>OW799237.1:65470125-66070125 GCA_941918925.1 Phyto melanocephala
AAAAAAAAAAAACTTTCTAAATCATGAGTTTATCGAAATTGTATCTGTTAATCAGAATTTTCTACAAACTTAATGTAATTAGCCAATTTTACAATATTTTATTGGGAATTTTTGTTTATAAATTTACATCAGACGAGGTGACCATCTTCTGCTTTGCCAGTTATTCTTTATATGATACTAAAGTTTTTTGTTCACAAAATTCAATCCTTTTTGGTTTATTATTTTATTTCATTAAAAAATAATTTTATAACCTAAATAAGGTATTTCTTATCCATCTTTATTATCTTCTTTTTCAGCCAAAATTAATGCTTCTTTCTCAATTTCCAAATTTTAGATTCATTATATCATAAATGCAAAAATTTCTATGTAAAAGACAAAAATACTTTTTGTTTAATTTTCTATCAATTTTAAAATAAACCTGGATTAATTGTTCCTTATTTCAGCATTTTATACTCATAAAGATAAAAAACAAAAATTATCATAAAAGCGAAAAAAGTACCTTCTACGTCCTCCATAATATGTTCAATCTTAATTTAAATAAATTGCAAAAAAAATATTCAAAAATACACAAAAGTATCATAAAATTCGGACGCCGCACAGAGGAGTATTTGGCCTGAAAAGCTGGCCAAAATTATTAAACGTGTTTTTTGAATTAAAAGTTTTAGTTTTTTGCTAGTTTTAGGTGTAGTATGATATAAAAAGTCTAGTGGCAGATTTTGAAAAAATTACACTGTGCTACAAAAGTACACTGTGCAACAAAAAAAAACTGTGTCTACCCTAGAAATAAAAGTATGTGGACTATATGAATTTTGATGTCCTTAATTCAAATCTGTTATCCATTTTTCTCTAGTACGTAAGGATTTTCTTTTAAGGGCGTGGCATATTTCACCCCCTAAATCGTTGGGTTGCCTAATATATTTTGTCATAACTTGAAAACGAGTTATCTGATTTTAATAGCAGGATAATCAGAAACTTCTGCTTAAACTAACCAAACACATTTCTTTTCTATCTATTACTATTTCGGAGTTATTAAAAATGTAATGGCGAAAAAAAAATTTTCCTGCAAAATTCGTCAAATTTTTTGTTTTCAAAATGCAATAAAAAAATTAAAGAACCAAAAAGTTAAATTGTTTAAGATTTTTCCAAAAGCCACATTCCTAAGGAATAAAATTCGGTATAAATAGTAAAACTCAATTAACAAATGTTGATTTTAAAGGTTTAAACTCATTCTTAACAGACTGTATGTACATGCATACATATTATGATTTACGGTCTAATTAAAAAAAAAATTTAGAAATTGTAAGGCTCTTATAGAACAGTATTTTTTTTTATATTATATAATACTTAATAAATGGACAAGTTAAACTGATAAAAATTCCTCATTATGTCGAATGTATATCCTTATTAGATGCATTATCGGTGTCAGGAAGAAGTGTGATGGTTTCTGATGAAAAAGCTTTTTTATTATTCCGTTCTCTTTGCGTACTGCATCTTATAAAAGGGTCACTGCTCAGAAATAACCTATTCAAGACATCTCGATTTGTATCGCTTCTGCTGAATTTCCTCCTTATTTCTGGCCTCGGCAGCTTCTTCTGACAATTGGACGGTAGCCTGATACCTGGGTGCCCATGTATTTTTTATGTACCTGTATTTATTTTTTGTAAACTTATTTTTGTGATTAATGCTTTTAATAATTATTCTTATTAGGTACGTAAATGTATTTATTTTTTTAACATATAATGCTGTGTAGAGCAGGTATATAAAAATATCTTTTATGGGGACTTGAGGGACATTCCCTTATAACTATTAGCGATAATAAAGAATTTTTGCAAATTTATAATTATAGACAGGTATTAACATTGTGAAGTGTTAAAAGTGATGTAAATAACAGTTGAAATCAATAATTCAAAATACATAAAAGTTTATGACGATATATGTAAATGTATAAGAAAAAGTGCCTGATGAGCAAAAATAAAAGAAATGTGAAAATTTAAAAAAATCGTCAAAAATAATGGCGCAAACTTGCGCAAACTTGCGAAAACTTTTTTTTTTGTTTCTAAAATTAGAGATTTCAAATTTTATTGTGGTATCAAACATAATTCGTAGAGATGCTAACCTCACTTTCAAAAACCCCTTCTTTTTCTTTTTTTGCAAAAAAAAGTGTATAATTTTTTTTTGTTTTTAATTTTTTAGCGAATTGTTTTAACATGAATATTTAACATATTTAAAATTTTTTTTCTTTTTTAAATAACTTTTGATCAAAACTTTCAGCGAAAAAAAAATGATTGTAATTATCATGAAAACATCCAGAAACCGAAAAAATCATTTAAATCTCATATAATTTTCTTAACTTTCCTGACTTTAGCAGGGTCTTAGAGCTACAAATCGCAACTAAAAGTCTTCAAAATTTACAATATAATGTAAAATATTGTTGTCTGTCGAGCTACGTACTTAGTTCTTAAGATTTCTTAAAATTCAGTTTTGCCTTTTTGGCCAGCTTTTCAGGTCAAATACTCCTCTGTGCGCCGATAACATTTTCCATCTTCCATAATATTACAAGTCTAGATTCATAAAATTAGAAAATACAAAGAGGTACCTTTTTGGTCTGTACAAATTTCAAGTTTGAGATACAGACACATATTTTAAAAAATAATTTTAATTAAAGTGACTTAAACAGAAAATTTGCAAAGGTAAATAAAATATTTATTTGGGTCAAATCTCATGATCTTGGCGGCTGCATGTCAACCAAGTCAAATTCTTTAAATTTTTGGAAAAAAGTGGTTAATCGTCGCATGTTACTTTATTCTACTGACTGTAACGATACGATTTTGACGTATTGCTATCTTCTTTGGTACTAACCGATACAGCAGCAATATTTTTTTTGGTGTGCTGTGTTGATTCATGCCCAATAAAGTTAAACACTGGTGCGAAATTTGATCACAACAGTTTGAATAGTCTGTTTGGTGGGTCTATTATTATTAAAAATTAAAATTCATTGATTTGCAACATGTTCGTTTGTTTGTCTATTTATGGTGAAATTTTAATTTTATATGAACCACGTGTCACGAATCTCTTTTTACACCAAAAAAATTTAATAGCAAAAAAATCATCCTTTACTTCTAAGCCTGGCATTCTATGCAATATTCCATGCAAAAAAAAAAAAAAGAAATACAGCGGAAAAGAACGCTTTAATCAACTGTCACACAAAACAATAATTCATATCAAAAGTACACAGATTAAAAAAACACCCTTGATTTAACTGAGATATTGAAATTACTGGCGATTTTATGAAAAAATCATTCTAAATATAATGGTTAGACAGGATCCTACAGAATTGAAAACAACTTACTTATCTACGAGTAATTTTTTAAAAAGCTTATCCATAAGTATATAAAATATTTAATGCCGGCATACTCGTAATAATATGGTATTTGTAATATTAATTTTGTATTATTTATTACTCATACATATGTATTTACTTTTTTGTTTGTTTGTTTAATATGCAAATCATTAAAAATAATGATATTAAACGACAAATTGACATATTTAATCATTCAAAATACATACACTCACATTCTTTCACTCAAATCTGTTTGTAATACAAACTCTGTATGTATTCGTAAATTGTGTTTTATTTAATAATATATTTTTTTTTTAGATTTATGCACTTAAAATGTTTGTATATTTTTTGAAATAAGTCAATAATTTAGGGCGTTACTTAATCAGAACAAGTTTGCAAAATTAATTTAGATTAAGTGCTGAAAACTGTATAGAATAAATATGAGTGGAAAATATTTAAGAAATCTTTTAAAATGTTGTTGTAGGCTTACAAAAATTCTGGATTATGATTACACGCGTGTAATATAAAGTATGCTGTTATATCAAAACACGTTATAAGCAAGATCAAAACAGAATTGCGTCTGCAACAGCCAGCCGAATATTAAATCGTCGACAGTAACGTTAAATTCTTCCATTCTATTGTTTAACTTTCCATTACAGCCAAGCCTAAGCAAGAGTGACAAGCACTGTGCTAAGCGCTAACGCTGAAGTGAGAAACCAAATTTATAGCGTAATCGTTGCGTAATAAACAGTAATGTTCACATATGTTGATAGAGCCTTGATATTCTTGTATTATATTGTCATCTTCCCTGCTATCATTTCAATATAATGGAAGCTAAGAACTATTGTGATTATGAAATACATTTATTTACGATCGTGTGTGATGTTGTCACGTTAGTTCATCTTTTCGTTCGATTTTTATTGAAAACATGGATGTTTTTGTTTTATTTTGTTTCGCGCGATAATAGTGCCGTAGCAGCACCGTCTTACTGAAACGAAATATTACCGGCTCACGAACTATAATTTCAGGTGCAGTAGGGTTCCGTATTGGTTTTTATTATTTGATAGGCCTTATTTTTACCGTAAATTATTCTTTTATTAAAAATCAAGGAATTTAAGAAAACAATTTATTAGTTTTTACATTTTGATACAATGTATATGTTCGAATAAGTAGCAGCTGAACTGAAATTAAACTTGAAAAAAAAACAAATTCTTAATGTTTCTGTAATGAAATAGTAAGTAATAGTAGAAATAACTATTTTTTAGCTCCTTAGCATTTTTACATGGAATTCCGACGTATCGCGATTTTTCATACAAATTGGTATCAAAATAGATCGCGAAATTCTGTACCGAGACAGAATCTATTTTATTTTTTAGAACGTGCTTATGCTATTAGTTTTATAGACCAATTAATTTGTTTAATAGCGTTGCCATATTTTCATAAAAATTTTTATACATTTGCAAACAAACCAATAAGTTTTTGTTTTGACGTAACGAAAAATAAAAACAAAAGAAAATAAACCAATAAAAGTAGAGTTTTTATCATTGCTGTCGTCGGTTTATTTATGTGTAGTATTTTTTCGGCTTGGCAGACACAATTTTGATTGATTATAATTAATTAGCTGCAGTCAACGCCATATGTTATGCATAAGTTAGGTTAGGTTAAAAAATAGGGCCACTAAAGCTCAAAACAATGACAGTTATATACGTATGCCCAATTTGTATGTTGTGAGCTCTAAAGGAACGAAATTCTTATAAAAAATCATAATTCTATTTCAGTTAATATTTCGACTAGGTCCAGAACACATCCCTTTAATGTAATTCCTTAGGTATTCAAAGTTCAACATAGTATCCACGTTAAAGTTCTCGCGTCTTAAATGCCCAAACTTAGGATATTGATATACGTAATGTCCAAAGTTTCATCCAATTCCCTGCGTGCTCTATATGTTGTTTTATCCGACAGTGCTCTGCGAGCTAGATGAGTTCTCATCTCCGTGAGATCAGTTGTTATAGTAGTTAATCTCCTAAGTGTTGGTCTACCTAAATCTAGAATCTCCTTCTATTTCACAATAGTATGTTCGTCACCTTGCCGGCATTAGTTTTTTTTTTTGCCATTTTCTGACGTGTTTTTTTATCTTTTTTTTTACGTTCACAGTTTGCATGCGAGTGTATCTCATTCTTGCATTGCAGAACGTTACGGTCTCGATAAGAAAGTAAAGTAGTTTAATGTCTTGTTGAACCTGGAAGTAAATTTTATGTTCTCTTTTTATAATTTGATTTTTTAGATCATTTTGTTCTTCCCAAAATTCCTTATTAGAAAAGTTTTTTTTTATAAATACTTAGAATATCTTTTAACTAAAATACACAATGAAAAATGATAGGTCGTCAACCTATTCTTATTTTTAACCAGCAACCACATTAAAAAAATTGTTATAAGTGAATTATATATTTTATATTATCTATTATAATTTAATTCCAGTACTCAATTTTTGATATCTTGTATGGTTTATAACACATAAAGCACATACGATTGACACCCTGATGAAGTTAGTACTTGTATAAATATATATAAGTATCATATTGATAGTATCAATGATATTAATAAATAAAAATATATAGAATTGTAGGCCGATTTTCGATATCAATAAAAGTTCAAATAAAAGTTATATAAGATTTTTTAGAGGGCAACTGATAACTAAAAGTAGTATTTTTTAGTAAAGTAGTTTTCGTTAAATATTTATTATTTGTTTTATATATTCAAATTATTTTGGGCTAGTACTTTAATTTTCCTGGGTATTTTGGCAAACGTAATGGGAGTGATTAAGGTTCCAAGCTATAAAGAAGCTATAACCATAAGCACTCGATTAGAATAGTTATAATTATGGGCTTATGACAACAAAAGAAAAGAGAACCGTTATTATTTATTCTTTTATTATCGAGGGTAAAAAGTAAGATGATTGCCTTGTAAGTAGAGTATCCGACAAATCAATTGAAATATGGCATAAAATTAAATTGTTTCTCTTCTGTAGGTAGTGATTAGGATAAAGGTTGGAAAGCAAGTAAGATTTAGTTATAATATTTAGGTTTTGAAAGATTTATTTTTCTTATTTAATTTCTTTTCGGCCAAAAGTTTTTTAAATTTGAGTCTTACCATAGATTTTATTTTTTTTAATACATGGAATAATAAATTAATTTCTTTACTTTAAATTTATGTATAAGTTTGTTTTTATAAATATTTTTAAAATTTGTGTGCGTCCAAAAGTACTTTGGTATGGACATTTATTTGCAACTTTATACTCCTAATAGGAGCGAGGGTAACTAATTTAATTTTTATAAAAAAATTTTCAATTTTATGAAAACATAGAGCCTCTTTTGAAAATCACGATTTTTTTTCAATTTCAGTGCCTTTTGAAATTTTAAAGTTGTTATTTTATGTCCATTTTTTATATTTTTAGTACATTAGGTGGCACCTTTAGTTAAATTATTTACTTCGCGTGCGTTGAGCTAGACAAAGTTTATTATTTTTTATATTTTATCTTTTATTAAAAATAATTATTAGAGGAATAAACAAGTAAGAGTGCTATTTTCGGCCGTGCCGAATCTTATATACCCTTCAAAACGTGTAGTCATGCAATAACAATTGTTTGTATCACCATTCATCTCATTAAGTAATATGAAATACGTACATACACATAAAAAACATACATACATACTTATATAAATACATCCCATTGTAAAATTTAAATTGAGTTTATTATTATTTTTACATAAAAAAAATAAAAAATAAAAAACACAAATAAAAAAAAATAAAAATATAAAAAATTTTTTTTTTGGCTCAGCTGGGATTCGATGCCACGTTTACTCTGACCAGTATACCACGTTGGCATGTATTTACATATGTTTAAAATGTTTTCGTTGTGAAAAAAGAGGTGGTCGTGGTTTTTTTTTCCTTATAACTCAGTTGTTTATGTAACGATTTTTCAATACCGATTTGATCCCAAATATATCTGATATTTCAATACCTCACGGGAGTGCAGGCGATGTCAGGTGGCTTCTAAAAGTTGATTTCAACATACACACGAACGGACAGACAGACTGACAATGCTTAATCGACTCCCCTATTCATAAGCTTTCAGAAAATATGAAAATTGTAGAAATTGCACACGGAATGACAAACCTATATATACCTTTTTTTTACTATTCTATGAAGGGTATAAGTGGATTTCAATATACATATGTATGTATGTATGTATGTATGTACATTATAGTCGTACGATATGATTAAAAAAAAAAATTTTCATATAAAAATTAGTGCGCATATTGCTATAATTTAATTGTTTCTCTAAGAATAGTAGCAAATATATATTTTATAACTTTGTAAATAATGAATTTTTTAATAGCTTAGTATTTTCAGTTTTGCACATTTAGCTTTAGCTAAATGTGTGGGGGAATGGAAATACCTTTATAATAGAAAAATGTTTTTTAATTGTTCAATCTTATTAATTGTTTAGAATATCTAAGTGTAGACAATACTTATGCATAGATTTCACATGATTCATTTTGATTTTGTATTTAAACAATCATAATTAAGATTGTGATTATTTGAAGATTGATTGCTAATTTAGGATTTCGTAATAAACATTTTGCTTTCATAGAAATGCCCTCGTTCTATTTGATCTAAATGGCATAAACTTCTTGGAATATTTTCTTTTTTTATATTTTGTTTTAATTAGTTTCCATATTTGTGATATTTTCATGTTTACATATTTTATGACGTGGAATGAATACGGTTTTCCATTCAATATTTATACCCTTCACACAGTGAAAAAGGGTATATATAGGTTTGTCATTCCGTGTGAAATTTCTACAATTTTCATTTCCGACCCCATAAAGTATATATTTTCTGAAAGCTTATGAATAGGGGAGTCGATTAAGCTCTGTCAGTATGTCCGTGTGTATGTTGAAATCAACTTTTTGAAGGCCCCCGACATCACCAAGACCCGCGTGAGGTATTAAAATATCAGAAATATTCGGGTGCAGATCGGTATTGAAAATCAGAAAAATCTGTACATAAACAACTGAGATATGAGCAAAAAACCACATCCACCTTGTTTTTTTTTACAACAACACACACCGGATAAACGTAGGTTCGAATCCCAGTCGAGACAAAAAAAAATTTTTTTTTTAATTTAAATTTTATTTTTTTTATTTTTATACCCTTCACACAGTGAAAAAGGGTATATATAGGTTTGTCATTCCGTGTGAAATTTCTACAATTTTCATTTCCGACCCCATAAAGTATATATTTTCTGAAAGCTTATGAATAGAGGAGTCGATTAAGCCCTGACCGTCTGTCCGTCTGTCCGTCTGACCGTCTGTCCGTGTGTATGTTGAAATCAACTTTTTGAAGCCCCCCGACATAGATTGGACCCGGGTAAGGTATTAAAATATCAGAAATATTCGGGAGTAGATCGGTATTGAAAATCAGAAACATCGGTACATAAACAACTGAGATATGAGCAAAAACCCACGACCACCTCGATTTTCTTTTCATAAAAACAACATTACAACAACAACATACATACATACAAACGTGTATACTGGTTAGAGAAAACGTGGCATCGAATCCCAGCTGAGGCAAAAAAATTTTTTTTTAAATTTTTTTAAAATTTTTTTTTTAATTTTTTTTTTATTTTTTTTTTTATTTTTTATTTAATATATTATATATATTTTTATTATTATTTTTTTTTATTTTTTTTTTTTTAATTTTTTTTTTATTTTTTTTTGTTTTATATATATTATATATGTATATAAAATATTTTTTTTTTTTTTATTTTTTTTTAAATTTTTTTTTTATTTTTTATTTTTTTTTTTGTTTTTTTTAACATACATACGTGAATTTACTGTTATTGCATGACTACACGTTGTGAAGGGTATATAAGATTCGGCACGGCCGAATATAGCGCTTTTACTTGTTTTAATACATATGTAAACTCAATTTATAATTTTACAATGGTACGTTTTTAAGCGGATAAAATCTTTATAAAGAATAATGAAACATATAGCATGTATGTATGTACGCATTTATTTAAAGAAAACTATAAACTATAAAACTGGAGGTTCGCTGTTCGATACCACTTTCTTTAGTGTTTGCTGAAATTTTTATTTTTTTTTTAATTTTTTTTAAACATTTCAATGTAACATGGTCAATATGAGTAGTATATGAAATATCATGACTAGCAAAATACGATGCACTATAAAAAAAAACTAAACTAAATAAATATATATTTTTATGTATTTTTCCCATTGAGTACCTAGTATTTTTTAATTAAACTTTATTATTTTACAATGGGATGGATGTTTTTATATATGTATGTTTTTTTTAAGTATGTACGTATTTCATATGAGATGAATGGTGATACAAACAATTGTTATTGCATGACTACACGTTGTGAAGGGTAAATAAGATTCGGCACAGCCGAATATAGCACTATTACTTGTTTTATTTTAATAGTTTGTAAAACAATTGCAAAGTGTAATCGTGAAGTATGCCGTTCACTTTTCTCTATCAACAAATTTTATTTCCTGTTTTTGCTTTGGCAAAGAAAATAATACTTGCTGCTAATTTCTTAAATATTCTTCAGTTTTGTTTTCTATCAGAATTTGTTTTTAGGTTATATTAAATTTGTTGTAATTAACCACTATTATGAATTTGCTTAATAATTTATCAAAATCCCTTTAATCTTATAAGCAAAAAATAATACATATAAAAGAAGGAATGCAATTAATTGCATTTTTGAGTTTATTCCAAAATTTTGCATTAAATTTTATTACTGTTTCATTTGTATATTTTTTTACTGCTCACACTTTTACTAAGAGTATTTTTATCGGTGATTAAAATCGATTATTGGCACAAATTATTACCAAGTAGAAAAAAATATAAGTTGTATAAATTAATAATAAAAAAAAACATTTTATGACGCTTTTTCTTTATTTTGGTGTAAAAAAATCTAAAGTTTAAGAGAAAACAAGTTTTCAGAACAAAATATGACTTAATCAGTCTTAAGCTATATTCACATTAGACAATTATTCGCTGAAATAAGCATAGCCACTATTTTGATAAATTTTCATTTGATTTTTTGTAATTTTGCTTACACTAAATACAGTCAAAATATATTGCAATGAATTGATATTTCAATTGGGTTAAATTAAGAAAATTTGTAATTAAATAAACATTTATTTGTTAAAGCAGAAATTAATCAATTTTAGTGGTTGCGTCTATTTGGTCATATATTTGCTTAATGTGAAGAAACTTTTAGAATCAATTACAAGCAGATTTAAAAAGACTACAATTTATTATTAGAAATTCAATTTCTTAGCGAATTGTTGTATAATTGCAATATTTAATTATAAAGGGTGTCTCAGTAAGGATGTACATTTTAATTTTAAAATATGACACGTATGTTTTAGATAGTTGTGACTTTTTATTAGATTGTAAAGAAAGTATGAAATAAAATATCCATCAAACGGCCCATTCGGCTTTGGTGACAAGCCATTACTCTTTTTATTAAATTTTCCATGACTTCTTTAAAGAGATGTGGCTGTATCTCACCTATGAAATTGTTTCTGGTTTATTCGCATAAGCTCGAGATTTCATAAAACCCCAAAAAAAAAAAAAAAAAAATTGCACGGGGTTAAATTGCATGATCGTGGTGGCCAGTTGTGAAATCAGAATTTCTTAAGATAATTTGTATTGGACATCGTTGTTGCAATAAATGAATTATTTCATGCATTTGGTGCCGTTTTGCTAAATCCATATGTCGTCTAGATCCATGCCGCCCAGCTGAGGCCACAAAAACTCCGTTATCATGATCCTGTATCCAATCCCGTCACTGCAATTTCGGCCTCATCTTAAAACAATTAAGTGTAATCACGCCACAAATGGGTGCATTTGTTTCTCATAGATTGCATGAGGATTTTCTGGTTCCCAAATTCGACTATTTTATATATTCACGAAACCATTTAGATAAATATGCGCTTCATCCGAGAATATAACTTTTTTAAAAAAATGGCATTGACTTTATTCCATTACCTATTAAACGAATTACCTCTGCTTTTCATGGTCTGCTGGTTTAAGCTCCTGAGTAAGCTGAATTTTGTAGACATCAAGGTGAAGAAGGTCTTTTGTCAAAATTCGGTGCATAGTGCTTCGTGAAATTTAAAGTTGTTCAGACTGATGCCAAATTGATGTTTTTTAATTTTTGATTTTATTATTTTACAAATCGTATTGTCGAATTTCTTTATTTGGAAAAATATGAACTCAAGCCTGAATAAGTAAAAAATATTAGTTTAAACAAAAAAGAAGTTTGACTTTATGTTAAATACTGGCCAAATAAAAACTAAAAAATTATTAAAAAAAATATGGTGATCTGGGTCTTATTATAGGAGTCGCAATCGAAATAATTGCGCCTAAAAATTAATTAATTTTTCGGGTGATTGAACTCAATATGAAACCAATTGATTTTTGGCTTAAGTGTTAAAAAGTACAAAAAAAAATGATTCACCACTGAAAATATGTAAAACATTAATAAATAAAAATAAACAAAAAAGTGAAATTAAAAAATAAAAAACACACATTTTGCAGCTAATTTTCAAGTATTTTTTATTATTCTTCTTCTAAATTGGGACATGAATGTAATACTTGTAAAGTTTTTCGAATATTGAGTAGATTTTTAATAGTTTGTTATTAAATAAATATGTTAAATATTTTTTTTAATTTGTTTAAAAAATGGTTTAGGCTCACTTAAATGGCTTTTATCCAGTGTGACCATATTAGCTTTTTTCGAGCTAAATTTAGCTTTTGTTTTGTGGATTTAGCTTGATATATTTCATTTAGCATTTAGCTCTTTTTTTTAGCTTTTTGAAAGAGTGCATTTGGCTTTTTCTAGCCTTTTCTCTATTTGCAATCGAATGATTTAAATATATATACATTATAAAATAAGAAGGTTCAATTAAATATAGTCATATTGGTATCTTATAACAATGCTTCTGGGTTTAAAAATTTTAGATTCATTAAAACAGAAAATGTCTATCAAAGTAACAAATTTAACATTTTGTCCTTTTCTTATATTTCATAACACAAAAAAATAAAAAAAGGGCAATGACAGTTACAAAAATTATGTTATTGCCCGTTCATAATATATTGAGTCTCAAATCGGATCAATAGTAATTTAAAAATTTTGCCTTTAAAAACGTAGAAAATACAAGAAGTACCACAAAATAAGAAAAAAGTACATCTTTAGTCCCACTTTTAATCAATATTTACTAATTTCAAAATTCTACCTTCATAAACGTAGAAAATAAAACAAGTAAGAGCACTATATTCGGCTGTGCCGAATCTTTTATACCCACCACCAATTTTGTGTACATTTAAAGAACAATATTTATTATTTTGTTAATCGCTATAGAATAATCTCTTTATAATAAAATATGTATCACTTTCTTTGACATTTCTCCATCTCAGACTAACTCAATTTGAACCGTGAAAAGATACGCAATCGAGCAACGCTTTTAAATATTAAAGATTTTTATAAAAATGGGCGTTCAAATCAAAATGCATTTTGTGCACTTCGTGATTCTTTTGGTCAACATAATCGTTCGAATTCGTCCACAATCGTGAGAATTTTAAAAAATATTTAAATGTCTGCAAAGCAGGTCTGTATGAAATGTGAAAACATCTGTGAATGCCATCTTAGTTCGTTGAATGGGAAACATTGCTGTTTTTCACGATAACGTGGCAAAAGAGCAAGCAACTTCGACTCATCATCGTGCCCAACAATCGAGCATCAACAGTGTCATTGAAAATTTGGACTATCGGATCGTGGTGTGCCGCCTAGGTTGGGGGGCCATTTGGCCGATATTTTGTTCCATACATAATTGAAGCATACAAATATTATCATTATAAAAATAAATGATAATAATTTCATAATAATTTTATTCAAAATCAACATAGTCCCTTAAAATTAAACCACCCATTATAACTTCGGTATGCTAGTAAAATGTTTTCGAAAATTTAGTCATTCAATGAAAGTGGCCGTTAAAATACGCGTGTCAATAAAGTTTCTGCTAATAAACATAACTTAGATATTTCAATGTATATTTAGTATTCCAAAATCTTTATTCATAGAGAATTTACATGAATTTAAGAGGAAGAAAGTGAATTTAAGGTTAAATTTTAAGGGCCACAGGGTGATTTAAAATATACATTCTCTGCTTTTTTCTAAAACGGGAAATTTATTAGTAAGATTTTGATTTTTAAACTTCTATAACATTTTGCTTTTAAAAGATTTTCAAACGAAATAAGTTTTGTATAATTTTAAAATTTGTTAGCCATCAGTACATGAAAATAAATTGCTTATAATGTTTAGAGATAATTTTTTTTTACTTAAGTCAAAATTTTCCTAAATTCCCATTTTTAATAGAGCATAAATTCAGGAGAACATAAGCATAAGTTGTTAGCATGCCATAGTAGTTGCTAGTAGAGTCATCTATCTTATCATCTTTATCTTATATTTAGCTACAGTACAATAAATGGCGCAGTTCAAGATGAATAAATGCTAATATATATGACTAATATATTTTTATAAAAATTTAAGGAAAAAAGTGTGCGTGGCACATCTATTTTCCGTTATAACGAAGACTTTGACCAAAAAGCCATGTTTGCAAAATTTCAGAATCGTACATATATACACTGTGCGGTATATATTTTCGTACATTTTTATCTATAACTCTTTTCCTAATTCATAGATTTAAGCGATTTTCAGGGAAAAATATTCTTTTGACTCGATAAATATATATTCGAAGTTTCATGACTACGTTTATGCGTCTGGACACAATTCAAAAGTGAAAGTGGGCGTTATAGTAGGCGTGTCAAAGTTGTTTTTGCTAATGAGTACAACTTAGGTGTTTCAATATAGTCCTTTATTATTCCAAAATCTTTATTAATAGAGAAATTATATGAATTTTAGGTAAAACGTTATATGGGAGGTGGGCGTAAAAGTGGGCGTGGCACATTAATTTTTTGGCATAGTAATGAAATTGCATAGGGGGATAGACGTAGCAAAATCTATCATCATACCTCTAATTTTAGCGGTTTTATGAGCTTTTAAATTTCATTAACGGTAGATAACGTGAAAAGTGGGCGTTATAGTAGGCGTGTCAAAGTTATTTTTGCGAATGAGTACAACTGAGGTGTTTCAATATAGGCCTTTATTATTCCAAAATCTTTATTAATAGAGAAATTATATGAATTTTAGTTAAAACGTTATATGGGAGGTGGGCGTAAAAGTGGGCGTGGCACATTGATTTGCCGTTACAAGAAAGCGTGTCACCAAAAAGCAAAGTCTGCAAAATTTGAGAGTCGTACATCCAATTTTGTTGCTTTTATGAAGTTTTTGTTTTTAAATATACCAAAAAATACACTGTGCGGTATAAATTTTCGTACATTTTGATCGATAACTCCTCTCCTAATGCATAGATTGAGACAATTTTTGGGGGAAAATATTGTCTCTACCCAGGAAATATATATTCGAATTTTCATGAGTCTACGTTAAGGCGTTTGGACACAATTCCATTTTATTCGATGTTCGAAGGACACGGTTTTTTCGACCTACTCTTGCTTTTCGAGCTATAACTCTCTTCCTAATATTCCGATTTAGCCCATTTTCAATACCAAACAAACCTTGTCTATAAGAAAGATTCTGGCAAAATTTGAGCCGCCTAGCTTTTTCGGTGCGACCTCTATCGTGCTTTCAACAGATGGACAGACGGACGGACATAGCTAGATCGTCATAAAATCAAACCCCGATTCAGAATATATGTATATACTTTATGAGGTCTAAAATGGATATTTCGATGTGTTACAAACGGAATGACAAAATGAATATACCCCCACCATTTTTTTGGTGGCGGGTATAAAAAGAACCAAAAATATGCGAAAAACTACCTTTTTGGTATACCAAATATTTTCAGTCTAACCTCACATCAAAAGTTTCTAATTTCAAAATTATAGTAAATACAAAAAGTACAATGAATAATACAAGAAAGATCTCCGATATCGCTTTTAGTCTTAGTTCGAATAAATAGTCATTCATTTCCAAATCCCAGCTGTATAAACGTAAAAAATACAAAAAGTATTAAAATAATCGTAGAGACTACCTTTTTCAATACCCAATATATTTTCTATCTTAACTTGGTTCAATAGTACTTATTTTTATAAAATCTAAATTTATAAAACTAAAAAATATAAAAAGTACCAAAATATGAAAAAAAAGTACCAACCATTTTCAAAAGGATCAAAACTCAAAAATGTTCGTACATAAATATAAAAAAAATGTATAAAAATATACAGCCATGTCATGGAAATCGAAATCATGTAAAATTGAAATCGACGAATATTTTCAATTGAATTTTTGTAAAAATGGACGCAGCTTTTCCTGATTTCAAAAGTAGTTTAAGTATAGGAAAGTGTGGCATTGTGATTTTTTTTTAATATTTATGCTTTCAAACAACACATGTGTCAACATGTATTTAAAAAAAATTTTTTTATGGCTTGAGTTTTATATATTAATAGCTGACCCGGCGAACGTTGTTTTGCCATATAAATTATTTCTAGAAAATATTTTTTACATTAAAAAAAAAACGTAAACCATATGTGTTCTACGGTAAGCAGATCTATCTTAGTTTAAAATTTTATCGAAGTCGTTCAATAAATATAAAAAAAATATATAAAAGTATACAGCCATGTCATGGAAATCGAAATCATGTAAAATTGAAATCGACGAATATTTTCAATTGAATTTTTGTAAAAATGGACGCAGCTTTTCCTGATTTCAAAAGTAGTTTAAGTATAGGAAAGTGTGGCATTGTGATTTTTTTTTAATATTTATGCTTTCAAACAACACATGTGTCAACATGTATTTAAAAAAAATTTTTTTATGGCTTGAGTTTTATATATTAATAGCTGACCCGGCGAACGTTGTTTTGCCATATAAATTATTTCTAGAAAATATTTTTTACATTTAAAAAAAAAAACGTAAACCATATGTGTTCTACGGTAAGCAGATCTATCTTAGTTTAAAATTTTATCGAAGTCGTTACGTTATTTAGGTGAGTCATAAATTGTCCCTTGGGGTGAGTTACCCTAAATTTTTAGAACTATGAATAATAGATGTTGACCAACATTTATTTCTGCATTGGCTGGACTATAAATTGTGTACAATTTAAAGAAAAATACTAAAAACTATATCGATATAAGTACATACATCGATATAATTACAAAAAGTGAGCGTTGAAAAGTGGGTGTGAAAATTTCAAAAAGTTCGGTCTAGCAGTCTGGTCTACCTAAGGGGCGTGAAAAAAGGCGTGGTATTGAGGGGTATGAAAAATAGATGTTGACCGATTCTCAGAACTACCCGATATGCACACAAAATGTCATGAAAATCGGCCGAGCCATTTCGGAGGGGTTTAATCACAAACACCACGACACCAGAATTTTATATATTAGATTGTTACAGTTAAGTTAAGAAAAGGAAACTTGACAAATCGAGCTAAGAAAGAAAATTATATACCAATGGCTGGTTGTGGCAATACAAATAATGGCAACACAGCTAGAAAGTTCTTTCAACAACCTAATTTGGCTGCCCATCCATGTTTTTTCATTCCTAGTTTAATTCACATTGATTCCGTTAGTATTTCATATTAATTTTTTGTATATGGAGTTTGACAGCCGTTCGCATTAAATCTTAATCGGAAAAACTATAATAAAAGTAGAAAACTAACAGAAATATAGTATTTCACAGAGAAATTATTGAAGTTTTCAAAAATCTTTTATATATGTAAATGAAGAATTTTTGAAAAACTTTTATAAGATATACATGTATGTAAATTATTTTGGTTTTTGTTTAAAAATTCAAAATACATGTGCTAAAATTTTTAAAAATTTAAAATCTTTAAAATTATCAGAATAAATGCTAAAGGGAAGCCACAAAATTCAATTGGAAAAAATAAAAGCGTACATAAATATGTACATACATACATAAATAATTCTTAGCCATATTAACCGTTTTCTAAATAATTGTGAAACTGATGTTTTTAATTATGTATGTTATAATCATAAATGCAACATAAATTATTAAAGGCCGTATTTATAAACACTATTACGGGTTTATTAATATCCATTGAAAGACAATTTTTCTTTTAAAAAGTCATCAAATAAATAGCTTCCCAAAAAAGTAAAAAATAATTCCACTGTATTATTTTCTAATAACTTAATTAGATAATAAAATATCCAATTATTTTATCTTATTTTTTTTAACAATAGACAGTTCTGCACAATTTTTTTTCTTCAACAAAATAAATAAGAAGTGTTTTTCCACGCACGATAAACATTTTTCCCTTTGCTTACTCATAAGTTATCGTCAATACTAAATAACCGGCAAATTTTGTAAATACATACATAGAATAAAAATATTTTATGGAAAATAAAACATAACAAATAAAACTATAATAATATTCAACAAGTGGCTGCCAACAAGTGTTTCTGATCATGACGGTACTCAAAAAAAAAATAAATAAAAAATCACATACACTCCCACAATATTATTGTAAATGCAAAGAGAGTTGCAGAAAATAAATGTAAAGAGAAAAAACGATAGTGCAGGGAAAAGAGAACAAATATAAAAACTGCATTTAAACAAAACTGATAATAATAAAAACCATTGAATATAATTTTTTTTTGCAGTTTTGTAGCACAAAACCACAAGAAATTAAAAACAAAATTAAATTGACCAACCTACAGCACTTACACTTACAAACACGAAATAAAAAACAGCATGAATAGAAAGTATCTTGTATCTTACTAGAAACATTTTTTTTATCAACATTTCAATGTTAACAAAAATGTGTAGGGCTCGTATCTAAACAAAAATTTGAAAACAACTGCAAGATCTAATATTTTTAATACAACAAACATTGGTTCTTTAGCAACATGTTGCCAGAGAACATGTAGCAGTAAAAATGTTTCGTATTTTTAAATATTGGAGATGTTTAAGAGTACAATTCTAGTATGTGCTTTCTGTTAAATCCAATAGTACTTTCAAATGTGGTAGAATTGTAATTTTTATACCCTTCACACAGTGAAAAAGGGTATATATAGGTTTGTCATTCCGTGTGAAATTTCTACAATTTTCATTTCCGACCCCATAAAGTATATATTTTCTGAAAGCTTATGAATAGGGGAGTCGATTAAGCCCTGTCAGTCTGTCCGTCTGACCGTCTGTCCGTGTGTATGTTGAAATCAACTTTTTGAACCCCCCCGCCATAGGTTGGACCCGGGTAAGGTATTAAAATATCAGAAATATTCGGGAGTAGATCGGTATTGAAAATCAGAAACATCGGTACATAAACAACTGAGATATGAGCAAAAACCCACGACCACCTCGATTTTTTTTCACAAAAACAACATTACAACAACAACATACATACATACAAACGTGTATACTGGTTAGAGAAAACGTGGCATCGAATCCCAACTGAGGCAAAAAAAATTTTTTTTTATTTTTTAAAAAATTTTTTTTAAATTTTTTTTTTTATTTTTTTTTTTTATTTTTTATTTAATATATTATTTTTATTATTATTTTTTTTTTAATTTTTTTTATTTTTTTTTAATTTTTTTTTTAATTTTTTTTTTGTTTTATATATGTATATTATATATATAATAATTTTTTTTTTTAATTTTTTTTTTAAATTTTTTTTTTTAAATTTTTTTTTAAATTTTTTTTTTTTCGTTTTTTTAACATACATACGTGTACGTATTTCATATGGGATGAATGGTGATACAAGCAACTGTTATTGCATGACTACACGTTGTGAAGGGTATATAAGATTCGGCATGGCCGAATATAGCACTCTTACTTGTTTGTTTATCGATGAATCTATTTTACTAAGTAAGGAAATAAAAACTTTTTTAGCAGAGCTTTAAAAGAATAATTTTTTAATTAAACTGCAATTTATTCAGGCAATGAACTGTGAGGTTTTAAATTTATTAATTTTGCACAAAGAATGAAATTAAATTGCGGGAATTTGTTATGAATTAGAAAATTTTGAAAGCATTGATTTTAACTAAAAAAGAATTGAATTAAAAAATGTAATGAATTCAGCTGTGATGCATTTATCACATAAAATATGCTTATTAGGTCAATAGGTGGTTTTAAATTTTTCTTAACTCGAATCAGCAGCCAATTTAATACAAAATTAAAACAACTTTCATCTAGAATTGTTTAAGGTTTAAAATAAATCTTTACTTAAATGTTCTAAAGTATTATTTTTTTTACTTTATATAAATAGGCATCTATCTGTTATAAAATAAAAAATTCGGTAATTTTTTAAAAAAATATTAAAATTGTAGCTAGATAACGCACAAAAACAGAATATGAAACAAAAAGAAAAACAAGTAAGAGTGCTATATTAGGCCGCGCCGAATATTATATACCCGTCACAACATGTAGTCATGCAATAACAATTGTTCATTCATATACAAAATTATAAATTGAGTTTACGTATGTGTTTCCAAAAAAAAAAAATACAAAAAAAAATAAAAAAAATGTATTAAAAACAAAAAAAAAAAAACAATAAAAAAAGTATATGTATATAAAAAAAATAATAAAAATATAAATAATATATAAAATAAATAAAAAATTTTTTTTTGGCTCAGCTGGGATTCGATGCCACGTTTACTCTAACCAGTATATGTATGTTATTGTTGTAATTGTGGAAAAAAACGAGGTGGTCGTGGTTGTTTGCTCATATCTCAGAAAGTTATGGGGCGATCGTGCTGAATTTCAATAGCGATTCATTCCTCGATATTTCCAAAAGATTGATACCATACTCAGATCTGAGGAGCATATAGTTGCTTCTGAAAGTACATTTCAACCGGGCAGACGGACAGACGGTCAGGGCTTAATCAACTCCTCCATTCGTAAGCTTTCAGAAAATATATACTTTATGTAGAAATTACAAACAGAATGACAAAGCTATATATACCCCTGTGTACCACAGGTGAAGGGTATAAAAAATAATAAAACGTTAGCTTTCTTAACATGAAATTAAAATAGGGTATAAAAGTATCTCACGGAGTGTGAAAGTGAATCAATATTTATTTTAATCAAAAATAATTGGAACTTTAAAAATTAATAACATCATCAGTTTATTAAATTGTTAAAAAAAAAATAAAGAATATAATAGAAAATCTCGATTCAGTTTGTGTTTAAAACATAATACCTTTAATAAATTCAATTTATTAAAACTTCTTACGACGTTTAAGTATATAAATTAAAAAAAAAAACAAGTAAGAGCGCTATATTCAGCCGTGCCGAATCTTATCTACCCTTCACAACGTGTAGTCATGCAATAACAGTAGTTTGTATCACCATTCATCTCATATGAAATACGTACATACATATAAAAAACATACACATATAAAAACATCCCATTGTAAAATTAAAAATTAACGTATGTATGTTAAAAAAAAAATATAAAATAATAAAAAAAAATTAAAAAAAAAAATTAAAAAAAAATAATAAAAATATAAATAATATATTAAATATAAAATAAAAAAAAAATTAAAAAAAAATAATAAAAATATAAATAATATATTAACTATAAAATAAAAAAAAAATTAAAAAAAATTAAAAAAAAATAATAAAAATATAAATAATATATTAAATATAAAATAAAAAAAAAATAAAAAAAAAAATTTAAAAAAAAATATAAAAAAATAAAAAAAAAATTTTTTTGGCTCAGCTGGGATTCGATCCCATGTTTACTTTAACCAATATGTATACAAGTTTGTATGTATGTATGTTTTTGTTGTAATGTTGTTTTTGTGAAAAAAAATCGAGGTGGTCTTGGGTTTTTGCTCATATCTCAGTTGTTAATGAACCGATAATTCTGATTTTCAATACCGATCTACTTCCGATTATTTCTGATATTTTAATACCTCACCCGGCAATATCAGATCATAAATAATACGTTAGTTAAGGGTTCGTAATAATAGTTTTTATTTATTTTTTTTTAGCAAAGCTGCTTGTCAAACATATATTTATAAATACTAAGTATAAGTAATGCATTAAGTAGTCAAAAGTAAACACGTTTTACAACACTTAAATCTGTATGTTAAGTACCTATATTTGTAATTTGCGTACTTTTCTTTTTGCGTTGCGTACAAATTAACAGTGTAAAAGTACCACACCTATCATCACTGACAATTATTTTGTATCTCCGATAATAACGATATGTGAGTGAGAATTGAAAATATTAAATGAGAAATACGACACGTACTGTAAAAAAGACTTCAAATACTTTTGCTTTTTGTGAAAATCACTAGTCCTTTTAAGCATCTAAAGAAGAAAACATCGCGAAGCGAGTTACGTACAAAATATATAAATAAAAATAAATAATACAATAACAGAATATTAAAAACGTTTTCAACAGTGATTTAAAAAAAAAACACATATAATTTTAGCATTTAAAAAAAAAAGAAGTATTTTCAAAATTGTTGTCAAAAGAGTGATTTTTTTGGTTAAATATAAAAAGTAATGTGAATAAATAGAAATAAAATCCTAAATAAATATTCATTAAAAAAATCTGGCAAAGACTATTAAAAAATAAAAAATTTACTAGCTAATATGTAATTTTAAATTATGTTTTAATAGCAACATTTTACAATATGGCAAGGAATTTTACAATTGCTTTTTTAAATAAAATTCAACACGTTTTTGTGGTTGCACTTGCGCATTTAGTAGATGTTAAAAACACTCATACAAAAAACAAACAAAAAAAAATACAATAAAAAATATCTACAGTGAAACAACTTTCAACAGAGTTTGATCTTAATGGTTGGCGTTAATTTTTGTTTTTTTTTTTTCTTTACGGCATCATCTTCCAAAATTCCATAAAGTCAACCAACCGGCAAGCAAATATTGAAGAAGTAATCACCAAAAAAAACATACATACATACATACATAAATTTTTTTATTATCCATAAACATTGGCCATCAATGTGTTACAACAAGACCAAATATTTGAACTAAACAAACAAAACACCAACAACAATAATAATCTTAAAACAAATCCACTTAAGTAAACAATGCCAGCCAAAAATGTTACCAAACCAAAAAGAAAAAAAAACACCGACTTAAAAAAATCAAAATTTAATACCATTATTTCAATATCTTACTTCTTCAACGCTTAAGGGACCAAAAATAAAAATTAAAAAAATATATATTTATTTAATCGACCGTAACGTTTACAACAGTAATGATAATTTAGTTTAAAAAAAAAACAGACACTGTTAATTGAATCGTTTTTGATAATAATTTAAAAGGTGTGTAAGTGACGTTTACAGTTTGTGTTTAAAAAGGTTTCGTTTTTAATGGTTCAACAAAATTAAACCAACAGAAAATCACTTTTGCAAAAATTTTCCAGTAATAATCAGTATAATGCGAGAGACAAAATCCTATAGCAGATACTTCCCTAGCGGTAGAGAGTAGATTTTTTCGACAAAACCTCAAAAAGCTATTAAAAAATAAATTTATTATTAATTTCATTTCGCTTTTTTTATCTGACCAGCACTTTGAAGAAGACAAACCAAATCAGTCTGCAAGATTCTTGAAAATTACATACACTTTTGTATTTCCTATTTAACTGTTTTCATCTTCTCTTCTTTGTTTCCGATAAATTTAAACCATAATGAAAAAAAAGAATAACTACCGTATCCATTACAATACTTTGGGTTAAAGGTTCATAGAGAGTTTATAAAATGAATTTTTAAGGGAAATTTGATTTACAAACCTTTGATCATTTTTATGTGAACGACAGTTAGTGTAAACAAATATTAATACTCTTACGATCTAGCCGACTGTTTATAGTTAACACATCTCTGATATTTGTAAATTCTAAATTGAATGAAAAGAAAATCAAATTTCGGAAATTCAATATCTTCATCTAACCAGATAAAAAATTAGTGGCAAAATGTGAACGTCAATTTTTGTAATATAAGTTTTCGTCTTATACATCTGAAAATAAATTTATGCTTTATTTTTTTTAAGTCGTGGACAAGCAAAAAAATGTAATTTTCTATTTTTGCTTAACCGAATTTGATTGTATTTACAAAAAATTAATAATCAGAATCGTTTCAGTCAGATTAACAAGTACAACCAAACAAAAGTCAGAGTATCAATCAGGACAAATTCATATAGGTGAAATTATCAGTCTAGCTGATGGCGAGTGCTACTGCCAAATACTCATATACAAAATTATTGTTATAAAAGTAAACTTAACGCTTGTCTCCCTTACATAACACATGACTACATTTTATAAATAATCGAAATAATATTTCAATATAATTTAATTAAATGAATTTCAGCCCAAAACACTTTTAAACGCCATCAAAATGCATTGCAACGACTCATAACAAAGTCTATGTTGGTAATTTACCTTAAAGTTTTAGATTTTCCTAGAAAAGTCTTCTACTGACATCAAGTGTAGCATTAAAATTCGTAAAAAGCTTAGTTCAACAAAATGACTTTAACATTTATAAACCTTTTTAATTATTTATTACAAACATGTTTAATTGGAACTGAACTATTAAAGCAATCATATTGTCACATATAAAGTATACTACGGGGTGTCTTAAAACTCAAACTCAATTTGTACGTTAAATTGTTGCCAACCGAAGAAGCAAAATATTGACAGATAACTGTTAATGGTTAAAATAAAGCAATACATCAGTCACATTTAAGCTAATGACGATTTTCAATTTACAATTTCATACGTAATCCTTTAGAATTATAAAAATAAATATTACGTCATGCGTATGATTCCCCATTAGACGACGTAGATTGTCCCCACAATCTCCACTTACAATTCTTTATTTCTATCACCCTTGCACTTTGTTATCGTTTTTAGCCAATGGGAATACAGTACGTGGCATCATTTGTGTACATGCGCAGATAATTTAAATTTTATGCGCGGGATGCCGTATTCATTATTTTCATCATTCTTGTGTAGTCCTATGAAATTTTTTTAAGTTAAAAAAAAATTAACTTTAAAAAACGATGTTTTTTATATAATTCAATTTCTCAAAGGGGCAAAAATACATTAAGGTTTTAGAGTTTATACAAATTTTTCACAAAGTATTTTAATTTAAATAAAAGACATAACAAAACACCTAATAAATGAATTTTAAACTTTTCAATCGAATTGTAAAAGTAACAATTTGTACACTCTTTTAAAAATCTAAAACTAAACTAAACTTAGTTTGTCATCAATGTGTAAAATTAAATGATTTTATTTAGCAAAAAAATTTCATCTCTTAAGAGGTTTCTATAATATACCAGCTAATACCCGGTGTGCTTCGCCACCCCAAATTTTAGTATTTAATTCATATGGTAGGTGCCACGCCCACTATTATTAATGCACCCATTTCTTGCCTAAATGTTCATTTGGATGTCAAAGTTGATCTTGCAAAATTTTACTACTCTAATCGATATTGTTTTCCAAATATACGAATTTTAGTATTTAATTCATATGGTAGGTGCCACGCCCGCTATTGATAATACACCCATTTCTTGCCTAAATGTTCATTTGGATGTCAAAGTTGATCTTGCAAAATTTTACTACTCTAATCGATATCGTTTTCCAAATATAAGAATTTTAGTATTTAATTCATGTGGCCACGCCTACTATTGCAAGTACGCCCATTTTTTACCCAAATGTTTATGTGGATGTCAAAGTACTTAATTTGAAGACTCTAGCTGCATTAACTTTCGTGATATATAATATTTAATACTTATTCTTTAATAGGGCGTGGCACCCCGCCCACTTACAATTTCAAACCAAAGTATAGCCTTTAGTTCCTTCCAGACATACAGAAAGATTCTGTGAAAATTTAAAGCACAAACAAACATACAAACACACATTGATTTTTATATATATAGATTGCTGCTGCTTATTTGTATTTAAACAAAATATATCATTACTTTTGTGAACATAACGGCCGTTTCTACTATTAACAGAGTTTTAAAATAATTAATCGTTTTCTTAAGGAAATCCCTTAAAAATTAGTAGTACTAAGGTTTAAGCTAAAATATCTGGTAATGCTAATATCAGCGTTACCAACTCATTTAAAGAGAACATTTATTAATTTAGTAGAAAAAAAATGACAAAATAATTAAATGTCTCAATTTTAATTTCACCAATGAAATTTTTGCACATTTGTAATCTACATGTTATGCACATATGTACATACATATCGATGGTCACAAATAGAAAGGGCCTAACTCGTATTTTTTACGAAATTGAGTTTTACAGTGATTCCAACACGTTTAACACAAATACACTTTGCAACAAAAGTTTATGGCAGTGGTATCAAAAATAAGAGTTTTACAACCAATTTTACAAACAATCTTACATTATGAAAAAAAGTTTCTATTAAGTTTTTAACTCCCCCGACGTTATCAGAACGGGACCCTCGGAGGACCCAAGTGAGTTATGCCTTCGGGCGGCTGCCGAATCTAATCCCCCCGACGTACAATAAAATTAAAATTTTTTGAGTTAGGGCTTTTTTACTTGTTACCAACACTATACATGCATACAAATTAATTATAGTTTTTTTTAAATATTTGTTGATTCTGCAATTAATTTTCACTTGTCCATGTCGATGGGTCACAAGTAGAAAGGCCATAATTCAAATAATTTTAACTTTATAGGAGAAGGTAAAAACGTAATAGAAACTGTGTTCTCATAATGTGGCTTATTTTGTAAAATTGCTTGTAAAACTTTTCGATACTATTCCATTAAATTTTTGTGGCGGTGTGCATTTGCGTGAAGTGTAGTGAAATCATTTAAAAACTCAATTTTGTTAAAAATTTGACTTAGGACCTTTCTTCTTGTGACCATTGATATGTGTGTTTAAATTAAATTTTTGAAGCTTTTAGCTATCGATATATTCGAGAAAACATTGGTATTGAAATTAGTTTACAAAAGGCTGAGATGTAAAACTGATCTAAACTGCCTCTCTTTATTGAACTAATTTTTGAGGTAATTTGTTTTTCTAATTATAAACGGTGGTTAAATTTTAAGGGTCGATGTTGAATATGAACCACACCTAAACGTCAAGCTTTTTTCTTCATTTCATTTAACATTGCAATACTAACTCAACTAGAACCATGGAAAGATGCACAGTCCAGCAACGCGTTAAAGTTATCCAGGTTTATTATGAAAATGGGCGTTCCAATCAAAATGCATTTCGTACACTTCGTGATTCTTTTGGTCAACATAATCGTTGAAATTCATCCACAATCGGAAGAATTGTGAAAACTATTTAAAATTCAGCAAAACAGGTCTGTATGAAATGTGAAAACATCTCTGAATGCCTTCTTAGTTCGTTGATCGGAAAACGTTGCTGTTTTTCGTGATAGTGTGGCAAAAGAGCAGTCAACCTCGACTCATCATCATGCCCAACAATTGAACATCGACATTGTCATTGAAAATTTTGATCACTGGATGGATGGTCCTAAATAATTTGTGTTTTACTCAAAATCAACATCGGTCCTTAAAATTGAACCACCCTTTATATAAATACAACACATTTATTATGTACGGCTTCAAAAGCTTTGGACAAGATAAGTCGAATAAAGCACTCATACTTGTTTTCTTTTTTTTTTTCATATTTTAAAGAATTATTTCTTTTGAAACTCTGCTTCTTTCAAACTAAAAAATCTTTGTGGTGGCATCCACCAAAACTACCTGTATGTTGACTTATTTTGCCACATTGTTTCCTTAATGACGGTCATTCAAGTCATTCCAGATAATACCTTTGTGTGTGTGTGTGTTTTTTTTTTTCTTCAAGAAAAGGTTTTTGTTTAATTCCATTAACAAAAGATGATGTCATAATTATTTTCTAAATATGAATACGTATTTAGATCCCCTGAAAACCATCCAATGCAACTGTCTTAAAAAAAAAAATTATAAAATACATATCGTTTTCTTCTTTTATTATATTTTAAAAAAATTGATTTTAAAAGACTTTTGCAGTTTAAATACGCGCACTAATGTTTCTTATACATTCCAACAGGAAATATAATTTTTTAAACACTTCCGATAGAAATTGTTAAAATTATTTTTAAAATAATGCCAAAATATAAACAAACAAGAACTGCATATAAACAATTTGTTTATATTATTAAACGAAAACAATTTAATAGTTAAATACAATAAAATAGTAAATATTAGAAATTGTAATACATAATACAATAGATATAAATTAATTTAATTTGTATGTTTTCATTTTTATAATTTTAGCTTTAAAAGCAGACAACTAAATTTTCATATAAAACAACAAATACAAAAAAAATATCATAAAATTCCAAATTACGCATTTTAATTAAATAAAATTTAATGCTTTTTCCCGGTATTTATTGTTAAAAGGAAAGATAAATCAAAAAAAAAAAAATAAATAAATAAATAATAAAAACAAATCAAATAAAAGTTATCAAATGATATAAATAAATATTTTAACAATGATGATGTTAATAAAATATAGTATTTATTTTTAATTCAAAACAATAAAATAAAGAATTTAAAACAACAATAACTCGCAATAAAAATCGTATAATTATATTATATTTATGTACATAAGTACATATAACAAATTTGCAAAAGTGTAAATTTTTTAATTGAAATATACAAATCTCAGTTTAACTCATTCGAAGGCGACTGACTGGTTCCAACACCGACATACAAAGAAGTACTTAATTTTTCGCAATTAAATTTACTTAAAAACTACATCTCTAAACAAAAGAAAAAAATTACTTAATTTTCTTTGATCTTTTGAAAACTATACGTACATACATACATATAACTCCACAATTTCTACTTAGTAAATGTAAGTAGTTCAAATTTTATTTTTATTTTGAATATTTTTTAATACAATATTTTACTAAAATAAGTCATGGGAAAGTGGTGTTGGCACTACTTATTAACTGGTCAAATGGCACTAAAACAGGGTCAGAATAAAAATTTGCAATTTTTCATGCTACTTTACGCATGAGTAAAAAATGAAAAAAAAATTATTTGATTCATACACACCAAAATAAATAAAAAATTGTTAAACACAAAACAATTAAAAAAATCAATTTTGTAATTTGAAGTTTTTTCAACTTAACCATCAAAGACAATACCTATTATATATATTTTTTTATTTAATTTAATTAAATGTAAACATTTTACAGTTTTTACATTAATTAAAATATTAATATTTTTTAATTATGTACTTTTTTTGTATATTAGTGTGAGTGAACATCTAATACAAATAGTAAAATCCGCAGAGTGTTGTGTACAAATTGGTCTTTGGCAACTTTTTGTTTTTGTTATACATATGTACAGGGTGTCCGCGGGGAAGGTATACTACTTTGTTTGTTTATATTGATAAATGTTTCATTTAATTATGTATGGAATACAATATCAGATAAATGTCCACCTCTGTGGGCCGCACACATTTCACATTTCACGCGGTATTTCATTAATTTCATCACGAATATTTTGTTTGAGTTGCTTCAGCGTTTCTGGTTTGTTTGCATAAACCTTGCTTTTAAAGATATCCCCACAAAAGGAAGTCCGGAGCGGTCAAATCAGGCGACGGTGCAGGCCAATCAACATCACCATTCCTTGAAATAACTTGTTGTGGAAAGAGGTCTCGCAATAATTCCATTGTAATACTGGCTGTAAGCGGTG
This sequence comes from Phyto melanocephala, assembly GCA_941918925.1. Classification (NCBI taxonomy): domain Eukaryota; kingdom Metazoa; phylum Arthropoda; class Insecta; order Diptera; family Rhinophoridae; genus Phyto; species Phyto melanocephala. The sequence goes on from OW799237.1 coordinate 65,499,316, forward strand.
TGGCACCGTCTTGTTGAGACCACATGTTAGTCAAGCCCTTAGCAAGCAGTTGTGGCATCAAAAAGTTTTCAATCATATCACGATATCGAACCCTATTGACATTTACCGTTAAACGGTTTTAGTTTCAAATTTTTGTGCAAAATTGTGGCCAAAGGTTTTCTTTGAAGACCAAGCTCCTGAGCACGGCGTCGAATTGAGTTTGATGGATTGTTTTGAAGACTTTCTTGAACAGGAGTAATATTTTCAGCCGATCTTGCAGTACGTTGTGGTCCTATCAGCCACAGTCCCTCTTTCTTTAAATCATTCACTGCACGATAAATAGTGCGTCTTGTTGGCACGTTGTTTTTCCTAAAAACTTCATGTAACTTTCTCATCGTCACAGTAAACGATGATTGATTTTGATAAAATGTTTTGACTATTAAAACACGTTGCTTTACCGAACATTTTTCCATAACAAATTTGCTACGTCTCTACTTCACGACTGCCTGTCTGTCTGTCTGTCTGTATTTTGTTTGCTGTAGCCAACTTAGATAAAAAAAATTCCAAAATTTAAGTAGATGCCAAATTATAAAAAAGTTGTCACATACGATGCTTTGGTCAAACCTTTCTGCTCATAGCATGTAGGAGAACGTAACCACTAGAATAGTAGCAGAAAAATTTATTTTTATAGCATGGGTTGCAGCTTATTTAATTTACCGACAAAAGGTAAAAAGAAGAGACATATAAAAGCAAACTCACTAACAAACAACAATACTTACCCGGTTAATATGGTTGTATGGGAAATGAACTTTTTTGTTTGTAGACACAAAGGTTAAACTAGTTGAAACATTTTTAAATACATAAATAACCACTATTTTTAACAAATATTTTTATTTTAATTTTATATGCATTTCCTTACGCCATGTATTGATATTGCAACTGGTTTAAATATACAAAAACACATATTTCTTAGAGCAGATATTAATGAATTTTAGTGGTTACGTGTATAACCTCAACTATTTGCCTAATGTGCACATACCTTAAAAGCTAAAGATCACATAAATAGACCTAAGTTGTCTAAAAAAGTATAGCTTGGCCATACTGCTTACATGTAACAGAAATCTATTAACATTTACATAAATAGTTGTTAAAGCAATATATTCGTTCACTTAATTTTTAAAGGTTTTTTTTTTAAGTCAAATATAAAAATAAATGCGGCAACATTAAACTTTAATTTCTAAAATTCTTTTTATAAATTATCCTTAAATCTGAAGAAAAACTAAAAAAAGCGAATGAACCTAATAACTAAAAATAAAAGTAAAAAGGGGATGTCAACTGCAATTGAATTGTTGACAATTTATTGATTTATAATTTTTTTTTAACGAAAACACATTTAACAAATTTATTTTTTTCTTTTCAAATTATAACAAAAAATTTTTGAAAACTTATAAATAAAAGTTTTATTGAACAAAATAAAAATATTTTTAGTTGTCAAATGCTGATTGAGTAAACTTAATTGAATATGTGTGAACAGTAAAACCGAGAAATCAATTTTATTTCGAATTACCTTAATTAAGATGTACATATGTCTGAACATAGCATTTGATACAAGTCTGAAAATAAATTTAAATGAGGCCTGACAAATATTTTCATGGTATAATAAAGCCAGGTAGACTCGTTAGCACAGCTGATTGTCAGCTGTTTGTAACCAGTTGTTAGAATTTATTTATTTTTATTCTTGTGTTTATTTACTAAATATATTTTGAATTAAAAAATTTTGTAAAAAAAAGCTTTTTTGCTATAAGCAAAAATATTAACAAAAATTCTGTAATCGAGGAATGGGACAAAATCAAGCTTCCGTGGGACGCCAAGCAGCTATCTAATTTATACGTATAACCAATCATTAACAGCAGCAATTGCAACTGATTCATATGAAACAGTAGCAACGAAATCAAGCACCTTCATCTATGATGGTGTCATCTAGTCATGCCATGCTACAAACGATGCAAGAAACCTAACAACCGACTGTAAGGACATTTAAGGCGTCCCCAACAGCCTTTAACAGGCTCCACACCTACATTGGCCGCCTACAACGTACGTCTTCTGATGGCTTTACGCAGCATAACAAACTAATCCCAGTTACTTGGCTCAACAGCAAACTACTGCTAATTTAATTGTTAACAAACCCTAATAATAATAAGCTACAGCTTATGATCGATCTGCCCAAGTAGGCGTTGTTAAACACCCACAAGCTGGCACTACAACAGCAGCTGGTTAAAAAATTTACAGTACTGTGGAAATACAACTTACTTTGTATCACCTCCAACACAAAAGTCTTTACAACCCGTCTCCCTTCCCCAAAGAAAACCTATCAATGTTAAACCAATACTGTCTTCATCTAAGAAGAACTACCAACAAAAATTACAAGAGTCGTAAATCGATAATGACGCAAAATCAACGTTACCGAATCAACAGCATTCAAGCTCGAATTAGCCTTCCATTGGTTCAGGTGAAAATCAGTTAACAAATTCGGCAAATTAAATAAAATAAACAATTTTATCAAACATGACGTTTTGTGTATATTTTTTGTTTATAATGAAATTACAATTTCATGAAATTTTGCAATTAAACTATAGAATTGTTTATTGCAAAATTTCTAATTTTTTTTTAAATTTGAAAGTTATGACATTACCTTGTGAGTTCACTATATCTCTATGTGAAATTTACTTACAGCACGCAAAGAAGAACCATGGTTACGACATGATCCCGATGACCGTTATAGTTTCTATAACAATATTTGGTTGTCGAAAACAAGTAATAGTTATTTTTGTTTCATTTCATCATATATTTAGTCACGATAATCAAGCATTTGTTTGAAGTGTATCATTTAATGTTTACTTTTCCTAAAAATTTCAAAATGGTTATCATTTAAAAATAGTTTGATTTATTAAAATTAATTTGACAAAAATAAGATTATATTCAAAAGCATTAACAATAACAAATAATCATTAAATAAAAGGTGACACACAGTATGATTACAAATTAATCAGGGTATGATTTTTTTAATAATAATTTGATTTCAACTGTTCTTCTTCTTCTTGCTGAATAAATTTTTATTATTTTAAAAGTTTGAGATGTCAAAAAAATGAACAAAAATTTTGAAAAATTAAAGAAAATTTAAAAATAAACGAGAAAATGTAAAAAAATATTGGTATAAAAATTAATTAAATTAATAATTAAATTGGTAAGTACACGCAAAGAAAAACCATGGTTACGACATGATCACGACGGTCATATTATTTTTTTTAAAACAATATTTGGTTGTCGAAAACAAGTAATAGTTATTTTTGTTTCATTTCATCATATATTTTGTCACTAAAATCAAGCATTTGTTTGAATTGTATCATTTAATGATTACTTTTCGTAAAAATTTCAAAATGGTTATCATTTAAAAATAGTATGATTTAAAAAAATTAATTTGACAAAAATAACATTTTATTCAAAATCATTAAAAATTTAAAATAATCATTGAATAATAAGTGAGACAACAGTATGATTACAAAATAATAATAATTTGATTTCAAGTGTTCTTCTTCTTGCTGAATAAATTTTTATTATTTTAAAAGTTTGAGATGTCAAAAAAAGGAACAAAAATTTTGAAAAATTAAAGAAAATTTAAAAATAAACAGGAAAATGTTTAAAAAAAATTGGCAAAAAAATTGCAATTAAATTGGTAAGTACAATCAATATGTGTATGTTACAGCAAAAGACAATAATTTGCCGTAAAAAAGCAAAGATTGTCGATTTCAATTGTAGTCATATATATGATTATTGAATGATGATTAAATTTAACATAATAATGATAACTGGCAACAATTATTATTTTAAACATAATCATACAATTCAATCATAGTATGTTGCTCTTCGATTATGGTTACCACAACCATATTTTTTCTTTGCGTGTACAATCAATATGTGTATGTTACAGCAAAATACAATAATTTGCCGTAAAAAAGCAAAGATTGTCGATTTCAATTGTAGTCATATATATGATTATTGAATGATACTTTAATTAAACATAAAAATGCTAACTGGTAACCATTATATGTTTTAACGATAATCATACAATTCAATCATAGTATGTTGCTCTTCGATTATCGTTACCACAACCATATTTTTTCTTTGCGTGCGTGAACAGTGTATGATAATTGGTCTGCGGGATTACACAAAGTACGAGCAAGCCACATGTCCGAAATCATATACAGACATTAATGTCATAAATTATCTCTTAAATAAGGCCAATTTCATGGACATTTTTCTATATTTTTTTCGTTTTATTTTTTTTTTAATATAAAGTTCTTGGCCTCCAAAATGCCACCCAATATAACCACATATCTTAACTTTTAATTTACAAAAAAATTTGAAACGTTGACCTTTAGTTATTTTCAAATTAGAGAAAAAAATCGAACTGCCTTGAAACATTTTTGTAATTTAATCAATAATTTTTTAACAAATAGCATTAACCATAATGATTCATAATTTACGTTTAGCGGCAACACACGCACATGTTTTGATGAAAATAGATCTTTTGATTAGATAATAAGTATGTACACATGTTAGTTCTTATGTGATGTGAGCATTAGGAATTTTTCGAAAGAATTTTATATACATAGCTCGGAAAAAAATTACCAATCGCTTTTTTTAAATTTATATGGCTAAACATTCTTTCGTTAACTCTCTATTCCTCTATCTCTTTCCTTGTCTAAATAACAAGAATTGAAAATGGTGGATACCGTATTTTAAAACTGTTCAATTCACAACTACTTTTGTATATTGTATTGCCTTTTAAAATATGTATAGTTTTGTATCAGTTGTGTATAGTTTTGCAACCAGAGTTTTTTCAAATTTTTAATTTTGAACAATTCGAAAACCGGATTTTTGAAAAATATGAATATTCGAACACCCTACAACTAACCCTAGTTTTCACATAATGACTACTCCCGATAATCATCTAAACATGCATTTAGCTTTAAACACTCGTAATATTTGCATTTCAATCGCGTGTATTTTTATTAATTTCAGAAGGCAAAACTAATGTTAATTAAAAATTTTGGTATCATGATGATATTTAAGCAAGTTTTTAAATAACACAAATTAAGTTTAAGTTAAGTATGTGCGAAACACTCCACAGGTGCTTTTGTGAAATTTTTTCCTGAATTAGTTTTATTGGTTTTGAAGACTATCGTGTTAATTACTTTTTTTTATTAACATCAAATATACTTTATTATGAAATACATACATACATACATACACACATACATACATACATACATACATATATACATACATATATACATACATATATACATACATACATACATACATACATACATACATACATACATACATACATACATACATACATACATACATACATACATACATACATACATACATACATACATACATACATACATACATACATACATACATACATATATATGTTCTCTCCATTAAGGATTATTCATGACTATTTATGAAGTCAGACCCTGACAATTTTTTTTTATATATGGACTCCCTTTAAAAATATACAAAAAACTAAATAAGCCATTAATGTAAGGTTACCTTGTATGGTAAGAAAGATATATTTTAACAGAAGAAGTAAAAAATTAAATAGCTGAATGGGAAGTTACAGAACAACAACTTGTTGCATCAGAAGAAGCCAGGGGCCAGAATGCTAATCCAAATATTTCACTTGTTGACAAAAAGTTAACATAACTGAAAATAGCTGATTAAAGAGGTTTAAACAACTTAAGCTGGTGTTAGAAAAATATATATTTTAGCGTTTCAACTACATTTGTATTCTGTGGAATGGAAATCTCCCTAAAATATAACATTTAAAGATTTTGAAAAGGCATTTGACACTTTAAAGCAACTTCACCATATGGTTGGCACTAAAATGCAAAGGAGATCAAAAGACTACCGTAGTATGACAAAGTCGTGTTCTTTTTTAAATGTGCCCTAGATGCAATAATGCATATTTAATTACAAAAGTGATATATTAGAGGATTTTGAAAACAAGCTAGAAACTGCACTCCTCAAGGCAGTCGGCGCGTAGAACGACTATCTCACACTTGGAAAACGCCAAATAATAATTAAAATCTCCAAATTGAATCTAAATTGAAAGAAAAAATGTGAATAATTTAATGTTTTTCTGGGATCTTCCACGAAAAAGTGCACGTCCCTTTTAGGGGTAATTTTTGCACATTGAAAAATCAAAAATATGTCAATTTAAATAAATGTTTAAAATCAATAAACGTGCAGTAATCAAAATGACAACGGCAACGGCAACAGTAAAACATTTTCTTTTTGTTAAATCGCACAAAAAATCACAGATATTTAAGCTACAAAAAAAAATAGTGTTTGTGTATGATTGGCTTCTTGTATGTCTCTTTTGAAATTTATATTGGACATACATATGTAGAGGACTTCGAAAAAAAAATAACCAAAATTCGCGACGAACTTATTGTATGTATTTTAGCACATAATAAAAATTAATGATATTTTAACTAAAATAATTTTTTCGCCCAGATGCCATAAAGTGGATATTATAAGATGTGTAGTAAGTTGCATTTACAAGAGACTACATTTATCTAGAGATATTTTTATATATTTTTGGTTTAATGGTAGGAAAATTTTTACCCACTCATCAACTGACAACGTGTGTTAAATTTGTTTAATTATTTATAATAAACATACATACATTATTCCATTCATATCAAGTGTGTTGGTAATACTGAGTACACAGAAAATTAACTTAAGCGTACATACACATAATGCATACATACATATGAACAGATCCATATATGAATGTGTATCTGTATTTCATTTCTATTGAATGAATTCTTTGAAATATTCAAAATACACACACATATATTTGATATTTAGAACATTTTTTAAAAATTAGTCATTTGGAAACATTACATTTGGCATACGAGTATTTACTATACCGACTACGTAGTCTAAATGTCTATTGCCTGCCACTGTCTTAATGTTCCAGTTGTAATCAAATTATTTATTTGTTTATTTTAATTTGTTCTGTTTATTGTGTGTGTGTGTTTTGAGCCAAATAAAAACGTATAAATTCATTCAACTACATTTCAATATATTAAAATATTATTAAATACATATGTAAGTATTGTTTTCATATCAAAAAAAATCCCTACAAAGTAATTATGTATACATGTATGTATGAAAATTATTTATTCAAGTTCATTAACATAATTATGGCTAAAAAAGTTTTGCATTTCAATTTGAAGGCAAAATAAATATTCATTTATTTATTGTTTTTAAGAAATATTTTATATTTTCAATATGCGAAAATAAAATTTGCAAAAAAAAATAAATCAAATTGTTTATAGGAAAAACATTATTAAAAAAAAACATTAAATAGCTTTTCGTCTTAGTAATTTCTTCTTTTATCTCACACATTCATTAGGGCATGGGAAAATTTTTCTGCATTTTTAAAAGCATTTTCTAATTATTTGCAATTGTCCAAATATTTAATGGAGTTTAATACATTTATTTTGTGTTATTATTTAACTTTAACACATCAACTTATTGATAAACAACAGGTAAGAACGCCATATTCGGCTGTGTCGAATAGTATATACCCTTCTTGAAGTTTTTATCATAATGTAATGACCATAACTAACAATTATATGGTATGCGAAAAATCCTGTTTTTGTAACAGTTTTTTATTGTTTTTTTTTTAAGCCAGCTTTTAAAGCTTATATGTAAAAACGGAAAGAAATTCAAATTTTATCTGGTTCGTCCGCAACGCAACATTACGTTTACGAAATAGAACCTTTTTACACATAAGTTCCTAAGGGAATAATTCAGCCGATTCGAAACGTGTGCTTTGACGTAAGAATAATGTGGCCTTCATTAGTTTTGCTCATCGAGTATGCGGTTTAGAAAAGTTTAAAATATCCTACAAATGTCAACGGCTCTCTTTGTGTGCTTTTCTTTTTGGTCATTTTCGTTCTTAATATGATATTTCCTTCATATATTCTTAACTATAGTTGGTCCAGTTCTCGCATATTCATCATCCATTTCATTACCATTGATTTCTTCAAATCTATAACAGTTTGGTATTGTGTACAGTTAGCGATACCAACGATGTCATCGAGTATGGACTTGGACTTAACGATAACAGAATTGAGAACTTTATCGCCTAATTGCTTTGCAATAATTTTCTATCCATCAGTAAAGACTTAAATTGTTGAAAAAACAAATTTGATTTCTATTTTATTGTAGAAATCGCAATGATGATTAATTGCTGTTAAAACAAGTAAGAGTGCTATATTCGGCCATGCCGAATCTTATATACCCTTCACAACGTGTAGTCATGCAATAACAGTTGCTTGTATCACCATTCATCCCATATGAAATACGTACACGTATGTATGTTAAAAGAACGAAAAAAAAAAAAAAAATTAAAAAAAAAATTATTATATATATAATATACATATATAAAACAAAAAAAATAAAAAAAAAATTAAAAAAAAAAAATAATAATAAAAATATAAATAATATACTAAATAAAAAATAAAAAAAAAATTTTAATAAAAATTTTTAAAAAAATTAAAAAAATTTTTTTTTTGGCTCTGTTGGAATTCGATGCCACGTTTTCTCTAACCAGTATACACGTTTGTATGTATGTATGTTGTTGTTTTAATGTTGTTTTTGTGAAAAAAAAATCGAGGTGGTCGTGGGTTTTTGCTCATATCTCAGTTGTTTATGTACCGATGTTTCTGATTTTCAATATCGATCTACTCCCGAATATTTCTGATATTTTAATACCTTACCCGGGTCCAACCTATGTCGGGGGGCTTCAAAAAGTTGATTTCAACATACACACGGACAGACGGTCAGACTGACAGGGCTTAATCGACTCCCCTATTCATAAGCTTTCAGAAAATATATACTTTATGGGGTCGGAAATGAAAATTGTAGAAATTTCACACGGAATGACAAACCTAAATATATATACCCTTTTTCACTGTGTGAAGGGTATAAAAACAGTTAAGGAAAAGTAAAATAAAATTCTTGATTTATGGAATATTAATGCGAGCATTTTTTATACATTTTCTATTAATAAAGAGCTTTGAAAAAATTCTCAAATCACAGAGCTCTGTATTTTTGTTTATTGAAAACTATTTGATAAATTCTCTGTTAATAGAAATTTTAAATTTAATAAATTCACTAATAAATCGCTATATGCATTAAAGTAAATAAATTAAAATAAAAAATTAAAAACTAAAACCTAAAAAGAAATAAGATATTCTTTAAGAAAAAAAATCACCATTGATCTTAAGGGAACATAAGCGAAAGTAACGGTTACTCATAGTCAACACTAATACAAGCTGTAAAATAACACATACAGGGTTTATATTTATGTAAACATGCATACATACATACGTATGTATGTAAGTTTTTATTCTCTTATAAGATCTATAAATATGTAGTTCTACTCTATAACACTAGACATTTATAGTGCAAGTTATCTTGGACTAAAATGCATACAATTTATGTGCGAACAAATCGAGTTCATGGGCAAATATACAACAAAAAAAACTAGCAAAAAAATAAATAAAAACTAAAGCAAAGCAAGTATATATTGGCCGGTTGGTCTAAGTAGTAAAATATAAAAACAACGATAATTAAAACCGACCAACAAATACCAGCCCCTTTTTTTCATAGTTTTTGTTAAAGCTTTTGAACGTCATTGCAGTTGATTGTCGTAATGTTTAAACAATGATCTATATTAATGGCTATTGGTGTTCTTAAGACAATTTATTGTACATACATATGTACATTCATACATCGATTCATTTACAGACTGACTCGCCTATAAAACAAATAATATATTATCACATCAATTTAATCAAAACCAATTGAAAAAAATTATACATTTTCAATGTGTTGCTTTTAAAACAAACAATCTCCTTTTTACAATTTTTTTCTTGGCATTTTTTTCAAATATATTTCGCACACCCTTTCTAAAAAAGAGATTATTATAGTATATTTGATTACAAAAACTGTTTTTAATTGTTCTAAATTTTTAAATATTTTAATGATTTATTGCCGATTTTTAAAAAAACACGTAAGAGCACTATAATATTCGGCTGTGCCGAATCTTTTATACCCACCACCAATTTTGTGTACATTTAAAGCACAATATTTATTATTTTGTTAATCGCTGTGGAATAATCTCTTTATAATAAAATATGTTTCACTTTCTTTGCAGAGGGTGGTTAAACTTTAAGGGCCCATGTTGAAGGTGAACGACACCTTGAAGTCAAATTTTTTTTCTGCTTTTCATTTGACATTTCTCAATCTCAGACTAACTAATTTGAACAGTGGAAAGATACGCATATGAGCAACGCGTTAAAGTTATTCAGGTTTTTTATTCAAATTGGCGTTCAAATCAAAATGCATTTTGTGCACCTTGTGCACTTCGTGATTCTTTTTGTCAACATTTGCATTTGGCCGATATTTTGTTCCATACACAATTGAACCATACAAATATTATCATAATAAAAAGAAATGATAATAATTTCCTAAATAATTTGTTTTATTTAAAATCAACATCGGCTTTTTAAATTTAACCAGCCTTTATAACTTAGATATGCTAGTAAAATGTTTTTGTAAATTTATTCTCTTAATAAAAGTGGGCGTTATAGTAGGCGTGTCAAAGTTATTTCAGCTAATGAATACAACTTAGATATTTCAATATAGTCCTTTATTATTCCAAAATCTTAATTCATAGAGAAATTATATGAATTTTAGGTAAAACGTTATATGGGAGGTGGGCGTAAAAGTGGGCGTGTCACATTAATTTTCCGTTTAAACAAAGCTTCTTACCAAAAAGCAAAGTGTGCAAAATTTTTCAATCGTACATCTAATTTTGTCCGTTTTATTAGGTTTTAAATTTTTAATATACTGAAAAATACACTGCGCGGTATAAATTTTCGTACATTTTATTCTATAACTCCTTTCCTAATTTTTAGGGAGAAATATTGTTTTGACTCGAGAAATATATATTCGAAGTTTCATGACTGTACGTTAATGCGTTTGGACACAATTGGATTTTATTCAATGTTCGAAGGACACGGAAGGACACTCTTGCATTACGCGCTATAACTCTCTTCCTAATATTTCGATTTAGCCCATTTGCAATACCAAACAAACCTTGTCTATAAGAAAGATTCTGGCAAAATTTGAGTCCCCTAGCTTTTTCGGTTCGAGCTATATCGTGCTTTCAACAGCCGGACGGACATAGCTAGATCGTCATAAAATCAAACCCCGACTCAGAAAATATACTTATACATTACAGGGTCAAAAATGGATATTTTGATGTGTTACAAACGGAATGAATAAATGAATATACCCCCACCATTTTTTTGGTGGCGGGTATAAAAACTTCAATATTTTACTTTAAATATTTTTTAGATTTTTATTACTAGAAAAAATGTACAAAATACATATGTACGTGTGTGTATATATTTTCCATATTCATATGGAAATATGTATATAATATTCATATGTATAATTCGTTTGTCAAAATCGAAATTAAAAAAAAAAATTTTAAAAAAAATTTAAAAAAAACAATAAAAGTAATATATATATATATATATATATAATAAAATATATAACATAAAAAAAAAATAAAAATTTTTGGCTCAGCTCAGTATACCACGTTTGTATGTAAACAACACATACAAAAAAAACGAGGTGATCGTGGTTTTTTGCTCTTAACTCAATTGCTTATGTACTGATGTGTCTGATTTTCAATACTGATCTACTCCCGAATATTTCTGATATTTTAATACCTCACCCGTGTCCATGTGAAAAAATTGATTTCAACATACACACGGACAGACTGATAGAGCTTAATCAACTCCCCTATTCATAAGCTTTCAGAAAATATATATTTAATGGCGTACTTTTCACTGTGTGAAAAGTATAAAAATAACAGTTTTACAAGCAATTTTACAAAAGAAGTTACAATAATTTGAGTTAGGGCCTTTCTACTTGTGTCTAACGATATGTACATATCGTATGTAAGTGCCTTGACATTTCATATAAACGAATACAAAGTCAAGGCACTACATAAACTACAAGGTACTATTGCATCAGTTTTATTACCAAAATTACCTAACAACATAATTGCTCAGCTCCTTCTTCTCTTCTCTCGAAAATTTGCTTGTTGAATGCCAATTAAATTGTTGGTAATTTTTCTGTTGTTAAAGATTTTGTTTGCTGATGCAATACTTTGATTTATTATGTACATATGTATGTACATGTTTCAATACTTTTGCACACAATAATTTATGTTAAAAATAAATTGAATTCTTACAAAGCAGCACAAACAAATTTGATACATTTTATTTATGAATATTTTGTCATACTCGTTAAAGTTGTCAGTTTTTACAAGCAATTAGAAGGTTATTGACATTTCTTTTTTAAACTATCTGGTAGCTCCTTTTTATCAGTAAATTACTGACTATTATTTTTACCAGAGTTGTCAAATGACAATTAAAAGCATTTCTCTAACTTAACTTAAGTAGTTGTAATGTTTCTTTTCTTATTGTTATTATTACAAATTAGTCAAATACATGTTACATTCCTCAAATTACATTAAACTCAACGTTTGCAGTTAAATTAAATATTTTTATAATAAAATAACATTTTACTTATAAAAAATGTATTTTAAGTTTATTGTTCCAAAATTTGCTGGAAATTTATTTTAAATTCGTAAATAATTTGCACATTTATTGGATATTCTAACGAAAAAATTCACTTTGTCTTATAAATAAAATTTATTATAAAAACATATAATATAATTTGAATAAAAAGCAAAACTTAAAAAATATATTACCAACATGTGTCAAAAAAAAAAAAACAGCGGATGTGAATCATTTTAATGAAAATTGTTGAAAACTTTATGTCTTCACATTTTCTATTGCTTTTTTTATTATTCGCATTAATGTAAAACAAATTTAATAATGAAAAAATAAAAATGTTTAAATAATGACCTATTGTTCTACAGACGAAAAAAAATTAATTCTAATAATAGAAACTGCAAAACAAAAGAAGTATATCCAACTACTGGTATGTACAGATTTATAAATAGAAAAATCACCTAATTTGTTCTTTTTTTTTTTTTTGTTCATTCTATCCATATTTGGAAAACTTTTGTTTATAAAAAAAACGTTTATTAAATCTAAACATATTTTTCATTATTTAATTAAATCAATTTTATAACATAATAAACTGCTACATGCCACACATTTTTGTTTTGTATTCAACAAGTTAAAATAAAATAATATAAATAATGAAAAACATCTTTAAATGATTATTATTCAAGTTATTTTATGGCCTGAGAATTATTAAGTTCTTATAATAAAGTATGAATTTCGTTTATATGCTTCTGTAAAATTTTTATAAACTTACCACAGATATGTTTCCGCGAAGTATATGTGTAAATACACATACTTATATGTATAAGTTCATAACTATATTTTCTCAATTAACAACCCCTTAACAGCAGTTGAAATTTCTTTAGTGTTTATATAATATTTAATACTACCAGCTGTTTTAGTGACAGGCCTCTTTTGTGAGTGACTGTTGTTTTATATTAAATTGTAAACCCCCTGGGGTTTCATAATTTTATTTAAATTATTAAAATGTTTTAATAAATTCAACTTATTATTTATGATCAAATAATTTTTTATATATTCAACAATAATAATAAAAAATGAAAAATTATGTCATATAACTAATAAAAAAGCAATTTAATTTTCCATAAACAGTTAACACATAAATGCAAAATTTTATATTATATGAAGTGTTGCAAATAATTCAGAAAAAAATATAATTTTTAGCTATAAAACTTATTTTACTAGCGAAAATTTATTTTTTTTATATTATAGTTTTTATCCTGTACTAGCCTGATATAATTCACATTTCATTTTGTATCTTTGAATAACTTTGTGATACTAGTTCGTAATATTCATCATGAACGACAAGGTCATATGTATACATTATTTTTTTTCTGTAGGCTCTTTGGTTCTACTACAATAAGTTTGTGTTTATACCTACAAAAAAAAAACTTTTTTACCAAAAAGCGCTTCTTTAAAAGTTAACATAGTGCTTACCTGCTTCCAAGAGTTGTTGGTTGGTTATCGTGGTAGTTCAGTACGCGCGAGTCTAAATAACACCATTTTGACAAGACCACATCACTCGCCTATTCTAGAATAAGCTTAAGATTGGTATAAAATCCATCCCGTGGCCATAAGATATCAAACCAGATCGTTTAGTCTGACATCAGATATCTGAGAGAGTACATCTAGTATATATTTACCCAGGATCCTGTGCCTCCTGGCAACAAGGCCAGGATATTCGTAAATAAGGTGGAAAGTCGATTCCTCCTTCTCTTAGTCCAGACAGCTGCGACAATGTTAGGGAAGTCAACTTTTTTCGGCGTTTTAAAAAGAGTACTTGGAGATCTTGCTATTGATAGTCTCCAACGGGATTGTGACTGCATTTGCGTTGGAGATATCCAGAGCAGGTCAGCCCATCCGTATGCTTATTACCATAGTGGCCTCAATCCTATACTAGAAAAGAGTCGGCAATATGAACAAGCCTGACTGTCGATAAAAATACTAATATTCCCCAGTCTTCCAGATAGCGAATATTTCAGCTTTAAAAACGCTGCATTCATTCGGAATTTGGAAAGGGTGCTCTATCCCCAGTTTATCATAGAAGACAACAGATCCAACCCTACAGCCCATCTTAGAACCATCTGTGTAAATCCAGGAGTCGAAGCCCCCTATCCCACTCACTTCTAGAGGGAATTAAACTTAAAACACCATGTCAAAATCCATATAAGGGGTGACATAATCAGAAGGTTGGTTAAAGATCAAGGGTATCCTGGCATGGCCATTGGTTTTTTATATCCAATATTCAGATGCATTGAGCCTTATTGCACTTGCACTTGCAGATATGACTATAATATGAAGGTCAATTGGCACGAGGAGCAACATAGTATTCAGTGCCTCTGAAGGACTTGAAATCCTGATTCATGTCAATCTTTGGACCCTGTACTACTAGTCTACAACATATTTATGTCCACCATACCAGAGAATTAAGTAAGAATTGGACGTACTACAACTCTATATATCCACTTGTGTTGAGTGCTTGTAGAAAGCATAATTTTTACATGTCATGCCCTACAATTAATAAACGCTTATTTCATCCTTACCAGGAACAGCATAGTCATGCCTTCCCCTTACGCACTTTGTAAAAATAAGCAACAAGTTCACGTTTTAGATTGAATTTTTTCTATAACTATTTTAGTCTTTTTTATCTTTTATTTAATTTAAAAAAAAGTATGTACGTTATTTTCACCTATGAAACATGTTTTGATTCAACTTTTTGTAAGTTGCTGCCATACTTGAATATGTACTACATAGCTACGATGGTTTGCAAAAGGGTTTTTAATATACTTATTTCTCAATTATTTATTGAATTCATTTAAAATAGAGGTTTAGTATGGTTATTGTTTTCCTTAATTTGATTGTGCAATTCAGGTAGGTTTTTATTTCGAAGTTGGGTAAACCATTTCTACAGAGATTTTTCTATTTTTGGAAGCTCTGAAGTATGCAGTGTTTTTCGTTTTCCAGGACCCGAAAATGTATTATTAAGGAATTTCGAAATTGCATCTTTATTGTTTCTTATTGAACAAATCGTCGATTTGGCGACATTATACTTTTTCGACAAACCACTTACAGATGAACCTTTGGTTTTTTATTAGACATACATATTTTCAATAAAAATATTTTTAGAGATCACTTGTTTATATTATTTATATACCTATACCTATGTATATGTATAGTCAGCACAGAGAGATGCTTCCAGTAGAACTGCCGCATTAATACTGAAGCTACTTATCATGCAACAAAAGTTGTTTAAAACAAACAAACTACGAAATTCTTCTGCGGGGAACCCCAAAAATTTTAAATAAGCTTACAAAATTGAATTTTAACGTTCGATAAAAGTTCACGTTTTAGAGCCTTCAGTCTTTGTTCACGTTTTAGAGTAGCCAATGTAATAAAAAAAATTTTCATGTTTTTGGGTAGTTCATGTCACTGGATGTTCACGTTTCTGCGTGTTCACTGTATTTCATTTCTAACCGGAACAATTTCAAATCGTTTTTTTTTATTGCATTTTTAAATTTTAACTTTTAAATTGGCCCACCCGTTATAAATATATGAGTCTTCATATTCGAATATTACACTCTTATTTATTTCAATTAATTTATTTAAGAAAAAAAAATATATATCAGTTCTTTTCACTTAAAATCTGTAGTGAGTTTTTGTTGTTGTTAAAACACAAAGTACATATCTACATGTAATACATATTATGTATGCAATAGCATACTGGACGAATGACCTCGAAAGCTTTGCCTTCACATACACACTTTGTTTCTAAAATTTCCATGACCATGATAGCAATCAATAATAAAATGTATTTTCAAGTGTTATTATTTATTAAAACATAAATTATATAGGGTAGAATTATATTTGGAATAAGACATCGGGCAAATGACCTTCATGACTCTGCTGACACATACTCATACTCAAAATTCCATTTCATATAAATGTAGCTTTTGCTGTAGCAGTAACACTTTGTTTTTTTTCTTTAATCTAGTGCTTCTAAACTTTCACTAATCCTAAACTGTCAGCTGTCAAAATTTTTTACTTATATGAATCGGCCTAATATTTTTCACAAAATCCTAAACATACATTTTAAGGTTAAAGAACAGGTAAACTTTTTTAAGCTAGTTCATGTAGTTATAAGCTTCATTGGATAAACAATTGTAATATATTATTTCAATTGTATCTTGGCTCTGAGGTGTAGATATAAAATAATTGGGTCTTAAAGTTATCAGCAAGCTAAAATGGTAGATTGAATCCTAATATTTTAGCAATATATCAAAACTTGAAGGCTAAAATTCAGCCCTTTTTTATTTGAAGTGATTTTCTTCATTAAAGCGTATCATTGTTATAATTATTTGACCTTATAATTCAATTAACATAGGTTAATTACAAACTTAAAGGTTGTTGAACTTTTTCTTTTTAATGTACTTGTTTAATTGTGTTTAAAAAAAAATATAAAAGAAATTATTTATTTCTTATTTTTCTGACACGCATTGCAATGGAATAGATAGTTGATTTATTTTTGCATTAATGCCTCTTATACGTGATAAAAGCAAAAACCATTGAAAGAACAACTAACTTCATAATTAACTTCAAAAGGAAAAACTCTTAAAAGTTATAAGGCTTTGCCAACTTTTTTGCTCTTATTTTTTTATTTTGTTCTAAATGTTTCAAAATGTGTTTTTAATACTCGTATTCGATCTGTACAAATAACACAAATTATGTTTTTATAAGTATGTATTTTAATATATTTTGTGCAGCTAATAGTTTGGACGTTTGTCATATAAAATTTTTACTACTTACTTACTAACATTAACTCTGTGTAATGAGTTGACATCACTGTAGTAGGTAATACAATTAATAAACTTGTATGGAAAATATAAAACGTGTAATTGTATTTTCTTTTAATGTTACATTGCTTGCTAATTCAAAAAGTTGCGATAAAAGAGATGCCCTTAAACAAATTGAGGTCTGTGATTTTCTTTTTTTAAGCTTTTAAAAAATGTATAAACATTTTTCAATCGATATCAATTAAAATTTCTGTTTGTTATTTTTACGTTTCTTGTTTTAGCTGCAGTCAGTCTCTTTTATTTTGCTTGAATACAGCAAAAGTTGGCAGTGTTGCATATTAACTGTAAACCTCAAGGTCAAATTTGAGGATCAATTAGTATATACGATTTTACAATTTTATTTTTCTTGTATCATAATTATAAATGAATGTACGTTAATTTAACAACATCTGGTCTATATTGAATAGATACATGCATATGTAGATGGAGATAGCTTTTGAAAAAAATTGTAATACAATGAAAAAGTATTTTGCAGAATCAAAACAATAGAGATATTCACGTCACCGGATTTAGTTTTGCGAAATTGCAGAAATGCAAAATTGTTTTCAAACGCAACAACAACTATTAAAAAAAAATCTCGCAATAACTTTTACTTTTGCACTACCTCTCGCAAACTACATACTGAACTTCACACAACATATACATTTTTCGTTAAAAGTGGTGTCGTGAATACCTTTTATATCTTGTATTAACATTATTATATGTATATTGTAAAAATATACACGCCAAAAAAATTCATGGTTGAGGTGGTTAATCTAAGAGAAACATACTGTGATTGGATTGAGTGATGTTTTTTTCTTCCAACTTTACTTACCGTTTTAATTATCAATTTTATACCCATCCTTTTTAGAACTTTATTATTTTTTATTTATTTATTTATTTCAAATATTTAAAATTTATGGTTGTTTACCATACAAACTTCAAAACTATTATTAAAAGCTGTTTATATACTGTTATTGCGCTAACATTTTAAAATTTAAATGCTTGTTATTTTTATGAATACTTTTCTAAATGTTTTTCTGAATCATAATTTTTTTAAGAACAACCATATCGAAAGTTTCATAAAAAGCAAACATTAAGTACAAAAATTTAATTCAAGCAAAAACTCGTTGCCGTGACGAAATTAATGTAAAAAAAAAATAAAATAATAATAACTGTTTCCAATAACTAAATATAATTGAAAATATAATATGACTGCCACGATCATATTTTAACCATTGTCTTTCTCTGCGTGTATCAATAATTATATTTTTAATTTAATTTCTATGACCATAAATAAGCAAGTTGAATGCATTTGAGTCTGGTATATATCGTTGGTCACATGTATAATGGCCCTAACTCAAATAGTTGCAACTTTACAGTAAAAGATAAAAACGTAATAGAAAATCTATTATAATGTAATTTCTTTTGTTATGTTTGATACTACTGCATTGAATTTTTGTGTCGCGATGTATTTGTGTGAATTGTATTGGAATCAATGAAAAACTCAGTATCGTAAAAAATACGACTTAGGGCCTTCTACTTGTGACCATCCATATGTATGTATGAATGACTGAGATTTTCATTTATAACACTAAGAGTGTTCATGAAAACAAATGGTACATGTTTGTGCCAAAGAATTAATTGCTTTTAGTCAGATAGTAGGGATAAAAATGTCAGCACTTTTAATTTATTTTTTTTTCTTATTTTCTTATATTTATAAAATTAAAAAAATTTGATAGAAATACTAAAATCTTTGAGATTTTGTTTTTTATAGAGTTTGTCCTTTATAATCAATAGACTAACGCTTGAATAACACTTAAAAATGGTGCGGGAATGCGCAATATACCATGCTAAACAACTTGTCGAAAAGGAAACATTTTCCAAACGCGCTATTTTTACACCCGCCACCAATATAATGGTGAGGGTATATTCACTTTGTCATTTCGTTTATAACACATCGAAATATCTATTAAGACCCCATAAAGTACACTTATATTTTCTCTGTCTTTTGAAAGCACGATATAGCTCGAACAGAAAAAGGGGACTCCTTGAAAATTGCTTAAATCTATGAGTAAGGAAAGAAGTAATAGATCAAAATGTACGAAAATTTATACCGCACAGTGTGTTTCGCTATACTTAAAATTTAAAACGTAATAGATCTGACAAAATAAGATGTATCATTCTATAATTTTGTAAACATTCATATAATTTCTCTGTGAATATATTTTGGAAGAATTAAGAACGCTATATTGAAATATTTGAGTGGAGTTTATTGGCAGCAACTGTTTCGACACACCTACGCCCTTTTTTCACGTAATCCACCGTTAATGAAATTTAAAAGCTCATCAAACCGACAAAATTAAGAGGTATGATAGTGAAATTTCGCACATATAGCTTTCTAGTCAATGTCACTGTTATGCCAGAAAATGAAGATGACACGCCTTTAATGCCTACCTCCAATATAACGTTTTATCCTAAATTCATATAAATTCTCTATGGACAAAGTTGTATTTTTTTATTTATAAGCAGAAACTATGTGGACACTCCTACTTTAATGCACATTTTCATTGAAATATTTAATTTACGAACATATTTTACTAGCATATCGAAGTTACACAAATAAAGTAAAACAAATTTTAGTATAAAGAGATTATTCCACAGCGATTACAGTTAACAACAAAATAATAACTTTTGTGCTATAAAAGTACACAAAATTGGTGGTGGGTTAAAAGAGTTCGACACAGCCGAATAAAGTGCTCTTACTTGTTCGAAATTATTTAGGAAATCGGTTATAGTTTTCGATAACAATTATATGTAATTAAATGGTAGAAATTCTCGAAATAAAATCTATATTTTAAGAATGTTTTTGGTGAATTGTTCATTATATAACCCAAGAAACGCAATCATTGATTATATTATATTGTGTTACGTTATGTGGAAAGGTCTTCGAAGAGAGAAGAAAGGTGTTAAAGCTAAATGGCATCAATGATCTTTCATTATTTTAGCAAAGTGTTACCATGTCACTCTTAGAAAAGATCTTTCATATGTTTTAAATTGGCTTCGTTTTTACTGTTATTTTTATTAGAAGCGATTG
Organism: Phyto melanocephala; assembly: GCA_941918925.1. NCBI lineage: Eukaryota > Metazoa > Arthropoda > Insecta > Diptera > Rhinophoridae > Phyto > Phyto melanocephala. Next base: position 65,520,009 of record OW799237.1, read on the forward strand.
CAAAATGACCCCACAACAGCTGAAATTTGCTTAGTGCTCAATCTAATCACTGCCTCTAGAGCAGTACTATGTTGTTGGTGGAAAGTATTAAAGATTTGGCTCAGCCGAATACAAATAGAATTTTTGCTTTTTTATAAATGTATTATATTCGTTATAAGTTTCGGTTATCGTAAATGTAAAAGGCAACATCACTCTATGAAATATTTTTAAGTTGACTTGGTTTAGGCTTTTTATTAGTTTACCACCATGACGTAGGTAATTGACAAAAAAATCAAACTGAAAAAACTACAGCAACATTAAATTTAATATAGATTTTTTCAAATCAAGTTTTTAGCTCACCTTGCCGTTTGGTTAAATTAAATTGCATTACGTATGAACATTATACCACTTACTAAAATGAGTAAATTGTTGCTGTAACTACATTTTTAAACCAACCACCAAAAAATGGTGTGTGGTTTGTTAATTTTGGCATCCCGTTTGTAACACATCGAAATATTGATTTTTTACCCCATAAAGTACATATATATTTTCTGAGTCCTGGTTTTATTTTAGGACGATATCGCTATGTTCATCCGTTTGTTGAAAGAACGATAGAGCTCGAACAGAAAAAGTTAAGAGAATGAGATTACGAATTAAATTAAAATATTTCTAATACATTAGAAATGTTTAGTATTGAAAATGGGCTAAATCGATGTGTAAAGAAGAGAGTTATTGCTTGTATGCAAGAGTAGGTCATAAAAAAATGTATTTCTTATATCGAATAAAATGTGGTTGCGTCTAAACGTAACAACACAGAGCGATAAAATTTTGAACGTGTATTTCATGAGTAAAAAAAATATTTTTCCCCGAAAATTGCTTAAATCCATACATTGTAAATAAATAAAAATGTACGAAAATTTATATTACGCAGTGTCTTTTTTGGTCTATTTAAAATTTGTAACTTAAAAGAACAGACAAAATTAGACGTACAATTCTGAAATTTTGCATACATTGTTTATTGGTCAATAGATTTGTACTTAACGGAATATTAAGGTGACACGTCCACATTACGCCCACCTCCCATTAACCGCTTTATCTACCCTATGGACAAAGCTTTTGAAAGAATACAGGACTTTATATAAAAATATCTAAGCTATTTTCATTAACAGAAATAACTTTGACACGCCTACGTCCCACATACTTTACTATTAATGAAATTAAAAGGAAAAAAAGCGACATAATTAGATTTGTGATAATAAAATTTTGCATATATGTATGGTTTTCCGGTTAATGTTATTATATTGCCAGAAAATAAAGGTGACATGCTCACTACCTTCCATTAAACGCTTTATCCTGAATTCATATATTTTTTCTATACGCAAAGATTTTGGAAGAAAAAAACACTATATATTGAAATATCTGAGTTGAGTTGATTAGCAGAAATTAATTTGACATGCCACACAAAGAAAGTAATACATATTTCAGTATAAAGAGATTATTCCATACTGTCTACTGTTAATAATAAAATAATTAATTTTGTGCTAAAAATTACTATACGAAATTGGTGGTGGGTATTAAAAATTCGGCACAGCCGAATATAGTGCTTTTACTTGTATATGTTATTGTTGTTATTGCTGTAACGTATTTTTTGTTGATTTTTTTTATAATAATAATAATATAGTAATGCTGGCAATAACCAACATTGTGCAAAAAATCTACGTCCCACCATATGTGGGGTTTTTAAAAGCCGGCAACAAAAACAACATCTTAAAATCAACTGCATAAAACGCATTTTGACAGGCTTAAAAATCACAAAAATGTTGATGTTTGGTCGAATATTTTATATCAACGCAATACTTCAAACACACCCAACTTTTATAAATTAAAAATCGTTTTTTTTTTCTTTTGAACAATGACTAGCTTTGGCGGCAAAAATGTTGTGTTTCGAAAAAATTAAAATAAAATGTACAAAAATTGTTTAAAAGTTGTAATCTTAATAATACGATCTTTTTAATAAATTCATTAAATATTCCTACAATGTTTTATTTTGTTATTTATAAACTGTATATCCAAACTATATGTTTGTATATATATATGTATATACATACAAACATACATACATACATACATACATACATACATACATACATACATACATACATACATACATACATACATACATACATACATACATAAATTATAGAGATATTTAAAGAAGTAATAAAAAAATATATTTTCTTGTTATTAAATTATTAACTTAAAAAAATATATATATGCATATTTAACGTGTCCATGCAGTTCTAAGACCATTTAGTTATTCGAGATCCAAAACTATCTGGTTTAAAAAAGAGAGGTGCTGTAGCTTAACAGTTTATGTACTTAACCACTGACCACCACCATTCCAGCCAGTATCTAGGAGCCCTGAAAACCGTGTCAAAATAAGTATATTTAATAACACTAGATGCCGCTGTAAAACTGCCCAAGATTTTCTAAAATTGATTGAAAGCTTTTCTTATATTATACTCATGGTTGCCAAATTTAACTTTTTTTTACCAAAAACAGTCTATTGACCATTTTAAACATAAACACAAAAAAAAACGCTTGCATTAGTTTGTAATAATAGTTACGAGTAGATAGTTATGTACAACTGACATTTAAGGTTCAATTAGAAGTGCCACAATAAACAGCTGTTCGAACCAATCCAATGGCCATTATTGTATTTTATTATTGGTGACTTGCCATAACGTTATAACCATTACTGAACCTGAATATAAAAATTGAATTTTGTATTTTACCATAACCATAAGAAATTGATAACTGAGTTAACGGACATATTTTTATACCCTTCATACGCGGGTATAAAAGACTATATAAGTATAAGTTTGTTATTCCGTTTGTTAATTCTGCCGTATGTATTTGCAACCTTATAAACTATATATAGATATTTCGAATCCTGATAGATAAAGAAGTTGATTCGTCCGTGTGATCGTTGAAGCGCCCACATATCTTACGGCTCGGTATGTGATATAAATTTATCAGAACTGCTTTCGAAAATTTGTTTATTAAAAATAAGCAGCGGCTGAGATATGAGCATAAAACCACGTATGCTTCTGTTTTACTTAAAATAACATTTTGCAGATAACTTCTTGATCCGTTTGTTGAATGTCACTATAGGATATATGTACATATAAAAATATTAATGGAAGATATTGGTTCAATAGTTTTATTACCAGCAAAGATATTGGCAAAAAATATTAACTTTTTATTGATATTATTTATAACTAGAAAAGCCCGGCGCGCGTTGCTACGCCCGTTAATGAATAAAAATGCATTCTGGATTAAAATTGAATATCAATTGCAAAAAGCTAAAAATTATAACTTTTTTAATCGCGTGGAACTGCTCACTTTTCTAATCACGAAACTGTATAGTCATGACAGCTCAATATGTGTGCAAAGTTTCACAAAAATCGGTCCAGAGCAAGTACCTCAAAATAATAACTTTTTTTATGGGCGTGGCCCTGCCCACTTTTCTAATCACGAAATTATATAGTTATGACAGCTCAATATGTGTGTGCAAAGTTTTAGAAAAATCGATCTAGTGCAAGAATCTCAAAATTATAACTTTTTTTATGGGCGTGGCACTGCCCACTTTTCTAATCACAAAATTGTAAAGTCATGATAGCTCAATGTGTGTGCAAAGTTTCAGAAAAATCGGTCCAGTGCAAAAATCTCAAAATTATAACTTTTTTTTATGGGCGTGGCACTGCCCACTTTTCTAATCACAAAATTGTAAAGTCATGATAGCTCAATGTGTGTGCAAAGTTTCAGAAAAATCGGTCCAGTGCAAAAATCTCAAAATTATAACTTTTTTTTATGGGCGTGGCCCTGCCCACTTTTTTAATCACGAATTTATAAAGTCCTGACAGCTCAATATGTGTGCAAAGTTTCAGAAAAATCGGTCAAGTGCAAGTAGCTAAAAATGATAACTAATTTTTTATGGGCGTGGCCCCGCCCACTTTTTTTCCACCCATAAACACTCCCTGGAATGTGTACAACAGCTTGCCAAAGTTTGAGCCCGATCGGTTTTACAGTCTCGGAGTCTATAGCTAACAACACACACACACACACACAGAGTTTCTATATATATAGAAGACAACATAATTTTAATGAAATAACAAAAGCAAGCGGTTACTTATACATACTTATGATCGTACAAATTGTGTTGGTTTTTTGTTGTAGTTATTCAATTTTTTTATATTTAAAAATATGTACGAATGTATGTACATATCGATGCCTTACTTCCTCAACCACGTGTTTAAATATAATATATTGTTACTGATGTTATTGTTGTTATTATCATATTTAATATTAATTTTTCAAAGCAATTAATTTTGCTAAAAGTCCTTTGGTTTTAAAGTTTAACGCTCCAACCAGTACAGTAGTACACTATTATTTGAAATTAATAAAATTTTTGTTTGAAGGACAAAGTACTCTCCAATTTTTAACGAATGATGAGATTGCTTATCTTTAATCAATAAGTATGAAATTTATAAAGTGAAGCAGTTAATTCGCCATCTTTTTTATTTTTATTATATTTTGACTTCTACGAATCTATCACTTTTGATGCAGTTTTGTTACAACTAGTTATATGACTGTCCCAAAACGTAACCAGTTTAAAATTCAGCTGAAGGGTTATTCACTGTATGCCGCACGTATGTATGTATGTATATGGGTGAGTCATTATGGTCATTTTCCTACCATTTAATAGTAACTAAATATGAAATCAGAAGTGGTGCAATCAGAAGAACTTTATAATAATTGTCAAAAAAAATCAAATTATACAATATTTAATCAAATTCGAATCCATTTATTTTGAAATTGAATTAAGGAAGAACAATTTTGATAAACTAATTCATAATAGTATTTTTCTTTCCTGAGTTATTGTTGTGCCAACTTCCGAAAACAAGATTCTATGTCGTCGCTTTTAATGGTCTTACTGAGGACAGCTGAAAGTGTCTATAGCAGAGTATGATTTATTTTTCATATTTTTTGTGAGTTGATAGCGTCAGAATCGCTTTATTTTTTATTTCAAATTTTTAATAAAATATTAGTGGAAGATTTCCTCACTAGTGCAAAGAAAAATAGATAACATTAATTAAAACTTCGTCCATTTTTAACGGGTTTTAATATTTTGTTTGTTTACTTAAAGTTTCAGTAAAAAAAGGTATTCAGTAAAAAATTGTAACACCTTCAAGTAAATGACAAAACATAATAACAACAAATGTTAAGTAAACAACACAAAAATTTAATAAAATAAACAAGTGTGCAATGAACGATGTTGATGTTTTTCAAATTCGACGTCGATGTATCAGCCTATAAAATATCCATGCTAACGATGTATTGTTTGGATTATATCTAGTTGCATTACCTATCTATAAGTTTCACACGCTAAAAACGCACAATATTTTTTTTTTTAATTTTTCTAACAGTTTCAATTGATAACAGTCGTAAATATTAAAATCAAAGTCACATTTAAAAGAGCTTTTTTAGCCGTATTTTTTTTTCAATTTTACGAAATGTATTATTGTTACTGCAACTACATATTTACTTCTTTGACTGTATAATTTATTTCTTATTTGTTGTCACTGCTTTGTTATTTTGTTTAAATTATTTAAGTAAATATTATTTAAATCGTGTAGAGCTGAAATAAAAAATAAAACATGCTAGACTTTCTGTCGTCGTACATTTCTTAAATGTATATAAGAAAAATATATATAAAAATGTTTGTACATAAATTCATTCATACATATATTTTAGACAACAACAGCAACAACTGTTGCTATATGTACATCACAGCAGACAAACATTAGCTGTGTTCACGTAAAGTCTAAGGGAAGTTTAAATTAATTATTAATTGTTTAAAATTTAATTAAAAAAATCGTATACCATAATGTCGGCTAATCAGGGTCTCAATTCTTGTTTTGTAAAATAAAAATAGTTTGCACAATAAAAAAAAAAAATGCTTTGAATGAAAAATTGCTTTATTGCTTGAAAAAATCTATGCTTTGTGTGCAATTGTTTTCAACTAAGCGTTCCACAAAAAAATTTATTGTAAATATTAAATAGTAGGTACATTAAATTATAGGCTAATAAAGATTTTATGGAAACTAGCATTTATAATATAATATCTGTTAATTAACATTTTTAGCTGTATGTTTGTATAATATATTGCTTACATGATTAATTTTAAATGAGATCTCTAATTTTTTTCTAAAACTTAAAATTACTCACAAATATCAATAAATAAGTATGAGAATTCTGGTTTAACTCTTATTCTTTAGATTTTTGTTAGCGGTCGCGTTATGCAATATCTGACTGAAGTTAGTGATCTAAAGGAACGTTTGGCTGACGTTTTGAAATTTCAAATCAGTAAAATTTATTATTGATCAGTTCTACCTGTTAAAAAACTTTAATGACAAGTCTTGGAAATCTTGGCTTCAATTGCGATCATACCTATTGTAATTATTTGTCTAATGCTTAGAATTTATGCATGTATTTTTGTTTCTTTCTTGTGTATACATTGAAGTGTTGCCACAGGCAAATAGATTTACTTCGCACAACTAAATGAGCAATAATACTGAAAAGTAAAATAAAAACATTTTGCATATATTTTTTTGTTGTAATAAATAAAAGTGGGCGTGGTATTTCTAATACGAAGAAAACAAATATGAATGTTGAATCCCTGCTGAATCTGAAAATACCCTTCAGCATAATGTACACAGATATAGTGATAACATGATTTTATTTTCTAAATTTTAGATTTTATGTTATACTTGATTTGTACATATTTAGTTAACTGTATTTTTCTGGTTAAGCAAATCCATTTGATCTCATATCAATGAGGCGTCATGTTAGATTTTAACTTTTTTATAGTTTACTAGTCAAGCCCTTACGTTGGATACAAATATTGAGGAGGTTAAAGTGGGTACATTTTTAATTACTAGATTTAATCCATATATAAACAGGTTGTACGCCATTTTGTGATTACAGCCATCATGCTAGGCAAGCCTTTCTTCTGATATGCATATCGATCCCCTCTGTTGTCCATAAGCTGAAAAAATCGTTTTTCATTTGTAAATTTTAGAAATTTGTGCTTTTATCTCAGTTTGTTCCAAACGGATTTGCCAGTATTAGACATCCTTAGAAAAATTATGTTACAGCAAACTAATCAGGTTCTATTTCTAACACTATATTATAACACTTATCGATGAAAGAGGATAATTCTATTACAGTGCACTGAACATTAGGCGGCAACACTGATACTTTAGTTTTTCTGTGACTAGTTTTTAACGCTGCTGCCACTATATAAAACTTGTTGATTTTTTTTATGAATGTAAAACTCAAGTAAACATGCATACTTATAAAGTATTAATGTAAACTAAAGCTTTCTTAAGATTCTTTATAGTGAGTTTTGTACTAAGATTTATTTATATTTGTTTATGTTTCAACGACTCAACAAGTTGTTTATTTGTTCTGTTTTATATTCATTGTACATACATACATATGTATATGTATGTATATGTATGTATGCATATTGATTCTGAGTAGTAATAAAAATATTAACTGAATCTTGTAAATAGTATAGCACCGCCAGTAAAGCATTTGTTTTATAAAAAAAAATTACAATTAAAGTAAATCTCCTGTCATGTCTATAGAGTAAGTTATAAGTTTAATTGCACTATATAATTTCTTAAAGAACTATGAAGATTCTTAACATCTTTAAATTGAATAACTTTTTTCAAGGGTGTTCTTAAATTATAAATATGGGCATTTCCACCAAAAAGTCCATGAAGAAAAAAAAAATTAAAAGTTATTTTAAACACTTTGTTTTATCATATTTTTATGAGTAAACAATCAAATTTAACTAATGTGAAAAAATTTTATTATATTACATATTATTATAAATTTTATTCATTAACCATTTCAAGATATGTTTTATGGTGCAAAGTCTTATTTGGTTATTTCTGTTGCAAGCTTTCTAATTTAAGAAAGACATTTGCCATCACCTTTGCTCTCTTAAATATCTCTGAAAGTGCAAAGTAGAGACGCAAACAATGACGTAACCATGGTGTAATTACATAAGGTGATAGCCTAAAGGAGAGCTATTTTCGGCTCTCTTTTTTTATTTATGAAGTTTGACAATTTCCGGAGTTTAAATCATTTTTTTAATATGTAGTTTGACATACTCCAGAACACAAAAAAATTGTCAGCTGGGCTTGCACCGCATGCAAAGCATTTTTAACGCAGCGCGAAGCTTAAAGTTAGGCAACTCTCATCTTTTTGCGCGCTTTGACAATCAGATGACATATTTTCTTACATTTTTTTCTTTTTAAATTCAAACGCAAAATTAATTAGTTTTAAAAACTATTATTAAATAACATTTTTAGATTTTATTTCAAAACTATATTATTTGATAATGAAATAATAGTGAAAAGATTACAAAAGAACTTGCCAACTTTATAGGTGAACAAACAATGCGTATGTGTTGTCAAAGTTAGAAATGTCACGCAAAGCAACGAAGTTTTATCTGACATGGCCTTTAGGCTCTTAGGGTACGTTATTTAGGTTTGTCACTAAAGGAGCTAATACATGGCATGTTTTTTACCTCTGACTTGTCAAATTCCACACTGATAAATACGAACATGTCGTGTGTTATCCTTAAAACATTACTTCTGTAAAAAACATGTGACATCAGCCGTTGGAAGAAATCTCAGCTACTGCAAAGCAGTCAGCGACTGTTGCCTATAAAAGTAAATTTTTGACAGACATGTAGATTTACATATGTCTCATAAATTTTAAAGTCAGATGAAAAAAACATGTCGTGTATTAAGTATAGCCTTAAGCGAATAAAAACACAACGCTTGCTGCTTTTATTTAGTTTTGTCTGTAACTACATATTACATATTTACATACACAATATGTTCACTTAAATTGATGTAGTTTAATTGTTTTGTTTTGTTTTCTTTTTATTTATTTATTTTTTCTTAATTTAGAAGAAAGATAAAGAAAATTAAAATCAAAAGATAAATAAAAAATAAATTATAAAAAACGTTTAGCAAATAACAAAAATAAAACAAAATCTCTTAAGATCTTGAATAAAATATTTAATATTTTTGACCCGAATAAAAAACTCAACTACAACAAAATAATTTATTATTAAAAAATCAATAACAAAAAAACAAAAAAAACGCTATATTTGGCTGTGCCGAATCTTAATTACCCTGCATACAATTTATATCATCATGTACATATGTACATGCTATGGGCCGTATTCATAAAAAATATTTTAGGTTTATTAAAGGCTTATTTGACAGATGTTGTAGAGAAATTTGTCAAATAAGCCTTCAATATACCTAAAATATTTTTTATGAATACGGCTTTTCAACTTGCTTTTGTTGTTGTTGTTTTAAGTAAAAAAAAATTTCTGTAAATATTGTAAACGTAACAAATGTATCAATGTCGGATTTTATTTGGGTTAAAAACAGGGGCGATAAATGATTTTCAATAGCGAATTTCTCGAAAGCATATCTGATAAATTGATACCATATAAGAATCTGCAGTAAACGTGGGGCCTTCAAAAGTTGATTTTAATATACTCACGGACAAACGGACTTAATTAAATCAATTCCTCTATATATGTATATAAGGATTCAGAATAAATGTATATACTTTATAGGGTCTCAAATGAATATTGTAGAAATAACAAACGGAACGACAAACTTGTATGTATGTATACCCTTTTACACTCTCATAGAAATTTAGTTGTTGTTTGTGTTAATAAAGCACCCAAACACCCAAACTGATCTGGTAAAAACAAAAACAAATTCTATGAAATGTTGTTTTTGTTATTGTATTTTTTTTTTTTTCTAGTTAGGTTAAAAACATATATGTATGTTGTCATTTAGTTCTAATTTCAATTTCAAACAAACAAGTTTAAAATTAATCGCGTGTTGTGATTGGTTTTTACGTATTTTTTATTGTATATACATATGTATATTTCTATGACAAAAAGACATTTGTATGTGCTTGTATGTAAACACGCCCACTTTTTTGCAGTTTTCTTATTTCTACTTCTGATTGAAAATTATTTATAATTGGTTTTTAATTTATATTATAACTAAACAATTATATACGTAATTAATGCTTTGCAATTAAATAAACAGAAGGTATAAAATAATTAGTTTATACTATGTATTTTTAAAAAGTTGTTTTAAGATAAACTAATTTTTGTGTATTAATTCAAACAATGTATTGTAGAGAAATCGTGGCAAATTTAAATTTTATTGCCAAAATAGTGTACCGAAACGTAATTTTTTGTGTAAAAAATATTTGTATGTGCGTTTAAAACGTGCTACCTTACAACAAAAAGGAAAGCTTCGAATATTTTTGCAACCCAAATTCGATTTTTTTTATAATATCCAATTATAAATACCAAAGATATAACGAAAAATTGTAAAAATGCGATCGCATTCCTAAGGTGAACGGCGAGCTCTTCTCTGGTACGGTCTTATTTACATACATATTTCTATTAGAAAAAAGTAATGCTGACTGTGCCGAATTTTTTTATACACACAACCAATAAAAAAAAAAATTAATTTCTTATCAATGCAGGCAGTGCGTGCCGTCAGTTTTTATAAACTTTGCAGAATACTACTTTTTTAGCAAAATATTTTGGAAAAATTTTACAAACATTGAAAACAGATTTTACACGCCTTTTATTCTATATACAATTCATATAATTTATATTTTTGATCATCTGCAACACATATTCATATATACCATTTGAGGCATATACATATGTATGTATGTATACGTATTTGAGGTGGTGCAAAATAAATCAATTTCCAGTATACTCGTTCTAAGGAATCTGCATTCTAATTATTTCAAACTGGTACATACATATATTTTTAGTCAGTTGTTAACATGTTTTTAAATCACATATTTTTATAAATTGTTTATAACTAATATTGTTGCTGTACTCTTTGCTCACATATACATACATGCTGCTTGTTAACATATGCACATGATGTACCTTGAATTTTAAAATTTAGATTTGACTAAGAAACTCAGACTGCTTGGTTCCAACTAACAATCAGGCAACAGTAATCACAAACACGATTATACAAAGACATTCCTATGAACATACCATTAAGTCTACAAAAAAATATCAAGACATACATACATAGTCTCATGTAACTCAACGTATTCCTTTTCCCTTACGAGGTCTGGCTCAAAAGTCACAGTTTATCCATCATTAATTATTTTTCAGTTGTTTTTTTTTTCTAAATTCAATAGAAATATTTTTAAAATTTGACCTTGTCAACAATTGCAGTAAATAAAAAAAATTTTGCGCATATATTTCTATATAAAATTTTCATAATTTTACCTAACCACCATTCAAATTCCTTAATCAGACTGTAACGTTCATAACTGACTTAATGAAATTAGAATTAGGGAAGTATAGCATTAATTTCTAAATTTATCTTGTCTTATCAAATAACATTTTCTTCGTGTTCAAATTCTTAATACATTTTTGTTATGCTTTCTACATTCATCCTTCAGCTGAAAGTATGGAAAGCAAAATCGTATTTTTATTATTCATTTATAAAACAAAGAATTCTTGAATGTCGTGTTCCATTTAATTGTAACATAAATAGTAGTTTAAAATTAAATAAGAATAAACCGATAAAGAGTGCTGATGATGAAATCGTAGCTGGTTTCGAAAATGCATTCCAACCCGCTAATATTGGAATAGTTTTTCAATATTCTTAAAATTATTACAATTAATTTAAATTACAAAAAAATGTTGTAGAAAGTTAAATAAGAGAAATATTAACTTTAGCCAAAATTAATGATTTACAATACATTTAAGAATAAATAGTTCGATTAAATTTATATTTTTTTTAAATTTACCACTCTAGTATCGTTTTAAATAGAAATAATTGTTAAATTTTATTTATATCAAGTGACCATTCCAATAATTCATTTGATAATAATAAAAAAAACTATTCGGTCGTGCCGAATCTGATAATACCTTTTTTACTAGTTTGTACTGGTCCAGCGCTTCTATTTTATACTAATATTGTGGGGGTTAAAGGGGACAAAGCCGTCAAATATAGTTTTGACTCATATATTCGCCGTTTAATCTATGATGCCATCTTGGATTTTTTTATTTTCAAAGCCAACTATATTTTAACACTCAAGTCCTTTCATTTGATACCTTGCACTCACTGTGAAGGGTATAAAAACAAAAAACCCTGCTGAAGCATAACAACAAAATACTTATAAAGTAAAATCATTTTTTATAATATTTTATAGCTTATTTGATTCTACTGGCCAAGCTCTTTCGTTTGATACCATACATATATATAAATTTATTGGATTGGATTTTATATTTTATAGTGTATTCAGAAGCTGAACAAAAGAAACATACTATGGGATCGGAAATGAATATGTTAGAAATTACAAATTGAATGACAAAGCCCTTGGCAGCACAGGTTAAGGATATAAAAATTAAATTAAAATAGTTAGCAAACTGTAGAATACATCGAACAAAAAATGTTTTCGAGTTTACTCTAATGTCGGTTGGAAGAAGACTTGAAGATTGAACTGTGAATATCGAAACATGGACTATGGTTTTTGGAGGAGCGCAAAGATCGAAAACAAAGTCTTTTGTTAACGCTTGCTCTCCCATAACAGTTAACAATTACTGCTGCAAATATGGGCATAACTACACTCAAAGAAAAAATATAGTTGTGTTAACCATAATCGAAGAGCAACATACTATGATTGAATTGTATGATTATCGTTAAAACATATAATGGTTACCAGTTATCATTTTTATGTTTAATTAAAGTATCATTCAATAATCATATATATGACTACAATTGAAATCGACAATCTTTGCTTTTTTACGGCAAATTATTGTCTTTTGTTGTAACATGCACATATTGATGTACTTACCAATTTAATTGCAATTTTTATACAAATATTTTTTTTGCATTTTCTCGTTTATTTGTACATTTTCTTTATTTATTAAAAATTTTTGTTAATTTTTTTGACATCCCAAACTTTTAAAATAATAAAAATTTTTTCAGCAAGAAGAAGCACAGTTGAAATCAAATTATTGTTATTAAAAAATTATAGTTTGATTAATTTGTATTCATAATGATAAAATTCATTAATGATACAATTCAAACAAATGCTTGATTATCGTGACAAAATATATGATGAAATGGAACAAAAATAACTATTACTTGTTTTAAACAACCAAATATTGTTATAGAAACTATAATATGACCATCGTGATCATGTCGTAACCATGGTTTTTCTTTGCGTGTAGACCATTCCGCGTAACAACTATGCCCCCGCCATAATTTGAAAAAATAAGCCATTAACTTTTAATATACATATAAAATAACCGCAGTTTAAGATTTTGCCTAGAAAATCATGTTTAAGGTTTTGCCACCTCCAGAAAAAAACTTTTAGCTACGTCAATGGCATCAAAGTTGACAAAACAGTTGCTACAGACGTTATTAACACCATAGACGTTTCTCCATAAGGCTATTAAAAATTGTTTTGAATACGCCATCGAAAGAACTAATACGTTATATGGCAAATACTTAAACAGTTCTCTTATGTTTCTACACTATACAAAATTCTGTTCTGTCCATTGGAATGTTATTCGGGAAAGTGCTTGAGTCTCGTAACAAAAACTTAAGATATATTCGAGAACATCATTCACGAAAATAGTCACAGAAAGTAACATAAAAAATCTCTTTAATAATCTTGATCAAAACAAGTAAGAGCGCTATATTCGGCCGTGCCGAATCTTATATACCCTTCACAACGTGTAGTCATGCAATAACAGTACTTTGTATTACCATTCATCCCATATGAAATACGTACGGACTTACATATAAAAAACACACATATATAAAAACATCCCATTGTAAAATTATAAATTTACGTATGTATGTTAAAAAAAAAATAAAAAAAAATTTAAAAAAATTTAAAAAAATAATAATAAAAATATAAATAATATATTAAATCAAAAATCAAAAAAAAAATATAAAAAAAATTTTTTTTTGCTCAGCAGGGGTTCGATGCCACCACGTTTGTATGTATGTATGTTGTTGTTGTAATTGTAAAAAAAAACGAGGTGGTCGTGGTTTTTTGCTCATATCTCAGTTGTTTATGTACCGATGTTTCTGATTTTTAATACCGTTCTACTCCCGAATATTTCTGATATTTTAATACTTCAAAAAGTTGATTTCAACATACACACGGACAGACGTTTAGACTGACAGAGCTTAATCGACTCCCCTATTCAAAAGCTTTCAGAAAATATATACTTTATGGGGTCGGAAACGAAAATTGTAGAAATTTTACACGGAATGACAAACCTATATATACCCTTTTTACTGTGTGAAGGGTATAAAAACATAACTGGTTAAAATGTGCAATAATATTAAGAAAACGAAACATGTTCAGATAATACACACTAAAATATATCTATCAAGTACCGCATAATGTTAATTATTTTTATATATAAATATTTTATTCGAACTTTATATATTAAATTTTACTGTAAATCATTTTAATTTTGACTCAAGTTCATTTATTCTATTACTTTAATTTCCTAAAACCATTTTCTAAATTAAATTAAATTAAATTGTAATAATTTTAGAATCTTGAAAAAGTAAATTATTCTAACTAAAACTTTATGTTTGAAGTGCATACTTAAATATTTGGAATATACAAAAAACACAAATGAACACATAGTTAATTTTATATATTTAGAAAGTACAAAAACCACTCTATTGAAATCGCTCATTTTTGGTTTAAGAAGATGAATTTGTATGCTTATAAAGGGTGATTTTTTAGCAATTATCTTTTTGGCAACACTGGTTTAAACAGCTGACGCACGTTTCGTGTTTTGTTTCACTGTCAAACATCTTCAGTTTGGTCTATATTTTAACCATGAATCGTCTTACAAACGAACAACGCTTGCAAATTATTGAATTTTATTATCAAAATGCGTGCTCTGTTAAGAAAGTTCATTGCGCGCTTCTTGTGTTCAGCGACGAAGCTCATTTTTGGCTCAATGAGTACGTTAATAAGCAGAATTGTCGATTTTGGGGTGAATATCAGCCAGAAGCATTGCAAGAGCTACCAATACATCCAGAAAAAGTCACAGTTTGGTGCGGCTTATGGGCTGGTGGCATCATTGAACCGTGAGATGATATCCAACTTTTTTTTGGCCAAAATGCAAGAGCTTGACTTACATAACACGTTCGGGACCGGTCAATTGGCCGCCTAGATCGTGCAATTTACCGCCTTTAGACTATTTTTTGTGGGGCTATGTTAAAGCTCATGTCTATACACACATGCCCGCTTAAATTGACGCATTGGAAGACAACATTGAATTATTCATGAGATACCGGCCGAAATGTTGGAAAGAGTATGCCAAAATTGGACTTAGCGGATGGATCATTTGAGGCGCAATCACGGTCAAGATTTTCATGAAATAATCTTCAAACATTAAATTATATGGACCGCACTATCGATTCAAATAAAGATTTCATGCATTTTTCTGAATTTTATGCGTTTTTTTTTTAACTTTCCTATAGATCTTTAAAAAAAATCACCCAATAGGTGCTTATAAAACAGAGTTATAACATTTTTCGCGCTAAAATTGGGCCAATTGTGTCCTCTCTAGAATACTGTCAAAATCATCTTATTAATACGAGAAAAAAACTGATTTTTCATAAGAAACTTTTATGTAAATAATTTCCTTTTTGGAAATTATTAGACGATTTTTCTAATTGTACTCGTATTTTACTTGTTCTGTTGTACATAGAAAATAATGTAATGTCTATATATGTGGGCTAATACTAATAATATAATTTGTATGGCTGTCATCAACTGCAAAGGTATGTCTACATTGGGCAAATATTTGACGAAATGAACGTAACTACTAAATATATTTATTATTCTGTATACATATTTATTTAAATATTGCCTAATTATTAAAAATAATGTTTATAATGGTTGTTATATGTTTTGGCTACATTTGGTGTAAGTAATATCACATAACATTACGCTTATTTGCGCAAATATTTACCAAATGCGAATGTAGCTTAAGAAAAAACATAAGTTCGCTAAGAAAGAACATGGCCTTTTATGAAGAAAATAGCTAAATGCAGTATACGTGCATATTAATTAAGTTTAAAAAAGTTACGTAGTGTGTATGTACGTTTGAGCATACTAACATATTTTTATAGACATACATAGGCATATACCAAATACTACGTCTACCTAAACATTAACATGTGTATATAAGTAAGATTTTTTCTGGTGTTTCTGCACTTTTCTATTTATCTTGAATAGGAGTTTAAGAAATATTAAGACGGATCAGATCTTTAAATTAATAGAAGTATATATTATATATTATATATTATACATTATATATTATTATTATTATTATTTTATAAAGTAACCAAGCGCTTTTTTATTAGCTACAGCATCTGTTAAATTAATAATAAGAGCTATAGCAATATTTAAATTTAAACTATTTACTTACTTATATACAGCAAATCGAACATATCATACAATATTAATTTCATTAAATACTTTTAATTATTTTTATAAAATATGACAGCAATAAAATTAAAACATCAAACTTATCACAGCTACATATCAGACAATTCGTACTACATTCGTTTATGCTTCTGACTTAACTGAAAGAACTTTTTTGATTGCTATCGTTTTTATTTATTTTTTTTTTGTTTGTTGAGGAAAATATTTATATTAAAAAAGCTGTAATTACGAAAACTTAATATATGTAAATTGTTACAACGCAAGTTAAAGAAAGAGAAAAAATAAAGAAACAGAGGAAAAATTAAAAATCCGAGTTTCATGCCACGATTAATATTTGCAAACAATACCCCCCATACAGGTTTTACACTAACAAGTTAAAACGTGCGAATAATTATACTTATTTTACAACAACAACCATGGCTGTATTGTAAAAACAAGAAATAATAATAAAATTCACTAAACGAACGACTAAAACGTTTCATGTTAAAAAACATGCGGTTTATTTTACCACATTTATTGTGATAGCTATTAACATGGCTATGATGTTTGTGATAATAATGACGATCATCATCACCATTATAGACATAGATCGAAAAGAAAAAAGCGTTTTATCTAAATATTTATGTTTATGTGTATATTATAATGTTATTGTTGTATGAAACCAGGTGGTAAACACTTAGTTTGCACTACAATATTACTTCCTCCTCGGTTGGATGTTGAATTTTGCTAAGTAATCCCAGCAAAAAAAAAAAAAAAATTTTGTAAGAAGTATGTATTATTTCTTTAACTAATACAGTAATACATGGCAGAAAATGTTAAATATTGCTTTTTTTTTGTTAACAATCAGTGATGGGAATTTAGATAATTTAAAACAAGTTTAGCGGGCAAACAAAGTTTTATCTGACATGACCTTTAGTTAACTTTCCTTAAAAATTCGCCTCTTTGTCCTTATATTTCTCAAGTGTGGAAGGGGACTTTCTAAATTTTTAATTATTTAAACATTTAATCTCTGAAATTTTATTTAATTAAGTGGTATTACAATACTATAGATCATATTCAAAAGTGCTACTTAACGACACTGACTAAAAATTTACATAAACATAATTAACTCATGTTCATGTTCATGTTCATAAGTGCTTATTGAAAAATAATATAAAAATATGTCATACGTAAGCATGTTTGTAAGATACTTTTTTTGTTGGGATGTTAATACAACAACACAATGCAACAACGTTCAGTCTTAGACCATAAACCAAATTTACTCAGAAGGGATTCCCGATAAATCGGGGAAAATTTGTTTCTGTTGCATCCAGACCAAAAATTTTTGTTAGTTTTATTTTTTTTTTTTAACACTAGGGACCCCCTGCATACTTCGTAATGCAATACTGTACCGATATGGATAAATCTTGATAATATGACGCAAAAAAAAAATAAAATTTAAATTATGGCTTAAAATAAATATATCTGATATCTGTTTGTCTACCAATAAACATTGTTTTAAAAGTATGCAATTTTGCATACATTTCAAATGGGACTTCTCTGTATTCTTTTAAGAGTGGAATACAAATAAAAAAATAAGTTTTCTCTTAACGCAAATGTTTTTATCAAATTTTGCGCTTTTAGCCGATTACCAATAAGGTCGACTTCCGAAAATTATCTTACCTTATAAAAAAGGTAACAAAACTCCACAAATAAGTTATACACAGAAAAAATTAGTATTAATTTTAAATCCGAAATAAATATTAATTTCAATTTTTTGTTTTTGCTACAATCGTCTAAATGATTCAATAAAAATTAATAGAATAATTTAAAAAAAATATTCGAAAAATATTAAAGTATTAATTCGAATATCTATGATTTCTGAAAATGATTTTAATTGTTTCGCTCAATCATGTCTTTAATTGAAATATTAGATTAAATTTAATAAGGTATTTATTGTATCAGTTCAATTAAAAATATATCTTATTTTAGGTAAAGTACATACATTTTATATAAATGTTTATTGTAAAAAGTAATCTAATGCAATTTTATTTGCTAACGTGCCCATTCATCCAAAAAATCGATTCGTTACTTTTCGGACAAAATTGGGATCCACTTTCAAGTACTTTTATGCTAAAAACTACCGCTAACTTTAAGCTATTGCGACAGTTGAATATACATATGTAGTGCAGGTATTGGCCGGCCACAAATCAACTGCCTCGACTTGTTCTCTACTATACACTTTCATGAATAGCGCCTATATTATCGGCCAATCCAATGAATTATTAGTTGATTGTTGTCCGATTTTTTTTTCAACACTTGATAGTAGACCACGAGTAATATTATTTACAACAATTGTTAGATTGTATTTTTTTAATGCATTTTCTTATTTTGTTTTTAAGTGACACAAATAATTTTGTTTTTCATAGAGATTAAAAACCAATTAACAAAATTTATTAAATCAATAAATCGAATACAAATTTATAAGCAAGTATTGAATTAATTAAACGTTTCTAAGCAATAATTTGTTAAAGTCTTCAAATTACATAAAACTATTAAATGTTGTGATTGTTGTTACGAAATTGGTTTTAGCTCCCTTACAAGGTATACTTTCGGAAATCGCAATAAAAAGTTATCAGAAGTAACATGTTGTGATATAAGATTTAACATGAGCTTACTTTACCAACTTCTTATAGATTTTGTATTTTTTGTTTAAGCAAACAGTTTTTAAGTAACAACAACTACAGTTTAAACATAAAAAGGCAAATCCCCAATAAACATAAATATGTTCTAGATCTGGCAACTATATATACATGCTTAGGTATTATTGTTTTTACATTTTTCATGCATTTAACACAAATACAACTGCATTATTTTGCGTTATTTTGTTTTTACTTAAAATAACTATCCATTTATATACTTTGTATGTGGCATGATCATTTGCATAAAATTAATTGGTGTTTTAATTGCATCATAACGTTGAAAATAAAGCACTTTCCGCATCTGATCACTATCATTGTAAAAACAACATCCACGATTAAATTTTAAAAAATTACTCTAATTAAACATTTATGTAAGTATGTATATACTCACATACACATTTGCAATCTTATTAGAAATATCATATACATACATATGTTACCATATTATAAAGATGTTTTCATGACTCGTAACTAAAATATTTTTTCGAGACATAATTTAATGGTGGTAAATCATTTTTTCTATTATTATATTTTCATGTTACGCAGAGAACATATCGTCAGTTATGTTTTGTCAATGTTTGTCTTTAATGATGTCGTTTTTTTAACTAAAAATTTATGATTTTTCTTTGTCTTTTTTTGATCAAACTCATATTGTTGATTGAGGGAAAATATATTTGAAAAACCTGACCAATATTGTGTATTAATATTGTCAAGCTGGCACAAATATTTGGTAATATCTCTAAGTACCAATTTACTAATATTATTTTAAAATAAACGGTTAGTTTGATTATGCACATTATTTTATATGTTTTTTGTTATGTTTTAAGATTGTTTTTAATTTTTTAGAAAATAAAAGTACTACAATAAATGATCAATTTGGGATGTTATTGGCAGTTTTTCATAAGGGCACATGTGAAATTCTTAAAATTTCCAAGTGGTTAAGTAATTGTTTAATATCAGAAAATTTAAAAAAATTCAAAAGCTACTTTAATTTATACTTAAATTGCTTCGTTGTCGTTAAACTTGAAAAGCAATGAGGCTTTTTTTCATTTGCCATTATAATATTATATATATTAAATTTACTTTGATTAATAATAAGCCGTTATAAAATTGTTATTTTTTTTTTGTTGCTATTTGGTTCTCAATACAATTTTACGTGTTGGTTGCACATATTTTTGCTTTGGTTTTAAATTTCCAAAATTTTTTTAGCTCAATGTGTTGCTTATTGTAAAAATCAGAAGGACTTTCTAAGCTACTTAATAGGTATATAGATAGATAGGTCTGTTAGCAATTTTTGGATGAGTCTCTCAGACGTCAGCAATAATTGTTTGGGTATAAATAGTAACGTTAAATCAAACAAAGAAATTCTTTGCTACAGGAAATAATATACCAAAAGCTTATTGTATTGCGTGCTTAAAAATTTTTTAAACATTTTTATTAGAAAAGTAGCATATCAAAACCAAAAAAAAAAAAACATTTTCATTTATAAAAATTTAATTTAAAATATTTTTTAGTACATACTTGTGTACATAAATATTCGTTAGAAAAGTAATAAAACAAAATGCTTTCATTTATAAAAATAAAACTTTTTAATAGTCTACAATTGACTCGTGTATCGATCATAAATTGAAAAATCAGAAGTATCATCAACAACACCATCATCAAATTTATACTTATTTAGTTGACGACACACAGCCAAACAATTAAAACCGATCATTCATGATATTCTGGTTGATGATGTTGATGTTTAATTGTATAAAAAGAGACATTTGCCGACAATCACATACATAAATTGGCAACTAATCAAGACAATAAATGCCAAACATACAACCAACCTCTACATACCATCTTTATAATCGTCATGTTCATCAACCGTCTCACACGTACTTTGTGTTCATTAGCGATGTAACGAATATTCGCATTCGCAAAATTTATGCGAATATCTACGCAAAAAATGCATAATGTAAATATCGTTTGATATAATTATTAAAACTTATTATTTTTATTATAAACAGAGTTTAACGAATTTACAAACAGAATTACAGCAATTATTATGTGAATAATTAAAAAAAGAAACTACTACTATCACAATTTTAAGGAAAAGTTGTTGATAATGTCGTATCAAAAATACAAATTTATATTAAAATAAAGGAATAACACCTCACTGGTAATCTTATAAAGAGTTCGACAAAAAATAGTAGCCTCGGCTGTGTGGTACGTAGCGCCGTTCTGTTGAAACCAAATGTTGCCAATATCATCCTCTTCAATTTATGTGAACAAAAATTCGTTCAACATGGCCCGATAACGATCGCCATTGACTACGGCCACTCCTTGCTCATTTTCGAAGAAAACTGGCCCAATTATGCCTCTGGACCAAAATCCGCACCAAACAGTGACTCGTTTTAGGTGTATCGACTTTTCAATGTATGCGTGCGGGTTTTCTGTGCCCCAAATGCTACAATATTGCTTGTTTACATACCGCCAAGATCAAAATGAGCTTCATCTGAAAAGATGATTTTTTTTTTGCAAAATCGACCAAAGTAATCTGGCAATATTTCCCAGCGTTGTTTAAGCGTATACACAACCATATTCGTTCAGCGGAAGGATAAAACAAATTATCTGTCCAATCAGACATGAGCTAAATGTTACCATTCACGAAATAAGCACTAGTTGAAAAAAAAACGTTAGATGGCGGACCCTTTATAAGAATAATGTTTAGTAATAATTTCACCAAAATCCCATTTGGATCGAAAAATACCTAAGGTAAAAATTCTTTCTTTATAGCTGTTTTTTGGACCAACTCGATTTTTGATATTTTGTTTCTTTTCATTTTTGATGTGAGCAAGTAAGTAATGTTTTACTATCAGAAGATAGAGTATTTAATTGAGCTTATATCAAAAAAGAGTGCCATAATAATAAGATAATACCCTTCACCATTATATACACAACGAAATTTGCTTAGGTTTCATGTTATATACCATTTTTTTTATTATTTCGGACGCCATATTTGATTTTGAATTTTTACATAGTTAACTAACTATCAGACGCCATCTTGGATTTAAACTTTTTCAGTGTTTACTGTATTCTACTGGCTAAGTCTATTCGTTTGATGTCAATATTGAGGGGGTTGAAGTAGATACATGTGATCCATATACATATATATTAGTTTTTAAATTTTTCTTTTATATATTGCTGGTCAAGCCCTTTCTTTTGATACCCATATCATTCCTCTTTGTAGTCCAAAAGCTAAAAAAATCAATATTCGTTTTTAAATTTTAGGAAAAAACATGTATGTATTTTTGTGCTTATATCTTATTTAGTTTCAAACCGATTAGTCAGTGTTTCTAGGCAATAATTTTCAGACACTGTTTGTATTTTTTTGTCTTGAGAATGTGCAGAAATTAATAAGCACCTTCAATACTTTTTTAAACAAATATATTTATTATTAAAAATGGGTTTTTTCTATGACTTTGTCGGTTATAAACCGATTTATCCAAAATGTAAGTATATCCATAGAGGCATATCATACCAACAAATAGTAACGAATGTCTCTATAAATTAATCTGGTGCTGAAAATGTTTGATTTTGTGCTTCTGCCTTTTTATCTATTCTTTGATATCTGCATAACCTCAAAGAAATACTCTATCCGCTAATAAAAAATATTCTTTTTATCATAAAATTCAAAAAGATATGCCTTACTTAATATCGAAAACCGTGTGGGTCTAATCAATTAAACTGTGTTTAGATTCTGAATCTGTTTACATATATCAAGTTTTATTTTAAACTTAAGTACTTATTATTAAATTATAAAGCTTATAGATGCACGCGATATTAAAAGTGTGTGTAACTCATACGGCAACTTAGCCGTCAAAATCTCGCTATATATACGGATCTCAATTTTTAACTGAATATTCGTATTCGCGAATACCGACTTTAAACATTCGAGTCAACAATCGTGAATACTTAAAAATTCATATTCGTTACATCACTAATGTCCATTATTAAGTAGATTTTAATAATGAAGTTAACATTATTATAATAATGATGTTTTATTTAAATATGTACAAACATTTATAAAATTGTGTATTTTTTCTTCTCTTAAATCAGAGAAAAGTGCCAAGTCCAATTGATTATTCATTTATAAATTCATAAAAAATATTAAATGTGCATTCTAAGAATTCGGGTTTTATTTTTATTAAACATAAACTGTGTCCAATGCTTTAAACGCTTTTATTTAAAGTGGTTTTGGCAGAAAGTATAATGACATCATTTTCTTTAAAAGAGTTTTTAAATTATCAGTATCATTAATCATTTCATAAGTAATTTCAGTTAACTTTTTGGAAATAAAAAAAAGTAAATATTTTTATTTTTTTTTTTTTTTGTTATCCACTTCTAATTCTTGACTATTTAATGTCCAATCTTACCAAATTACAGAAGATGTAATCTTCTAGGCCTATCGGAAACAAATCGGTCCTTTACTATCTGTTGACTAACAAGTTTAAATTTTCTCTTAAAACTGTAATATTAAAGGTTCGATAATGATAATCTTACGTAGTCTTGCAACTTGTGGGGAAAGGAATACATACAATACAATACATACAATATTAATAATTATAGTTTATTTTCATTAAGTGAATCAATACTCTACTAAACAAAATTCACAAATTTTTTACGTAAATGAATAAATGAAAGACTATCTGCCGTTTTCATAAAAAATCTTTAAGGTTTGTTGAAAGCTTATTTGTCAAATTTCAGTACAACATCTGTCAAATTAAATATTTTTATGAACACGGCAGTACATTTCTACAATATGTTCATATGTGCATACGTACCTTATTTTTTTATATAATATTTGGTTTTACCTAATAAATATTTCAAAATGCAAATATGCTTGCTACATTCAGACACACATAATATGTGCATGCGACGTAAATCGAAATATACTTTAACAAATTATTCAAAATTAAATCCAAAAATAATGTACATACTAGTGCCACCGCTGCACGCCTGTTGTTGTTCGTGTGCGGAAACCCCTTCTATGAATACAAAATATTTAAATAAATTTATTTGCAATTCATAGTGTAGACAAGCCCCCTAAATAAAACTGTTTTTTTTACAACTTTGTTTACTAACTACTAATAAATATATATCTATTTTTATTTTTTATTATTTTTTTTTGTTATATGTACATGTACATATGTATGTATGTATAAGTTTCAATTAATTTGCGCATTTTTTCCATTTAAAATAAAATTTCACATTTTATTTTTTTTATATCATTAATTTATGTATATATAGTATATTGAAATTTTTGTACAATAACTTGGAACAATTAAAAATTTATGTATTTTTCTACTAATTCTACTTATGTATTTGTGTAAGTTTAAAACATATACATGTATGTGTATTAATCTGGTATACTTTGCATTTGAAGGTGGTTTATTATTATTTCATTTGTGTATACATATGTATGGATATACAACTGCTATCAAAATAATAGCATCACACCATGCATATATTTTAAACTAATAAAAGAAATTGCTTAATTTATTTCATTGGCTTTTCTCCGTACTCGTACACATACATACATACATACATATACATATATATAAAGCAATATAAAATTCAGTAAGTAAATTCAAGTTTTCACAAACATTTAAAAAAAATATGAAGCAACACGCATCTGGTTTTGTCGATTACTCTGTACATAAATTTAAACTTTCTCAAAATTATGAAATTCCGACGATTGATTCTGGTAGAGGAGACCAAAAAGTTATATACGGCGTGTTAAAAGATCATATTTGAATTTTTATTTTAGAGGCGGTTAAAGTTTCCCGGCGTTAGCATATTCTTGCAGCATATCGGTATATAAAATTATGATTTCTTTATATCTGAGGTGTGGAATGTGTTTGTAAAAAATGTTATGGCATATTTTTTTTGTAAAAAATATTAACTCTCTTACTACCCCTCATAACGTTATTATGTTACTTTATTCTAATAAGACGTAAAAAATTCCGAAAAAGTTAAAGGGCGGGAATGAAATGTTCTACAAAAATGTTGGCCATAAAATTGCACACACCAAAACCCAAAACCTAACACAAATACCAAAAACTAATCAAACTCAAGATTGTCCATTAAGTGTTAGGACATACCTCATGAAAACGTTTACCATGTTCATATGTCAGTTCAAAAAGTGAATTTTTGTTGGGATGTGAACCCCTAATTTTTGATACCAGGATAAAATACTTTAACGTGTATTACTTTCTACTATTCTATACACAATATTATTCTATATACAATATTATATACACAACATTTTAAATTTTAAAATAATTTACCCTAAAGTACCAAATATATATATATATATGTATACCTCTTTCGAATTAACTACAATTTATTTGTGAAACTTACTTTTATTGACATTTATGCAATTTCATATGTTTTTAACAGTAGTTAATGCTAATTTGTGCTATTTTGTTATTTTATATTGTTTTGTTGTATTTAAATGTAATGTCCCGATTTTTTAGAATAAAGTACCGATAATGTAGATTTTTTTTAAATACTCTGATTTTTTTATCCAAATCATCTGGCATCCGTGCTCAGTGTACTTTTTGGGTATCTTTGAAATTTTTGCATTTCCGAAATAAGTTCGGTTTAAATAAAGCAAACTCTCTTTTTCAACAGCTTTATAAGAGGTTAATAAGAAAAAATCGCAATCAATGTATTCACAGACATTAAAAAGCGCTATTAGGGCTCTTATAAACCATTAATAACTTTCAAATATTTATTGTAACTTTAAGCCTAATTTAAACCTTTTATAGTTGTCATTTATAGCTGCAAAAACAATTTTCATATATTTGTTACGTTTTTTTTTTAATGTTTAATAAAAAACGTGAAAAAGGACAAAAGATGTTAAGTTACTACATATAAATTATTTTAATTTATGTGCATAAAAATTAAAATTAATTAATTAGTGTTGTACAACCTATAATAACTTATTCGATACTTGCATACTTGTTGTACTCGCCGACAAAAATATTGTTTGAACAATCTCTGAAATATTTTTTATGGGTGGTAAAAAGTGGGCGGGGTTACGCCCATAAAAAATACGTTATCATTTTTAGAAACTTGCACTTGACCGATTTTTCTGAAACTTTGCACACATATTGAGCTGTCATGACTATACAGTTTCTTGATCAGAAAAGTGGGCAGTAACACGCCCATTAAAAAAAGTTATAATTTATAGTTTCTTGCACTTGATATTCAATTAAAATTCAGAATGCATTTTTATTCATTAAGGGCGTAGCAACGCACGCCGGGCTTGGCTAGTAAATAAAAGTTCTTACAACTGGTTTATAAGACAAAACATGTTAAATAAACATGAAGTAAACATAATAACTAAAATAAGATATTTTTATAAATAAGTGTGTAAAAATCTATCTCTTAATAAATAGCATTGTTGGGTTTGCATAGTGGTCCGGGTTCTGCCCGGTATGTAATTGAAAACGATTCGAAATCGTAAAACCATGTGATGCACTTGCTATTTTCGTTTTTTTTTTTATTTATTAAATTTGAAGTGGTTTTGGAAACTCTTTATCCTTGTTTTTGTTTTAAATCTTAATAATTATTCGTAAGTTAAATTAAATTCGGTTTTGAGTAGCAGGTATTTAAATATATATTTAATTCGTATCGTTATTTTTTACTGTATGCTACATGAATGTATGTATTATATCTTGTCATAGCAGACATGATGTCGCTATTTGAAAAATGATTACATACAACTTTTTATACTGAAATTATATGTAAAATAAAACACAATTGTTCACATTTTTTTTATAATCTCGTGAGTTTAATATACAGAAATATGTAAATGCAAAAAAGTACTAAATAATATTGAAAAGTTTATTTAATAGTTTTAGTTGTTGTTATTTTTGCTGTTGCTGCTTTTACTGATGATTATAATGAGGACTACACATGTGTTATTAATTGCTATGCATTGTAACATATTAATTGCAGTGCACAAAAATTAGGCGTTTAATTTTATTTAAAATAATTTTTATACCATATGCAAGCAGTATTGCCAGTTAGTTACATACATATATGTATTAAAGTGAGCAATGTTTTTAGTTTCTAAAATTTTAAATTTAAAGAACTTTTAAGAGAAAATTTTAAATACATATTACTAACTTTTTAGTTTTTCTTTCCGCGAGCTCTGGCAGTACTGTATATAAGTAAATGTATGTAAGTCGTTTTTATATAAAACAAATAATATATATATGTACACACATATACACACATGTAAAGAATGAAATTATTTCTTATTAAAAATATTTTTACGTGTGTAGATACATATATGTATGTCTCATATAAAAACCACAAACAATTGTTTTAGAAAATATCTAATAATATTGAAAATTCTTTAACCACAGAATTGTTAATAGGCAGTTATAATTACAGAGATTACAATGATGTGTGTGTGTGTGTATAAAGATTAAATTAATTGCCAATTAACCTTTCGTTAAACAAACTTTAACTGGCGTATAAATATTAACAACTATGCTTTGTATTTATAAGAGAGTGTTTTATTTCATCATTTTAAAGAGTATGTCCCATTCAAGTGTCTTCATTGTTAAAGGTTACCCACCATCATCATTTCCACACAGATTTCTAGCATTCATTCATAAATTTATACAATTCAAAATTAATGTATAAAATATTTATTTACTGATACTTCATGAATATGTAAGTACGTTTGTATGTGTGTATGTTGTATACCATTGTGGTCTGGATGTGGTTCCAATATCAATTTTCAGTTGAGGCGGCATAAAAAAAACATGAACATTAAATTGTGTACTAATTGGAATCGAATTGCTAAATTTATTACTTATGTCTTACGAAAATAAAATCTATATTTTATTTATAGCCATATTTTATTCTTTTGTAGCTTAGTATAAAAGTAGTAGGTAGCTATAAGAATATCGCATGAATGAATGAGTGTATTCCTTCTTCTTTAGTTATATGTTATGTATACCGGCCGGTTTTGATGTTAAAAATAGAGTTTTTAATACCCAGAGAATCGGAAAATGTCTATAAATAACAAATAATACTGCCATGTCGTTGTGAACATTATCGTTACTTCATAGTCCTTTTCTTATCGACAAAAACGGAGTGACGTAAACTCGGCGTTGGGTTTAAACACTTTAAAAGTTTGCTAATTGCTGAATAGTAATAAATTGTTGTCAATAAGTTTAGTTGCTTCAAGTTTAAAATAAAGACACATATTTGACTGATTACGTTAAAAATGTTTAAAGTTTAAAGGCTAAAAAGATTAAACATTTACATTGTATAACTAATAAATTGTTACATATATTTATTATAAATTATTACACATTTTTTTTTACCAAATTCTCTAAATAAAATTTTGATAATTTTTTTTAGATTCTAATCTCTGAATGCACTATTTTTCGTTAAGAAAAAACAAAGTGCATATTACCATATTTGTTTGTAGTATGTTTTGGTTAAGTATGGCGGTTAATTAATGTTATTGTTGAAATAAAATAATAATTCATAGTGAAAAAAGGCTGCAAGATTATGTGTACGATTATTTTCTTTCAGTAGATTTCAAATTTTCGCCGGACCTTGCTTTGCCCTTATTATGGTTGTGATGATCATAATCTAGAAATAATATACTATATATGATTATACTAAAACATATAACGCTTGCAAGTTATCATTATTATGTTGAAATAATTTATCATGCGATAATCGCATAATCATAAAATGATATGACACGACAGCAGAATTGTTTAAAATTATCATATTATGATCTAATATAAACATAAATTCATTGCATGATATTAAATAGTCATAATATTACTACAAATTCTATTTTCTAAAACAAATTATTGTTTCTAGCTATTAGTTATTTTGATTGTTCTTATCTTTTTAATAAAAACCTTTTAAGCCTTGTTAGGTTTTTTAACACTTTTTCATTTATTTATGTTACTTTTCAACTTATGTACAAACATACATATATTTGTTACACATGTCAAACTACAAAAAAATTAAAATTAAAAATTATTCAAAAAAAGAATAACCGTTGAAAATAAATTATTAAAAAAGCTATAATAATTTTAAATGCTTTTAAATATGTTATTTTTGCGAAGACATCATACTATTTTTGTCATCATGATTTTGTAAATTATACTTTTTATGAAATACAACCTTATCGAGATTTTCATAAAATGTACGCAACCAACTGATTATCGTGATAAAATAAATGTTAAAACAAAAAAAAAATAACTATAACTTGTTTACGACAACTTAATATTGTTATAGACAATAAAATATAATTGTTATAATCATGTCGTTACCATTGTTTTTCTCTGCACATTAATCCACCGAATAGTCTAGCTGCCCAAGATACAAATAAAATTGAAACATTGAAATGTTTCGTTTTTTGACACATTTTAATACGCTAATAAATACTCTTACTTTTCTTATATTAAATTAAAAATTCTAATTTTTCAATAAAATTTTCTCAAAATCTAATTGCATCCAGATTTTAAATGAACAGTAATAAAACGATTAAAAATATTTGTTTTAAGTAATAAAGTACACTCGTTTCTGATACTAAATATTATTTTTAAACATATATCGTTTAAATTTGAAGAATTGATTTATTCAATTGTCATATAAAAAAATCTTTCTTAAAAGAGATTTAACCCAATGTTGTTAAGAAGTTATGTATGTAAATTTAATTTCCATTTTAAACTCTATATTTCTAACATAAACTGAGTGGTAAAAGGTGTTCCAAAATGAGCAGCAAATTTAAAATTGTTATCATTTTGTTAATATGTGTTGTACAGTAATTTTATCATAGTTGTCACGTACAGACCACGCTATTTAAGACATTTGGCTTGATTTCTTGCACCAATTTATCTCTTACCAAAATTATTTGCTTTTAGAAATGTTTGATTTTTTTAGGACAAAATCCAACTGAAGTATCTTTATTCTCGGTAACACCTTCCCTTACTGCGGCTATATTTTTGAATTACTGACAACGACGAGGGCAAACAATAATCTTCCGATTCATTAGCGTTAATTGTAATTGTTGAAATGTTTTAGCAAAACTCTAACCATTTTTGTAATGTGTTTTTGCAATAATTAAACATAGTTCGTTTGATTATTTCTCCATACGCTTAAATCGCATGATCTGTACGGGACAATTGTAAAAAAAATATCACCATAAAACTCGAATTAACAAAACAGTGATAAATCTAAATCTGGCTCTCTTGTTAAAAAAAACCCGATACAATCACGATTTTTGAGCAACACAATTCCATTGAGAACAAACAATGCATACATATGTATATAAAAATATTTATAAAGCCATACATTTAAATGCTTTTAAAATTTACCGTAAATTTACTTTTTTAATTTTTGCAACATTGTATTGTAGATTTAATTTTGTGTTATAAATTTCATTTTTGTTAATCCCATTATTTTAAGTGTTGATAGTTTTTGCAAAACGAATTAATACCAAAATTGTTAATATACACATTATTTTATTTATTTTTTTTTTCTTAAAAGTATATATGTACATACATACTTTTTTGTATAGCGTTACCTAAATTGAAAGACGCCCTAAAAATAATTTTTTTTATTAATTTCGGTGTGTTCATCTAAATACATCATTAAAAAACAAAAAAATAGACTTCCCGATTTTCTCAACAATTTCATTGGAAAAATTTACACTGAAAACAATAACATACATATCAATTTTACCATGTTTTTTTTTCGTTTTGCGTTTTAGGTAACGATACATTTTTTCTGCTAAAATATAAACATCTGCAGCATACGAGGAGAACAGTATACAAAAACCAGACTAGTTTACAACAAAACAAGTTCATTACGAAAATAAAAAACTTGTAATGTCTGAGGACTCATGTATAGTAGATACATATGTATGTACATACATCTGTACAAATATATAGAATAAATAAAGTATTTATAGAATAAAATGTGATGATGTTGATAACATCGTCTGGCGGTTGGATCAATGACAAGGTGTGCAAGCACACGCAAAATTAACTTTGGCGGTCTGTGTTTTTTTTTTATTTATTGGTGACTAAAGGCATAAACCCGACAAAAACATAAAGATCCCTTTCATTAAAAAATAAATTGTTCGCTTGTTGTTACAACAACATAACAATTAACTATTTTTAGAATTTTTATTACAAAAATCGTAATATATTTAGAACAACTTAAAAACAGTTAAGTTAATAAAAGTAGCGAACCCTCTTTCATTGCAAATAAGCTTTTCAAAAAGTGCAACCCTGTAAATTATACTATACCTAATATGAATAATACTATGTTTACACGGACAGCAAACTTCTAGCTTCGCTCTCTCATTCAAAGTTCGCGCTCCAATCATGCTTCAATTAATAGTTTTATCATAAAAATTTTTGAGAAAGACTCTACCAGCGTTGTCAACTTTAAAATTTCAAAAAGCACCATAACCCAGGAAAAAACGCGTCATTCTCAAAAAAAGCACTAATATTTTAATTTGTAAATTATTTTTTTATTTATTTAATAAAATTATACATTTATATAAATTTCTTTACAAATAAGACATTTTTAAATGAATATCAGAATAAATAACAAAAAAATTTACAAAAATCAAACAACGAATATCTTTTAGTCAGTCAGTACAGATTTACATAGATACATATATTTATATGTAAATAAAAATAAACAAAAACATTGGAAAAAAGAACAAAAATATTTAATTATTAAAGTAATTATCAATTCACACTATATCACACGAGTGATGCATTGTAAGAAATTTATTTCAACATTTAGAAAAAATTACGACAGGATTAATTTTTCCATACCTGATGCATTTATACGACGTTTAATAAACATATGTGAATTTGTTGTACAAAATATTAAAGAAATTATTCACCAAATAAGTACAACTATTATTTAATATTTAAATATTTTTATATTACATATTAGAGTAATTAAATAGAACTATTTCTAACTAAAAATTATGAAAAATTTTAATAAACTTGAAGTTTAATAACTCGATTAGGATTTAAGCTTTTCTCTGTGTAAATAATATTAAATATCAATGTTAAAGTCAATTATTTCTTCATTATTATCACTATCATCTGGCCACAACATAGTCTTAATTTCAAATTGTAATGCTTTATAAATATCATTGCTATTAATCAGAATATTTACTTCATCAGCTATTTGGTAGGTTTCGCAACAGGAATTTTCGCATTTAAGCCCATTTTTAATGTGAAGTAAGGCATTAACTGAATTTAAAGACATTCGGTTGCGAATTTTAGATTTAAACACATTCATGGGAGCGACAAAAGTTTAACGTTTAAGTTTAATGCTTCAAAGGGATTTAAGTTAACTGCATCTTTGTACGATTTAACTTCAATCCAAAAATCGACTGGATTCAATATTTTGCCATTGGTAACGGTAAAATATCTTCTTTTGTATGTGATAAAACATTTCTAACATTAATTATGTTAATTTTACTCAAAATTTCAAGGTTTTCTGGTAAAATTTTTAAACGTTTAAAGTTGTGGGACGCTAAAAGCTTGCTTTAAGGTTTAATCATTTATAAGATGATCTCAAAAGAAAGAGGAATTTCTTTTATTCACATTCACCTCAAATGCATATACATATGTATAAAGTTAGACATTTTGAAACAAAAACTTTCTGGGCAATCAATTATCTTATAAATAATAAAATTCTTAGTGCAATATTATTTTCTTGCCGAGTTGCATGTAATTGTACTATAAGTTACATTTTGGTAGTATGTATATAAATTTACACTTACAAAAAATTTTGTTCAATTAATTAATTTGAATTTTAGTGTTTGGTGTCACCGAAATAAAAAGAAAATCACTAAAAACTAAAAAAAAATCACCAAGCACTGACTCACAATTTTTCCGCTTTCGAAATGTTAAAAATCACCAAAAACGGTGATAAAATCACCGAGTTGACAACGCTGGACTCTACTTTTGAATATTGCTGCGAACCGCGAATAACTCACTTTCATCTCCAATTTTCCAACAAATTGTCGCTAGTTTATCTGAATTAATTGTAAAAAAAATATAAAAACAAAGAAAAAAAAACAAACAAAAAATAATGTCTGAAAATATATAAAGACAACCTTTTAAAAAATAAAAAAAATATAGTTAAAAAAAAAAAATAGTAAAAATTTATAAAAATAAAAAAAAAATTATAAAAAATCAAACAAGAACAATCGTCTAAACACCAACGTTCGAAATCGTGATTCAGAGAGATGGAGATTGAAAATAACAACAATGAAACTGCTTAATGTAATACTTCTCAACAATCTGTTTGCCATAATCCCAATAATTTTGTGTCAAAGCTTGTTCCTTCTATTCTATTGTTTATCCTAAAGTGGGAGGAACTGCTTAATCAACAAAGCAAGACAATAAGGGCCGTATTCATAAAATATATTTTAGGCTTATTAAAGGCTAATTTGACAGATGTTGTAGAGAAATTTGTCAAATAAGCCTTCAATAAACCTAAAATATTTTTATGAATACGGCCCTAATAATTTAAAAACTCTTAAAATATATAAATTTTTTTTGAGCTCCTGCTATATGCATATCCTTTATTGTAAGCATCATCAAAAAGTATACATTTACAGTGGCTAGCACATGTGGTACAAAATAGAGCAACTGTTTTCGTATTAGTAAGTTTTGATTGTTTGATTTTTTATTTAAAATAGTACAAGTAATCGATTATCAAAAATTTAATGAAGAAGTTAGATTCAACGTCCCAAATTTATAAAGGAATCAAAATTGTATATATTTCACAATTTTTTTTTTTTTTTTTATAAAACTGAGGGAGTAGTGGAAAGGAGCTATGAAACATGGAGGTTAGAGTATGATGGTTTGATACCAGTCTTTTCCTTACCTTTTTTTAACAGGGTATCAATTCTCGTTCTATGAAACTGAGAAATGAAAAGTTTTATGTGTCATATCATATGGTGCGACCATACCACCCTTTGCTGTGCAAAAACCTTTTATTTCACAGTTTCACAGAACGAGAATTGATCGCCAGTTGTATTTTTTTATGTTTTTCCATATGATTTTGGTTTTTCACTTTTAAATACTTTTTTATTATTGTTGTTGAAAGTGCAAACTACCTTCAAGTGTATACTTAAAAATTAATTCAATTCAATCTTAGAAAATATCTAGTTATTTAATGATGGCTATTATGAATCAGATATATTTCAATTTTTAATTGTTTTTCTATAAAACCTAAACTTTATTTTGGTTTTTAATGAATACATTTTATTTTTACTTTACTTCTAAATTAAGTAAATTGACAATAAATTATATCATAAAATTAAACATTTTGATATATTTTTTAATTTAAAATCTTTAGAGCTTTTTACTCTATAGTGAAAGCCAATTTTTGTATAACAATTGACGCTTTTGTTCATTTTTTTAAGTGGCAATACTAATTGAGAGTGCTTAACCTGATTACAATATAATTGTCCCATAGTTATAATCAATATCCACTTTTATCAAAGATGACTCTAGCCGTAAGAAAACAAGATTTTTTATATATGTTTCTCAGTACACAACATACCCGATTATGTTAATCAATGTGCTTAGAGAAAGTTATATGTAAAATAACAGTTTAAGGATACAAAGCATAAAAATAGTAAAGAATTAGGTTTTTAATTTAAAGTATTGAACAATGTAATAGCCAGTGCAAAGCTCAAATTTTAACAAAATGTAAAATGGTTCAACAAGTTTACCCAACAAAATTACACTTGTGACTATTAAAGCTTGCGAAAATGGATTCATTATCTTACTCCAAAAAGCTTAAGTTTATTTTTGTATACCTTTCATCTCTGGTACCAAGGACAAATATAGCTGTCATTCCGTTTGTAATTTCCAAATATTCATAAAATATATAAAGTCTATAATTTCTAAAAGCTTATGAATGGGGTAGTTGATTGAGCAGTGTCCGTCTGTCAGAGTGTTGGTTGAAATATGCCCCTACTTGTTGCAAAGACCTTTTTGTGTTGTCAATCTTTTTAAAATATTCTAGAATGAATCGCTATTGCATTTCAGCGAGATCGCAATATAACTTTTTTATATATAAGCAAATAAACACGACTGCTACTGTTTTCTCTATATTTTCACCACAAAATTTTAATTTGATTTCCCTCGGATAATTTATAGATGCGATTGTTACTATTTTTAAATATGACATGTCTCTAGGGCTATTCGTAACAAATCGGGCACTAATAGGCAAACGTTATTAAAAATATTTAAAAAAAAATAATATAAGAACTTTCTAAATCATTCAAATCAAGTTTGGACGAGCTAGTTACACAGAAGTGCAAGCCGTTGCCCTGAAAATTATTCAAAAAAAATAGGTTTAAAACTAATTGAGATATAACCAATAAAATACAACCTATTCAGTATCTTTTTATTGTAAAATTTTCAAACTGCTAGACAACATTATGGGTAAATAAAAGGTCTTGATAAACAAAACATAATACATTATAAAATGTTAAAATGTAATGTTGGACGCCACCAATATAAAATGGCGCATGCGTCAAATCTAGTATTTAACACCCTTAACTCCTCAATATTGATATCAAATGAAAGCGTTTGCCCAATAAACTATGAAAAACTTTTAGTTCAAGATAGCGTCCTAAATAAAATAAAGAATATAGTCGTTGCTCTAACAAACTCAGTTATGTGTTTTTTACTGAGTTTTCAGAAGAGCAAAAAAAGCTTTTCATTTTCTTATTAAAACTACACATTCTGAAACAATCAAGATCTCCTCAACCCGTGTGGTGGATAGATGTATGACCAATCATGGTTCAAAATAGAGCAATAACATTTTTTTTTAAATTGTCACATAACCCATTTCGTCAGAGCAGAGACGATATATAGATCAAATATAGTAATAAGGACAAAATATTGATCTCAAATGAAAGGGCTTGACCCGTAAAATACAGTAAACTATAAAAAAGGAAAAATAGAAAATGGCGTTCAAAATAAAATTCCGTATAATGTTTATACCCTTCACCTGTGGTGCACAAGGGTATACATAGCTTTGTCATTCCGTTTGTAATTTCTACAATTTTCATTTCCGACCTCATAAAGTATATATTTTCTGAAAGCTTATGAAGAGAGGAGTCGATTAAGCCCTGACCGTCTGTCCGTGTGTTGGTTGAAATCAACTTTTAAAAGCAACTATATGTTCCTCAGATCTGTATATGGTATCAATCTCTTGAAAATATCCAAGAATAAATCGCTATTGAAATTCAGCACAATCGCCCCATAACTTTCTGAGATATGAGCAAAAAACCACGACCACCTCGTTTTTTTTACACAATTACAACAACAACATACATACATACATACATACATACATACATACATACATACATACATACATACATACATACATACATACATACATACATGTAAAAAACATACCAAAAAAAAAATTACAAAAAAAATATATTAAAAACAAATACAAAAAAAAAAATTTTTAAAAATTTTTTTTAAAAAATTTAAAGAAAAATATAAAAAAAATAATAAAATATAAATAATATATTAAATAAAATAAAATAAAATTTTTTTGGCTCAGCTGGAATTGGATGCCACATTTATTCTAACCAGTATAGACAAATGTACTTTATATGAGATGAATGGTGATACAAACAATTGTTATTGCATGACTACACGTTGCGAAGGGTATATAAGATTCGGCACGGCCGAATATAGCACTGTTACTTGTTTTTTTTTCTGAACTTGATCAATATGGTTATCAAAGTAAGGGGCGTTACTAGTAGAATACAGAATTAGAATTAATGTTACTGTATATGCCATTTTGATTTAATATTTTTGATGCCATCTTTGATTTCGAATTCTTACATAGAAGTAAGCCCTTTCATTTAATACCCATATTGAGGAAGGGGGTAAAGTCGTTATTACTTTTTTGGACTCATATATCCGCCATTTCATTTCGGATCCCATCTTGGATTTTAACTTTTGCATTGTTTGCTATACTCTACTGGCCAAGTCTATTCGTTTAATATCAATATTGAGGGAGTTGAGTGGGTACAATTTTAAGTAATAACTAGATTTGACCCATATATAAATTAATTGAACGCCTTTTTGTAGATGTGGCCATACCCTTGGCACCCCAGGTGAAGGGTATAAAGAGTTTTTTTTTTAGAAATTAAAAATATTTTTAATATTTCAGTTTATTACAAATTGGTTCCGGCTAAAAAAAAAAAATTATGGTCAGGGGACTCTCTGAACTGGCTCGACAGGCTTCTTTTACTAAAATTAAATTATGTAGACTTTCGATTTGAAAAAGCCCCACAAAAATAGCCTAAAGGTGTCGAATCGCGCGTTCTTGTTGGCCAATTCACTTGTCCTCTACGAAAAATTAGGCGATTTTTAAACTTTTCTTTCATTGTTTCTCTTGATGTGTGGCAAGTGTTTAAACCACATAATCTCTACATTTAGTCATCAATTTTTTATTGAGAAATTTTATTTTGTTAGATTTTGTTATATTGAGCAACTTTACTATATTGTATTTTCAAGTTTTATTTGTTTAAGATATAAACACGCAAATCTCTTTGCCACTGTACTTATATATGTTAATAATTAAGAAAAAACTGCTAAATAGTTTTTATTCTGTTTTATATCAGTTTATTTATCTTCTTAAAAAGAACGCCTTAAACTAATTAACTTAAACATAAACCTCTTTTTTTTAAAGATGTGTTCCCGCAACATTAAGATCTCGGTAGTGCTGTTTCTTTTTTTGATTCCACTCTTCACAGCTTTGCCCCATAATCATAATTTATCCAAAAGAAGCAATTTCTTTGACTTAGAGTGTAAGGGTATTTTCAACAAAACCATGTTCTTCCGCTTGGATCGTATATGTGAAGACTGCTATCAATTATTCCGTGAAACCAGTATACATCGACTATGCAAGTAAGTTTTTTTTTCTTCTATTTTTTTTTATTATCTTTCTAAGTTTTTCTAAGATCAAACTATCGTATTTAACACTTTGAGAGGCCATTGACCTAGTAATGCAAACGTTTTGCAATAAACAATTAATTAATCTTATTATAATTATAAATTTGTATCTACATTTGTTTTTCATTATTTATCATTTTTTTATACGTATTGATGTATATGTATGTATGATTATGTATTGTATGTAAGTATGTATTTGAGGGAAATCGAAAGTGTGTATTTATTTCAGTGTTAGATTTAAGATATTTTACTTATCTCCAACAACAAGTTTGACTCCATATGTTTTTTTTAAGTTTTTTATATACAATATGTATGTATGTTTATAATGTACAGTATGTATTTTAATTAGTTTATTATTTATTTTTTTTTTTTTTTGCCTAAAAATAATTTTAAAAAACCAGTGTTGGCAAATACTCATTATCTTAGTCTTATTAAAAAATGCTTCATTGTTTTGAGGAAACTGGAACATTTGCCGAAATACTAAATGTAGCTTAGATCTATTCATTTAACGTTTTTTTATTTTGGTTTTATTTAATTTTTTTTTTTTAATTGTTCCACAAAAAACTTAATCAAATACTGTAGTTCAAGGCAT
Source organism: Phyto melanocephala (assembly GCA_941918925.1). Lineage (NCBI taxonomy): Eukaryota > Metazoa > Arthropoda > Insecta > Diptera > Rhinophoridae > Phyto > Phyto melanocephala. The sequence continues at coordinate 65,559,008 of OW799237.1, forward strand.
AGTAAAAATATTGAATATTACTGAGTATTTATTTAATGTGTATAGAAAATTATTGAATTTTTTTTATTTATATCCATGACACACACAAATTTTAAATTAAAATAAATTTTATTTTATTCACACAAACAAAAAAAAACTTTCTCTTCGGCGAAATATTTAGGTAAATTGCAGAATCTTTTAAGGAAACACATTTCATTTTAATTGAAAATTTTTAATTTTGATTAAAATATAGGTCAACAATATTAGAAATAAATTAATAGTTTTTTGTTTCTATATTTTAAATTTTAATTCAATTATGTACGATTGAAGCTCATTTTTACAACTTGGCAATAGTTCAAGTTATGATAACTATAAATTAACCTTAAGGTGACCGATAAGCTAAAAAGAGCTCCATTTTACCTTTTACGTAAGGTTTACACATTGAAAATTAACATTTTTCCTGCTTTATGAAGAAAAATATATATTTGTAGCTACCAGATAACGACTTTTATTAGTTTAACTTAAATTATTTGTTTACATTTTTACACAAAACAAACTTTATACCACTAGTATTAGTTATTTGTTGAAATCAAAAAATAAATAAATTAATAATGGTAACTCGTGCTACTACGTGTTTTAAGAATTAATTATCGATTTATAATGTCACAAGTAGAAAGGCTCTAACTCAAATATTGGAGGTATTATAATAAAATTTGGTTTGTAAAATTGCTTGCAAAACTGCTGTCCATTGAAATAAACTGTCACTTAGTTTGTTTTAAACGAAAATAGAAATTAGCCTAAGTTGCCTACAGAGACTAGGTCACTTGTAAAACGTTCGTAAAAAGCAATTTTTTAGCAGGTGTAAATAAAATACTAAATATTTTATATTTTTTTACTTATTTTTAACTAAGATTTTAATTGATTAAAAGTAATTTTATTTAGTTATTTTGGCAATACATAATTGAAATTATAAAATATAGTGGAAACGCGATTCTTGCACAAGCCTGCTACTTGCAATTCTCGATATTTTTGGAACGCAAATTTTTCTCATTTCGTACGTAACTTGCAAGATTCGAAAATTTTCACCTCAATACATTTTTTTTTTGTTTCATATATGTTTCTCAGTTTTTACAAGTCATAATGCAGGTATTTCCAGTTTTAAATTAAATAAAATTGGGAAGATTTCCGATGTAGTATGAAAAAGATAACGCATTTTATTAAGTTGTCACAACCGGTTCTAAAACGCGTTTTTTTTAATTTATTCAATTTTTTTAAACCGGTTTTAGTAGTGTGGTTCGCTGAAACACATACATATGTACATATATCCTAATCCATATAAAAAAAAATTTTGTATTACACTTTTTATACCCTTCACCTGTGATACCAAGGGCATATATAGTTTTTGTTGCATTTTTAATTTCTACAATATTATTTCCGACCCCATAAAGTATATATTTGCTTAAGGCTTACGGTTAGGGGAGTCGATTAAACAATTTCCGTGTGTTAATTAAGATCAACTTCAAGTAGCCTAGCCCCACATGTTGCACAGATCTGTATGTAGTTACAATATTTTGAAAATATCCGGAAATAAATCTTTTTCGAAATTTAGCATAATCGCCCATTAACTTTCTGAGATATGAGCAAGCGAATACGATTATTTCAGCCCTAGGATAATTTATAGACATCTTTGCTACTACATATTTATTGATATGATATATGTCTCTCCGGCTATTAGTTTTTTTGGCAAATCGGTCACTTATCAGCAAAGAAATTGACAAAAATAATTTTTAGAAATATATATTTATTTAAAAATATATCAAGTTACTGAAGCTCCTTATTATTTTTTGTACATGCTAAAGACACCAAAATGAAAACTATCGCTGAGAAAAACTGACAAATCGGTTTAAAACTATCTGAGATAAAAGCACAAAATGTTACACCTTCAGTGTTTTTTCTAAAATTTACAAACGAAAATCTATTTTTGAGCTTCTGGACAACAGAGAGAAGCGATATAATATACTAAAAAGGATATAAAATCCAAAATGGCCGCCACTACAAAATGGCATACAATAAATTTTTATATGTGTCAAATCTAGTAATTAAAAATGTACCCACTTTAACCTCTTTAATACTTATACCAAACGAAAGGGCTTGGGCACTAGAAAAGTTTAAATTAAAGATTACGTAAAAAAAAAATGGCGGATAAATGGGCCAAATATAGTTATTTATTATTAAAGGAGGCAGTTTAATTCCCACAATATTGGTAACAAATCAAACGGCTTTACCAGGCGAATACAGCAAACTGTGTAGGAGTTAAAATCAAATATGGCGTTTGTTTTCTCAACCCCATCAATATGGGTATCAAATGAAAGGGCGTGACTAGTAGAATACAGATAACTTTGTAAAAATTCAAAATCAAAGATGGCGTCGGAAAATGTAAACAAAATGGCATATAACATTAAATATGAATTATAGGTAAAGCTACGATATGGTCACTATACCTTCATATCGTTACCTTAATAAAGAGAGGCCTTAACTCAAGCCTTTTTGTACATTAGTTAGGGCTTTTCTATATTAAAGCAACGATATGTATGTACATGATGGTGAAGGGTGCTATTGGATTCGGCATGTACGAATATAGCACTCTTACTTATTGGCATTAAGGTTAAACTGTTAGTATATTAAAAAGTTTATTCTATTAATTGATTTTAATTTTAAAAACTTTTTTTTTAATATTTACAGAACAACACAAAATTCGGTTATTCCAAGCGGTTTTACGACTAAAAACCCGAAAATCTGTTTTCTTAAAATTGGGGTTTTTTCAAATTATTCGAAAAAAGTTTTTTTATATTCCGAATCTTTGGTTACTCTAATTTTACGTGACTTGATTTCAAATACCAAAGAATAATTTTACCGTGCCTAAAATAAAAAAGGATTCAATTCTGGTTTGAATTATATAAAAAAACAAAAATACCAAAATTTTACAAATTTATAAAATAAAATCACTAAATAAAGACTTTTTTATTGTGTGAAAAATAAAAATTCGATACTGACAACCTCAACACCGATTTTCATAGCAAGCAAGAATCGAGGTTCTACTGTACATGTATTTACATATGTATGTAGATTACTCGTATATTAGGACTATAATTAGTGTAAGATTTTATTTAAATATGTACATCAACTATTTGTAGGTATTTTTTATGTATTTTATTGAATATAATATCACATAATTTTTTTCTATCATTTATTTTTTCATAATCATCAAATCTGAAAAATTAAACGAATAAAATTTTAACAGGCAAAAATGTTTTACTCACGAAACCTTTGGAAGTTGCCTTAAAGTTTTGTTAATACCTGAAGAGGAAGTAACACAACTGCAATATTTTCTTAAAGTTATAAATGGCTCACCTTTATCTTCTCTAGACTTTACAGCACTATTTTAATTTATACCTATATATTAAAAATTGCATCCCTATTTTATATTTAATTACATAATTAATTATTAATTGCTTATAATTAGAACTAGGAAAAAAGAACTTGTTTGATTACTATTATTTTTTTATTGTTTTCATTTTCTTTTTATAAACTATACATACAAGACAGTTTGTCTTTTAAAAGTATGCCAAGAACTATTAAGTTGCGGTGTTATTTTATTTATTTATATTTTTTGCAAATAATGTTCTTTTTTTAATATAAACTTTTATCGGTATCATAAAATTTATTAATTTTAATTCAATCAATGATAAGTTAATTGATTATGCTTACAAACGCAAATATCGTATTTTTGATTTAAAATCCTTTATTTTTTTATATTTATTACATATGGCAACACAGTTTTTGCAACACATTTCTTTGGTTAATCCCTTTGTTTCACTTTACTTAAGTTTAACAGTTATTTTTGAAATTTTTTATGCATTTTGTTTTTATAATGTTATTTTAATTTATATATTTGTAAAGTTTTTATTTTTTTTGTATAATATGGTATTTTTTCATTTATTTTAATTTCATTTATTTTTTTTTTTAGGAAAAACTGTTTTGATTCAAAGTGGTTTGGTGAATGTTTAAAAGTTTTATTAATTCCCCCAGAAGAAATTTCAAAATTGCAACATTTTATTAAAGTTATAAACGGTTCACCCATCCCCTTGTTCAATATGACGCCGGTTACAACATAATAAATATTTTTTAGTTTTATTTTATGTTTTTATACAAAACTGTAACACAAAATTTTGTCTTAAAGCGAGCTTAAGTTTTTTTTCTTGTTTTTGTTTATTTCAAATGAAAGAAAAAAGTTTATTTTGTACTTATTTATTTTATTTTTATATATTTGTATTATTTTTTTATTATAAATTTTTATTATTTATTAAAAAACACACAACAACAAACAAGATCAATCTAATTTAAAAAAAAACATATTTTATTTATTTTTTAAGTTTAAATTAAAAAATCATAATACTGTTATAACTTAAATTAATTTTTTTTTAATATTTTGCACAGCAATTTAAAAAAAAATATATAAATTTACTACATATGCTAATTTTTTTTTTATCATAAGACGAATAAAATGAAAATCTCCAATATTGTTTTAATATCATATATATTAAAAAAGCAACATATATTATTTTTAAGATAACACGAAAAGTATTTTACATATTTTCATTTGCTAAAATATTCGTTTTATTTTCTACTTAAGTACTACGAAAACTATTAGTTTATAAAGCAGGTGATAAAAATAATTTTGTGTTTCACGTAAAAAAAAACCTTTTTATAAAAATATGAAATTTAAAACATTTTAAATGTTTTTTATTTTGTAACAAACAAAATTGTTAACCAATTGTAAATTATTAATTTATATATACTATTTAAAATAACAATCATAAAAAATACGTAAATAATTATTTATCAACAAAATACTATATAATTTAAAACTATATAATATTTAAAAAAATTTGCTGGCAAATATATTAATGTATTTATTTACAACAATCAAAAATATATATTATAACAAAAAAAGAAAAAAGAAAAAAAAGGAAAATTAAATGAAAACTATTGAAAATATTGTGATAAAACACGTTAAAAACACTCCTTTATTTACTACTACATACACGTTTATATATGTATATATGAAAAAATAACAACAACCATACATACATATGTATGTATGTGAAATAATAAAAAACTAAACAATATAAACAAATCACTGTAAAATCGCAAATACATACATACTTACTTATGTTCATTATATATTCTAAAAACTTTATTAAAAGAGAAAAACAATGAATTTAAATTTCAACGGCAGCTTTTTTTAATTGAAAAAAAAACTGATGCCATTAAGTCAACAGACTGTATAAACTTCTTTTTTTTTAACAAACTACTAAATATAAAAAGCAATGTGGCTTGTTCATCATTATCAACATTTACTACTACTACAGAATATAAAGAGAGAGACTTTATGCTGAAACTTATATGAAAATTATTTGTTTTGTTTTATTCGGTACGTTTTTATTTTATTTATTTACTTATTTTTTTAGTTTAGTTTAGTTTATATTTATATTTTTAAACCATTGAAATTGTTCGTGTTGCTTTTTTTGCGTTTTGTCCTAAATCAGGAGATTTTTGCAATTTGATTTGAAAAAAAAAATATGTACACAAAAAAATTGTTGACGTCATATATTTTTGTATTGGGTGTACAATTAAGTTCGATCCATTAAAAAAAAAAGAAATTAAATTTTTTGCTGTAATGAATGATTAATGGTGCAATATTTTTTAAGTGGTTTGGGGGAGGTAAGACATGTGCCGAAAATACAATTGATTTGAGTTTTATACAAACCCCCGGTTTTTGACATAGTAAAATATAATGAAATGCATGTACATAAGTACATATAACAATGGTATTTTTGAATTGGGGCTTTTCACATACACAGAAAGTATTCTGATTGTTATTTAGATTATAATGTTTAGAATTATTAATTTGATGGTCTTTTAAATAAATTAGCGCGTACTTTCAGTTTTTTTTTACAAAAATAATTAAATAAGTCCCGCTCTCTCAGACCCGTTCAGAAAACGACAGTTTTTGACATTTTCATTCAAATTGAGCAACCATTTTTATTTTTTATATCTAGTATTTTGATCTTTTATTTTAATGTTTTTTTAATTTATATAAAGTAGAATCCCGCTAATTCGCCATCGAAATAACTGACGGTTTTTTACGAATTAGAGGAGTTTTCAAAATAAAATGATATTAAACGTCAGCTAAATGAAAATCAGAAATAGTAAATTTGATCGAATCTTGCTTATTACAACAAATATTTTTAAAAAATTGTTGAAGAGATAAAAAAATTATCAAAACAATGAGTTTAAAAATATATGTATTATATATTTATTATTTTGAAAGCAAAAAAAAAAATACTAAAAAATTGTTTTTTTGATTCTGTAAAACATTTTATTTTCCATCCCTGTATGAATTCAATAAAACACTTTCAAAACATATGAAATGAAATTGTTTTGGAATACAAATAGTTTTAATGAAAATTGCCAACAACAAGCATACAATACTGAAAACACATACAAAAATAGTATCAATAGCACAATACAACTAGGATTGTGAATTAAATTAATCTTACCTGAAAAAGTTTCCACCATAAAATTCTTTTTTTTTTAAATTGATATAAGTGTTGATTTCTTTGCTCTACTGTCAATTGTTGAAATTATAAGTGAGTAATTTTGTCAATAATGATTATGTTCTATGAGTGTTTTTCTTTGACGTTTTTGTGTCACACTTTTCACAACAACTAGAATCAAACTAATCTCAAGAAACACAAAAAATTACGAAAGGAAGACTAACGGCATTCTTTTAAAACATATTGGTTTAATTATATGTAAGAAGTTGTTTGTGAGTAAATATGATTTTGGGGGTCTCCTTAGACTTACAAATACAGAAAGAATATGAATGAAGGGGGGACAATTTATGGGATTTATGCAAACTTAGGAGTTTTTCAATGGACTTACCGCTTATTTCAAACTCTTGAGGTTTTTGTATTATTGGGGATCGAATTATCGCGGTTTGACTGTATAATATAAAAATAAATAATATAATACAGCAAACACGGCTTGGACTATAGTGAGGTTGTTGAAACTGAAAACAACTTGCGACAATACAGGATACTAAAGCTTGCTAAATTGCTTTCACGATGATTGACCACAAATTTTTTTATTGACATAAAGTATTTATGAATTTATATTTTAAAGTGGCGCTCTTATTTCTTTAATACCAAACCGGTATTAGTTGGAACTTAGGATGGTGTCTTCATCTCCTTCCTCATTAATGTTTATTTCTGCCTTCCGGTTTATTTCTGCCAAACGGACATTTTCATATTTTGTATACATAATAGTAATAGATTTAGTTAAAGTCGTTGCTAGGTAAAGAGTGTTTGTGTTTACGTCCTTATCGCCCACACGTTAATTTTACGTTATAACGGTTCTGTAGGCCTTCTATATGTTTTTGGTCGTCCTTAAAATTTTATAGGATTTAATTAATCCATGGTCAGTTTGATGAGCTTAGCAGGTAATAATAAAGTCTTAAGAGCTTTTACTCAACTCCATTCATAATAAGGCTGATTAAAAGCTAATATAATGAACAGCATATTTTTAAAATGTACATAAATCGACAAAATATTTTTGTAAAGCTCAAACATAACGTCAGTAAAGTAAAGCTTCGGAATAATCTCCGAAGCTTTACTAATTATCAGGCGTTTTTAATAGCTTACTCGCCTAGAGTTCGTTGATAGCATCAAAACTAGGGTTTGTTAAGCTAAAAATAAAAAAAATATTTATTATCTATGAAGTTTGCCAATTTTAAATAAATTTAAAATAAAAAAAAAGAATTAAGACCACCAAATGGAAAAATATTCCTTGAAACAATCTCTTTAATACGAGATAATACAAAAGGGGTTTTAAAGATATTTATTTTATTTTTATTGAACAATTGTCCCTGTTCTGCATTCTGCGTGAAATTAATTTTGCTATTACCGTTCAAAACTTTTATAACAGTTTGGTCGACGTTGATAAATTTTGAATTGTTATTTTGAACTCAAACTTAACTTTTTTTCATTATTTTCTTAACTTTTTACATATTTTTTTTTTCTTTTATGTAAAACTTGATGTGCGAAAGTTGAGTATACTGTCCGATGACCAAACTAAGTTGAGATGACAACGGTTATAGGGGTATAAATTGTTCATAAGCGTCCTAGAATTGTTGTTTTAAACAACAATACTGCACTGACAATTTTAAAGAATATAATTTAATTTGCAATTCAGTCACATAATTTTTTCAGTGATTTTGTTTAAGCAATTTTTAATCGTTATAATTCTATTACAATTTTGAAAGAATTTTTTTGCTATAACACGATTTTTTTTTAAATTTTAAATAATGTTTTTTGACAACATGCTAAAGCTTTTAATGAAAAGCTTAAGTTTTTGATTTTTCTAGCTAGCATACATACATAAATATTTTTGTATATGTTTATCAAGTTCTTGGAAATACTAATAATTTGTTCATATTTTTTCTATTTATTTTACCATGCAAACCTTATAGACAAGATTGCTTTGGCTCACCATTCTTTAATGCCTGCATAGAGGCACTGCAATTGCATGAGGAAATGGATAAATACAATGAATGGCGTGATACCTTGGGCAAAAAATAAATTATTTATGCTCTATCTAATACTTGCTTAGTCCCTTGCAAACAACAAGATCCATAATATTTCAAAAATAATGATTATAAAATATACAAAAAAAAATCACAATAAAAAAAATTTGTAATTATTCATTATTTAATAAAAATAGGTACCTAAAAATGTTTATATAAAAATTTAAAAAAAAAATAACATTGATGTACTCTGCGAAAATCGAAAAATATATAAAATTAAAAAAAAAAAAAAAAATATTTAATGTTATCCTTATACATAAACGTATGTGAGTTAAATCCAACACAACATTTTTATACACCTTTTTTTGTACAGCTGTTTTTTATATAATTATTGACATATTTTTTATACTCTTATGTTTTAAAAAATAAAATCTTACTCAAACATTCAATTTACTACAAGTATTTCGAAATTTTGTCTGATGTAAATAAGTTAAAACACTATTATTTACTTATATGTATGTATACATTTATAATTCTTTTTAAGTTTACTTTTATTTTATATAATTTGATATTTTTTTATAAAAATAGTAATAATTTTTTAATTTATTAAGTTCTACTGATTTTTGGCAAAGTAAGATTTTGTATTAAAAAATACATGGATCAAATGTTTGTATTATTATAAAATGTAATATTTTTTATATGTATTGTTTAATTTGAAACTTCTTTGGATCTAGTCGTAAAATAAAGATTGTATATTTCAATGAAACTAAATTTTAGCGTTTTTATTTATTTCAAAAATATGGCATCATTTTTGGGTATTTATCAATACTTTATCAACAGCAAAGTGACTTAAAATGTTTTGCCCATTAGGCAGTTTAACAGCGCAAATCTTGCTCAATTTTTGCTTTGGTAGATGGCTAAATAAGATCTGGTTAGGAATAAGAATTTTTTTATATTTGATAACAGACTTGCTTGTACTCGACAATTCTTTTATTTGATTTTGAAAAGTTTTCAAAATCTTTAACGTAAAGGCTTTTTATTTTCGTTTTTTGTGTTTTTTAAAACGTCTTAAACCAATTGAACTGCATATAATTTATTGTAGAATAAAAATAAGTTTGACAGATGAAGAAAAATTATTTAAAAACAAGTAAGAGCGCTATATTCGGCCGTGCCGAATCTTATATACCCTTCACAACGTGTAGTCATGCAATAACAATTGTTTGTATCACCATTCATCTCATATAAAATACGTACATACATACATGTAAAAAACATACGATTGTAAAATTATAAATTAAGTTTACGTATGTCTGAATGTTTCTAAAAAAAAAATTTAAAAAAAAAATATATATCAAAAATAAAAAAAATAAAAAAATTACAAAAAAAAAATATATAAAAAAAATAATAAAAATATAAATAATATATAAAATAAAATGGAATAAAATTTTTTGGCTCAGCTGGGATTCGATGCCACGTTTACTCTAACCAGTATATATGTAAGTATGTTGTTGTTGTAATTGTGAAAAACCAACGAGGTGGTCGTGGTTTTTTGCTCATATCTCAGAAATTTATGGGGCGATTGTGCTGAATTTCAATAGCGATTCATTCCTGGATATTTCCAAGAGATTTATACCATACACAGATCTGAGGAACATATAGTTGCTTCTAAAAGTTGATTTCAACCAACACACGGACAGGCGGACAGACGGACAGACGGTTAAGGCTTAATCGACTCCTCTATTCATAAGCTTTCAGAAAATATATACTTTATGGGGTCACCTTGTGCACCACAGGTGAAGGGTATAAAAACTTGACAGTTCTTAGAAATATACCTCGAATATGATTGTAAGTAAGGCATATTAATACAGGTATATATCTGATTTTAAAAAATTTTTTGTTTATATTAAACATATCATAATAACTTTTCTATCCCAGATATATGAATTCGCCTTGACAGAAAACTTCTTCTAAAAGTTGCTTTATATTATCAATTTGCCGTTGCATATGCCTGTATGAATATTCCTTGTAAGTTTAGCCTAACTATATTATTCATAAGCTGACTTAAGCAAATGTGTGTAAGTTTCATATCTCTGCATATAAATTAAAATTTTTCTTCAAAAAAAATTCTGAAAGAATTCCAAACAATTTTGGTCACTTTTCACAAAAGAGAGTTTTGCTACTTCTGTAAAATTTGTTTAATGTAACTTAGAGCTTTATTAAAATATGTATGTATGTATATGACCGAGGCAAATTTATGCATTAGGTAACTGCAGTTCGGAGAGAATTTTTGTGTTTTATGTTTTTTATATTTAAAATTTGGCATTTGAAATAAATGAGAGAAGAGATGAAATGGTTTTTTATCTATGGACTTTGACAGCTGAAATTTAAGTTAATTAAAGAAAAAAATAATCAGCTGACGAATTAATACTACCTGATGACAGTCGTGATTCAGTTTTGGTCGGGTCAAGAGCTTGCGCGTTTTTGACATTATCTTTTAATGGCAATCAGGTTGTCCCTTTTTATCTGACTTTGAGGGTAATGCGTCTCACTCTCGCGTGGTTAACTGTGTGGCGTCGCGTAACTGTGCTTTAGATATAGTTTCCAGACTATTCTAAAGTTAACCGCGTGCTTTCATTTTAATTTAAGGAGTACCAAATAAACTCAATTTACTTGTGACTGGAGGAGTACCATGTAAACTCAATTTACATGTGACTGGAGGAGTTCCATAAAACTCAGCAGTAATTATTGTTTAGATGTCTCCGACTTCCTATACAATGTATAGGTCGACCTGCTGTACCTGAACCAACGTTTTGTAACTGGAGGAAAACCATTAAACTCTATTTTTATTTATCGTTCGAGTGTCTACGACTTCCTATACAGAGGTATAGGTCGACTTGCAGTGCCTGAATCAACGTTTGTAACTGGAGGGGAACCATATAACTCAATATCTCCGACTTCCTATACAGAGGTATAGGTCGTTATACGGAGAAGGAACCAAGTGAATACTCTAGCTTTTTGGTTATGTACTTCTGCCATTAAAATTTAAAAACCAAAGAAAAACAAGTAACAGTGCTATATTCGGCCGTGCCGAATCTTATATACCCTTCACAACGTGTAGTCATGCAATAACAATTGTTTGTATCACCATTCATCCCATATAAAATACGTGCATACGTACACGTTAGAATAAATGTGGCATCGAATCCCAGCTGAGCCAAAAAAATTTTATTTTATTTTATTTAATATATTATTTATATTTTATTATTTTTTTTAAATTTTTTTAAAAAATTTTTTTAGAAAAATTTTTAAAAATTTTTTTTAAATTTTTTTTTAAATTTTTTAAAAATTTTTGTTTTGTAGTTTTTTTTATTATTTTTTTCTTATTTTTAATATTTTTTTTTTTGTAATTTTTTTTGTTTGGTATGTTTTTTACATGTATGTATGTATGTATGTTGTTGTTGTAATTGTGAAAAAAAACGAGGTGGTCGTGGTTTTTTGCTTATATCTCAGAAAGTTATGGGGCGATTGTGCTGAATTTCAATAGCGATTCATTCCTGGATATTTCCAAGAGATTGATACCATATACAGATCTGAGGAACATATAAGTAGTTGCTTCTAAAAGTTGATTTCAACCAACACACGGACAGACGGGCAGACGGACAGACGGTCAGGGCTTAATCGACTCCTCTATTCATAAGCTTTCAGAAAATATATACTTTATGGGGTCGGAAATGAAAATTGTAGAAATTACAAACGGAATGACAAAGCTATATATACCCTTGTGCACCACAGGTGAAGGGTATAAAAACCTACCTGATTAATTACTATACCTTGTATGTACATATATGTATGTATGTAGTTTCAAATTTCTAACAATCTTTTTATACTAGCAACTTACCTTTAGTGTAGGCGTGTTGGGTTGATGAAAGAAGGGGAATGTTGATTGTCCTCCTCAATCAAATTCTCCAAAAATTTTATCAAAAAACGCCTTACCCCATTTAGTAATAAATATTGCGATACTAACCGTCCATTCAGTGGGGACTTATAACAAAACTAGACATGCCGTGTAAAGCAGCCAGGTTGAGACCAACTCAAAACTCTCCGCTATGATGCCGAAATGATGCCTTTTGGTTTCAGTGACTTAAATGGCTGAAAACTTCCAATCGTCTAAAACAATTTCCGGCTGTCCAACAGAGGAATAGAGGAAGTTATTTGGTTCAATGCGGAAAAATAGGAACGCTTAGAAAGGCGACCTCATAAGTAAACTGCTAGGTCAGCACTCGTCGGATAGTTGGTAATATCGTAATAACTTACAAAATTCAATGGTGCCCTTGTATAAGTATAGTAACGATATCTTTGTTTCGGCACATTGAAGAACAGCAGAATATAATTCTTCCTGAATAATAAACGGAAATCCTTGATTTAATTCAGTTGGTCATCAGGGTATAACCAAATGCCGTAGATTGGCCCAAAGGTAAAAAAGGTAAATTTCACACTTGGGAAACCTTTTAAATATTTATCCATAGTTTATCGGAAAGAGCTATAGCAATAGAGAAACGTTAAGTATGCCAACTCGATCTATGGAGATAATAAGAATAGATTTAATTAAGTGGAGCAAACGTTATCTCATAATAACTGATTATTAATCACCCTCTATCGAATTTTTCTCTTAAAACTCAATTTCAAAAGAATTTTTTCTAGTTTTGAAATTATATGTAGATGTGAAAATAGTCCCCAATTTCAATCTTAATTTAGACAACTCGCTCTCGATAATCATATAAAGCACAAATAGTCCTTATTATAATTGATTAAATTTCGCTACAGAATCAGCCATTAAATTCGAAAAAGTTAATAAATTAATATAGAGTCCGCCAAATAACTTTTTTTTTTGAAAACGCTATAAAAAGTGTAGCTTCGGCTGAGTGGCACGTAGCGCCGTCCTGTTGAAACCAAACGTTGCCAATATCCTCCTCTTCAATTTTTGTAAACAAAAATTCGTTTAACATGGCCCGATAACGATCGCCATTGACTACGGCCACTCCTTGCTCATTTTCGAAGAAAAATAGCCTAATTATGCCTCTGGACCAAAATTTTAATTTTTTTTTACAAAATCGGCAATATTTTCCAGCGTTGTTCAAGCGTATACACAACCATATTCGTTCAGCGGAAGGATAAAACAAATTATCTGTCAAATCAGACATGAGCTAAGTGTTACCATTCACGAAATAAGCACTAGTTTAAAAAAAAGTTAGATGGCGGACGCTTTATAACGATATACACGAAGGCCCTCCCAACTATCGTTCCACCCAATTGGCAAACAAGTTCTCACCTCCGGAATTAAATATTGAGTCGAAAATTTTAATGTTTCGTAATGTTATAGAAAGATAACTTAGTGTAGAAACAAACAAATTGAAAACAATACTAGAGACATGGAACCAAAGATTTTCCGAAATTTAAAATATGGGATAGAGTATTGATAATTGATTTTCGAAGAGACGGATTAGTTTAAAAAATATTGAATAAACCACGATCCTATTTATTTCAAGCAGATACACGGAACTGATTTTATCATCTTCCGATGTCTGGTACAGAACGGTATGCTTCAGATGAATTGTATATCCAAAATGAATGTATAATAGCAAGGCAAATTAATTCATCAGGTAATTGCAGTTCGGAGCAGGGTACACTTATACAAGGTGGCGGTGCAAGCCCAGCTGACTATTTTTTTGTGTTCTGGAGAATGTCAAAATACATACTTAAAAAAATTATTTCAACTTCGGAAATTGTCAAACTCCATACATAAAAAAAGAGAGACAAAAATTGCTCTCCTTTACGCTATCACCTTATGTAATTACACCATGGTTCGGAGAGAAGTTTTTTGTTTATATTTTTTATGTATGAAGTTGACATTTGAAATAAATTAGAAAAGAGAGAAAATTGTTTTGTATTTATGCATTTTGACAGCTAAAACTTAAAATAAGTGAAGAGAAAAATAATCAGCTGACGAATCAAGAGTACCTGATGAATAAATATGCCTTGGTATAATAGTTAAAACTAATACAGACAATAATAACACTACGGACAAACTGATTTCTCAGCATGCCCAACCAGACAAAGAAGAGTACCCTGTGGACAATAAATTATGTTTTAAAATAAAAATATATTTATTATATACATATGTATGTACATACTTATAAAAAGAGAATAACAAAGCATACATACATACATATAAAACCATGAACATATTGAGCGGCTAGTTTTGTGAGCAATAATCTCTATAAAGTAACTCGCATGCATTCATTTATTATTAACTTTTATAATTTTCTGTTTAAGTGTTTAATTTTCAAAACCCAAACGGTTAAAAAATCATCCGTTCATTACAAATTTGAATTTTATTTTTATTTCAAGAAATTGCTTTTGTTTTGTATGTACATATGTGTCTAAATAGATATGGCATCTTTAATGACAGGGCCATCTGAATGTCAATTATATAAACCGAACTATCAAATAGTAACAAAATAACAACAACAAGGAAAATTGACAGCTTAAAAAATTTATAAAAATGAGTTTACACTTTGTGTAAATTATATTTGTTAGAATTTGAACAAAATTAATTAAAATACAACTTAAAATGTCACAATTTGGTCTAGACGATAGCGATTGTATAATAGAAGAACAAAATATAACTTGTATTTCATTAAACGATTCTCATGATGCTGAGGAAGCCTGTGAGATAAAACTTGCTTCATCACCTGCTCTGGAACAAGATTTAGAAGAAGGTGAAGTAAGCGAAGAATATAATGGTAATTTACAAAAGGAAACTATTTGTGAAGTAAAGTTTCTTACAAAAACTCAATATAACGAATTTGGTCAGCTTATAACAGAGATTTTGAAAGATAAATTAGGCTATAATCGATTGGGAAAACATATAGAAATTTCAGAAATCAATAGCCAAGAATGTGTTACACTAATTGTACAAAAAGTGAAACATAATGAATTTGAAGATATACCAATGCCTCCTCCACTTGGGCCACCATTAAACACAGGGCAACAAAGTGAAGCATTTGAAAGAGCAACTTCTCCCGATTATACTGCGTTAAGTAAGTTTTTTGCCATTGACACTGCACCGTCTCCATTAAACACTGGGCAACAAAGTGAAGCATTTGAAAGAGCAACTTCTCCCGATTATACTGCGTTAAGTAAGTTTTTTGCCATTGACACTGCACCGTCTCCATTAAACACTGGGCAACAAAGTGAAGCATTTGAAAGAGCAACTTCTCCCGATTATACTGCGTTAAGTGAGTTTTTTGCTATTGACACTGCACCGTCTCCATTAAACACTGGGCAACAAAGTGAAGCATTTGAAAGAGCAACTTCTCCCGATTATACTGGGTTAAGTGAGTTATTTGCTATTGACACTGCACCGTCTCCAAAAATTGACAGTGTTATAATACCCTCATACAAGCGTGTCGTTAAGGATGCACTATTGGATGGCGAGGCTGCAGCGCATAAAAAGCGCAAGGAAAATGAGGTTTTCAAAACAAAAAAGACAAATTCTTGCTTCAACTGTGGCGAAACTGGCCACAGCATTAGAGAATGTTCTAAACCTCATAATGCTAAACGTATTAAAAATGCAAAGAGGGCATGTTTTAAAGTTGAACGTTATCATGTGGACGTTGAACAGCGATTTTCCCATCTAAAGCCCGGCTGTATAAGCAACAAGTTGCGTGAAGCTTTAGGCTTGAGAAAAGGAGAAATTCCATTTTTCTTTTATCGCATGCGTGCAATGGGCTACCCACCTGGTTGGCTAGAAGACGCTAAGGTGGAACATTCCGGTATAAATTTGTTTAATTCAGATGTGAGTATTCGAAAAATCATTTTTGTCTTTTCAATTAACATTTTATTTTTAAAGGGATCGAAAATTCTACACTCTGACGAAGATGAAGGCGAGATTGATCCAATTAATCATAAATATAATATTTCAAAAATCTATGATTTTCCAGGCTTCAATCAAGATCCGGGAGAGAACTTCTATGATGTAAGCTTTTTTTAAATACTTTTTAATTCCAATATGGAAGAATATATCGACCCCTTAACAAATTATTTATGTTCCCAAAACTAAGCAGAGCTTTTTCTGTTATTCTGCTTTAGTAACAATATCGCCATTAAATTTTAAGTTTGGTACAATAATCGACTAATTCAAATAAATTCCATTTTTTAAGTTTAAATTTTTAGATATAAATAATTTTTCGGCATATACGATTTTTATGTGCACAAAGTTTTGTAAGGGTGTTTATTAAATTTGGTACTTATATAATTTGATAACTGAATTTATTTGCGCCAAAACATATTTCAACATCTCTTGTGTAATGCCTAAAGTATTAAAAATATATTTTTAACGAATTTTACACAGAAACTCTGCACAAAATTAATCTCTACTTTATTTTAAAATTTTGATTTTAAAGAGAAAAAAATTAATTGGAAGTTAACCGTATAACGTTTTAACTTTTGTTGGCGTCGTGTCTGCCGAGGATTTTAAATATTTTATATTTTATACCATCAACTTTTAAACAATTTATAACAGAGAAAAAGAGAAAAAGCTTATGCTTAGTTTAAACTACATTATGGTAAGTATTTTATTAGGCAAATGCTGCTTATTGTAGAGTAAAATTTGTATAGGTACACAGCTAAAAAAATAGGACAAAGTGATTTTGCAGGGGTTCAACTGGTGATGGAGTGATTTAACTTAGATGAAAATACTAATGATTTTAACATTAGCGTGTCATTGGAAATCATGTGTTAACATGAACTGCAATCCGTTCTAATAGGTGCTTATCCAAATTAGGTTCACTGTCATTTTGAATTAATGTTGCTTGTTTACTTGAATTGTTTTGATATTTAGAACGATTTTGCATTAATTTTGAAGCGCATCGTTTATGACAAATTATTTCGCATCTTGGAAGGTATTTAGAATGAATACTTTCACACTATAGATTTTAAAATTCTGTAAATGTAAACTACTTTGCATTACTTCTAAATGTTTTTTGCTGTGTATATAATAGACCACATACATAATGGGCCAATTCAAAGTGGTTGCATATCAGTCATATTTGTACTATTTCATATTATTTTATGCACGCATAAAATTTTTGTTAGTAATTTCCATACAAAAAAAATAAGACTACACATTTGTTTCCTATGTATAAGAAATTGTTTATGTTGTACTTTTAACCATACTGTCTCTCAGAGAGAGTTTCTTCGCTTCTCACCTCTCAGAGAGAATATTTTCTATTTTCTTCTTTCCTGTATACATACAATTTTTAACAGCGTCATCTCTTTGTCTTCTTTCTTGTATTAAATACATAAGTTGTTAACAAAAGGTGTTCAAAGTCACTAGTCATATTAATATGAATTATATGACATAGTACAATATGAGAGTCTACTTTGAATTGGCCCAATATATATTTTTTTAATGTTATAAACCTAAAAAAATATTTCAAATTGTTTAAAAGAGCTCACTGAATATACTTAAAATAGGACCAAAAGACGTAAAATTGTGCCAACTTTGCTATTATTAAAAAAGTAGCAGTAAAACAAAAATAAAAACGCAGGAAAATTTCCGAAGTTAAATGAATGGAAGAAAGCCTTGTGAAAATTTCCGAATTTTTAAGCACAAAAACATATTTGTGATTGCCTTCTTTAAAATAAATACGCACTATTATGAATAGCTCTCATCAAGGCATATTTATTCATCAGGTACTCTTGTTTCCTCAGCTGTTTATTTTTCTTCAATTTTTTAAACTTCAGATGTCTCTCTTCTCATTTATTTAAAATCAAGGCATATTTATTCATCATATACTCTTGATTCGTCAGCTAATTATTTTTTTCTTCACTTATTTTAAATTTCAGCTGTCAAAATGAATAAATAAAAAACAATTTTCTCTCTTTTCTAATTTATATCAAATGTCAAACTTCATACATAAAAAATATAAACAAAAAAATTCTCTCCGAACTGCAATTACCTGACTTATTTAAAATATAAAAATTCATATTTATATAAAAAATTAAAAAAAAAATTCTGAACTGCGATTACCTGATGAATAAATATGGTTTATCTTAAATTCATATAATTTCTCTGTGAACAAAGTTTTTGGATGAATAAAGCACTATATTGAAATATCTAAGTTTTATTTATTAGCTGAAACTATATTGACACGCCTACTTTAACGCCAACTTTCATTGAAAGACTAAATTTACGAAAACATTTTACTAGCATATCGAAGTTATACAAAGAAAGTGATACATATTTTAGTATAAAGAGATTATTCCATATCCATAACAAAATAATGCATTTTGTGCTATAAAATTATACAAAATTGGTGGTGGGTATAAAGGAGTCGGCACAGCCGAATATAGTGCTCTTACTTGTTTTATATGAAGTTTGACAACTGAAAATTATGAGAGAAGAGAGGAAATGTATGAAATTTTGATATTTGGGAAGGAACTGCTTAAGTTTACCCTGGCTTGGCTCTGATATACATAAATATTTTGACAATTTGTAAAGAAACTTATTAACAAAGTTTTGTGATTTTATTCACATGGTATTTATAATACGAAACTAAAATTCATGAGAAAAAACAATTTTATTCGAAAATTTTCACATTTTTACATTCATTTTTAGATACAATGGGCCAATTCAAAGTAGACTCTCATATTGTACTATGTCATATAATTCATATTAATATGACTAGAGACTTTGAACACCTTTTGTTAACAAATTATGTATTTAATACAAGAAAGAAGACAAAGAGATGACGCTGTTAAAAATTGTATGTATACAGGAAAGAAGAAAATAGAAAATATTCTCTCTGAGAGGTGAGAAGCGAAGAAACTATCTCTGAGAGACAGTATGGGTAAAAGTATAACATAAACAATTTCTTATACATAGAAAACAAATGTGTAAAGTCATTTTATTTTTTTTTTATGGAAATTACTCACAAAAATTTTATGCATGCATAAAATAATATGAAATAGTACAAATATGACTGATATGCAACCACTTTAAATTGGCCCATTGTTTTAAATGCTTTATTTTATGTAAGTATGATAAAAAGTTACCTTTATTTTCCTCTAGTAAAAAATAGGCATAGTTTCTTTACAAATCTAGTTTACAATATTGAAAAGGTCAAATAAAATTACAGAATTAGATTTAGTTTTCTCTAAAATAAAGACAAAACATGTTATTTATCTCAATTATTAATTAATATTTATTCGAACTTTTTATCTTCTCTTATTCTTAATATATTTTTGATATGCTTTTATATCCATCATTCGGCTGGCTGTATTAGAAGTACTATCAAGGTGATAGAGATCGAACAATGAATTCCACTCGGCTAATATCTGATTAATTCTTTAGTATGCCTAAATGCTCACAATTAAGGAACCTTTATAATTTATGAAAATGAACTTAAACCAGAATATATGATTTACAATAAAATTAATTTACATTTATATAATTTAATAAAATAAATTTATTTTTTTTATGTTTTTTCTTTTGCAGGACTACAGATATCACAATGTTCCGCCATTAGATAAAAGGCAAATGAAAAGTGAATTTATAAAAACACTGGGAGATAACATATTAAAAGGTTATAAACGAAAAAAGCTAAAAGATTTTCCAAATGCTTCCACAGACGACTGCATTGCTGAAACCACAATTCACGAATCTACCGATATGGATATTGAAGATCCTGAAACAACTACGTTAGTAGAAGTACAATTCACCAGACCACCACCTCCATCTGAACAGCCAATCTCTACACCGCCGCCACCACCACCTGCTACCCCGCCGCCAACATGCGAATATCGAAAAAAACTTGAAGACGCAGATCGCAATGTAACAACACAATCACCATCTTTAATTGAATTAGAAAAACAAAAGAAACGACTTTTACAAGAATTGCAATCCAATACAAGTATCACTGAAATTGAGGACTCCCTAATCGATGAAATAATCGAATTAGAAGAAGAAGAAGATGACAATATTTCGAAACATGTTTTAAAGGCCAATATAAATTCTGATAACTCTTTAGAATCAATGCCGGCAATTAAAAGTGAAACTGGCAACATCGATTTGACTCCAACTGTCATTAAAGAGTCATTTAAGGGTACACCAGTGTTAAAATTTTCGCCTTATGATAATTTACCAAATGGTGACAACTTTAAAGTTGGTGTAAGTGATGTTATAAATTTTGAAAATTTACCAGATTCCACTGGCAAGTATGAGCAAATGAAAAAAGTTATTAAAAAAGTACGTAGTTGTATAAACAAATTACAAAGCGAAGATTGATTTATTATACTCATTCATTTAAAAATTAATATATAATCACAAATCAGATCGAATACATATGCACTTGTATATTTGATTATTTTAAAAAAATTCTAAATTCAATTATCAACCACCCCTAGGTTTAATTACATTTTTATTTTTTTTTTTTAATAGATTATATAAAATTGTATTTTATCACTTTTAAAAACTTACAAAAGATTTTATGTTTTAATTAAAATTAAAATATAAGAAACTATTTTAAAACTCTTAAACCATGTATTAATTTTTATTTATATACACCCGTGTTCTGCGTTTCGAGCGATATTTAGTTACTCCGATTTGCCATGAAATTGTTGTTATAAACAACAACACTACAATGGCAATTTCGTGTGATTTAATTTCACTCGGCATACAGAATTCAGGCGATAACTTTATACTTTGTGTGCAAAACCTATTTTATAATTTTAATTTTTGATTCCTATAAAGCGTATAGCGAGTTCAAATCGATTCGTTCAAAGCGTATTCATACCCAGCAAAAAAAATTAGAAGTAGTGCAAAGCGAATTGCATTTTCAAGACTTCTAAATCAATTGTGTAAAAGCATTACTTCTAAATGACTTTCCAAATGTAAAATAATTTTTCATAAATTATGTGCTTAAAAATGCATGTAATATCATGCTAACTATCTTAAACAATTCATGTAAACAAACAAATTCAAATCATGAAACATCCGATGATTCTCATCAAATATGCATGAGTTCTAAATATGTACTTAGAATGGAGTGCAGTTCATTAATGTCTTCATGTAAACACATGATCTGCAATGACACGCTAATGTTAAAATCATTAGTGTTTTCACCTAAATTTAATCACTTCGTCACCAGTTGAACCCCTGCAAAATCACTTCTTTGTCATAGATTTTTTTGCTGGGTAATGCTCGGCGCACAATTGTCCCTATGAATTATCTAGAGGCTAGAAAAATTTGATTTTCGTTTGTAAATTTTAGAAAAAAACCCCAAGCAAGGCGAATTCAATAAGGTGAACTCGTCGCTAAAACAACTACAAAGTGAAACAAGTAAGAGCGCTATATTCGGCCGTGCCGAATCTTATATACCCTTCACAACGTGTAGTCATGCAATAACAGTAGTTTGTATCACCATTCATCCCATATAAAATACGTACATTCATATAAAAAATATACATATATAAAACATCTCATTGTAAAATTATAAATTTACGTATGTGTGTTTAAAAAAAAATAAAAAAAAAATTTTAAAAAAATTTAAAAAAAAATTTAAAAAAAAAATTAAAAAAAAATAATTTAAATATATATAATAAATATAAAACAAACAAAAATATAAAAAAAAAAATTAAAAAAAAAATAATAAAAATATAAATAATATATTAAATTAAAAATAAAAAATAAAAAAAAATAAAAAAAAAATTTAAAAAAAAAAAATAAAAAAAAATTTTTTTTGGCTCAGCTGGGATTCGATGCCACGTTTTCTCTAACCAGTATACACGTTTGTATGTATGTATGTTGTTGTTGTAATGTTGTTTTTGTGAATAAAAATTCGAGGTGGTCGTTGGTTTTTGCTCATATCTCAGTTGTTTATGCACCGATGTTTCTGATATTTTAATACCTCACCCGGGTCCAAGCGATATGGGGGGGCTTCAAAAAGTTGATTTCAACATACACACGGACAGACGGTCAGACAGACAGACTGACAGAGCTTAATCGACTCCCCTATTCATAAGCTTTCAGAAAATATATACTTTATGGGGTCGGAAATGAAAATTGTAGAAATTTCACACGGAATGACAAACCTATATATACCCTTTTTCACTGTGTGAAGGGTATAAAAATACAAACGTGTATTTTGTTAGTGTAAAACAAAACGGTATGTCAAAAATACACAAAAATTTGACAAGTGGTCCCTAGAAGTAGTCAACAGCTGATGATCAGCTGATCTAATAAGTTCACCTTATTGAATTCGCCTTGACCCCAAGTAAGATTCATTATCCGATATTTGCACACACAGGTTTGTGAAACATGTGGGGTATTCTAAAAGTTGATTAACTCCCCTATTCATAAGCTTTCAGAAATTATATGTATTCTTTATGGGATATGAAATAAATGTCAAAGCTATATATAGTCTTGGCACCACAAATGAAGATTATAATAAACAATTAAAAGTGTTTTATTCGGCCGTGTCGAATCTGATATTACCTTTCGCCATCATGTACGACCACATAGCCAAGATTTTAGATGCAATGTTATAGGAAATTTTTCTCTATTATTATTGACGCCATCTTTGATTCATTTCATAACATATTGTGGAGGTTAAGAAAAACAATTTCTGCCATTTTGTTTTAGAAGCCATCTTGGATTCAACACTTTTAATAATTTTTCATTTGATACGAATATTGTGGGGGCTGAAGAGGACAAAGCTGTTATTTCTATATGCGACCTTTACATCCGCCATTTTGTTTAGGACGCCATCTTGGATTTTTACTTTTTCATAGTTTACTGTATTTTACTAGTCAAGCTTTTTCATTTTATATCAATATTGAGGGGGTTTAAGGACTTACATTTTGAAATACCAAATTTGACGCATATACAGGGTGGGCCAACTTGGAGTGACTAATTTAAAATGCTTATAATTTTTGTATTTTTAATTTTTTTTGCAGATGATACAGAATTTTATAAAATTTTATAATGTCATTATACTCAGTGGAAGAATGTGTAAAAATTATTGAATTTTATTATGTTTCCAGACAATCAATTATTACAACGCATAGAAATTACCGTCAGCGTTTTAATACTGCAAAGGCTCTCAGTGTAAACATGATAAGAAGCTTAATGACCCGTTTTGAGAATTTGGGTTCAGTGGGTAATGAACTACGAATAAATATTGTTCGTCCTGTTCACTGAACAAGCTATAGAAACTGTAGGAGAAAGTGTTTACACAGATCCAACTGTGTCTACTCGTCGACGAGCTACTCAATTGAACAAAAAAACAAAGATGTATATATAGCTTTGTTTTCCGTCTGTAATTTCTACAATTTTCATTTCCGACCCCATAAGGTATATATTTTCTGAAAGCTTATGAATATAGGAGTCGATTAAGCCATGTCCGCCTGTCCGTGTGTTGGTTGAAATCAACTGTTAGAAGCAACCATATGTTCCTCAGATCTGTGTATAGTATCAATCTTTTGAAATATCCGGGAATGAATCGCTATTGAAATTCAATCGCCTAATAACTTTCTGAGATATGAGCAAATGAACACGACTGCCTATCTTTTCTTCCCATATTTTTACCACCAAAATTAAATTTTTGACAACCGAGAGTCAATATTGGTATCATCTGAAAGGCCTTGACCAGCGCAATATAAGCACTATAAAAAATTAAAATTCATGTTGGCCGCCACTACAAAATTGCGGACAATAAATTTATATATCGCTCAAATCTGGTATTTTAAAATGTAACTTCTTGAACCCCCTTAATATTGGTATCAAATGAAAGGGCTTGACCAGTAGAATACAGTAAATTATTAAAAAAAAATATATAAAATCAAAGATAGCGTCTAGAGCAAAATGGCGGAACACATTTTTTCAACCCCATCAATATGGGCATATACAGATAACTACTTTAAAATTCAAAATTGAGGATGGCGTCGGAAATAATAAAGAAACATAGCGTATAACATGAAATATAGGTTAACCTACGATGTGGGATTATACGTATGTACATGATGGTGAAGGGTGTTATTAGATTCACCACGGCCGACTATAGCACTCTTACTTGTTTATTTTCCAATACCTCACAATTTGAACATGATTACAGACCTTTTAAGCGGTAAAGATATTCAGGTATGTGATGTGATAAAAAATGTACATGTACATATGTATTGTTTATCAATGGTTTTTGATAAATTTCGTTTTGCAGTTTTATTAAGTTGTTTATATTTTATCTACTACTATGCTTTGCAGAAGTCAATAGTTTGAGGTTGGTTTAAAAATAATTTTCAAAACCTATCGGAATTCATCACACCTTTTCAAAAAGATCCTTTTAAAATTGATTTGAAAACTATCGTTTACCATCACACACCTGATTATAACGAAATATTCGTTTGCTTTTTTATTTGCAATATTTTTATTTTATTTTCAAGACTTGTGTGTTTTTAAATAACATATTTTAATATAATTAATTTTTATATACTCAAACCATTAGTTAACCAAAAATATAAATTATAAAATTATTTATGTATTTATCATACAAAACTGTTTACATACATATGTGTATATTTGTTTAAATATGTATGTATGTATGTATTCAATTATGTACTTTTTTTAGTATGTATGTATGTCTGTATTAATTTAGTATCAATAATAAAAAGTATATTTATATGTATATAAAAAAATTAATGTTTTTTCCAAGAATTGTTGACAGAAAATAAAACGTAATTAGTTAACCGCCGGCGGTGAGGGTGGAGGCGGTTGATTTGAGCCTCCATTATTTCCACCGTTATTAGAAACCGAACCACTTCGTTTAGTATTGGTTAATTTTCTAATTGAGTCTGGCGTAATTAAATACATAATTAGGGCAAAAATCATAATCATTGTCATCATAGTAAAATTATTATCTTCGTCACCGGCTGTTGATGGATTATTTTGTGTTAAACGACCTGTAACTGTAAAATTGAATTTTATAAATAAATATTAAGAAATAATGGTTGTTAATAAAAAAAGTTTATCACTAACCATCTATACAATGTGTATCCGTACATTCATTTTGATTTTGACGTATCTGTAAAAAAAATGCAAATTAAAAACAATTTTTTACAATACAATGCCTGCATGTCAAAACACGTCCGTCCAATGATTGTATGCAAAATTTACTCTACATTTATAATTTATTATATAACTAGCTGACCCAGCAAACGTTGTTTTGCTATATAAATTATATCTAAAAAAATATTTTTTAGTTCAATAAAAATAACTAACTTACTCTGAGTACATTAAAAAAAAACGTAAACCATATGTGTTCTACGTTACGCAGTTCTATCTTAGTTTAAAATTTCATCGAAGTCGTTACGCTATTTAGGTGAGGCATAAATTGTCTTTTGCGGTGAGCCACCCTTAATATTTGGGAGTATGAAAAATAGATGTTGACCGATTCTCAAACGCTTATTTCTGCATTGGCTGGACATTGTGTACAATTTGAAGAAAAATAATAAAAACTATATCGATGCAAGTACATAATTAAAAAAAGTGGGCGCCGAAGTAGGCGTGGTAAAAAAAAGTATACTATTAGTCATACCGGAGTCTTAGTTATATTATGTGAACAGTCTGGCCTACCTAAGGGTGCCGTGAAAAAAAACGATTCGTTGAGGGGTATGACAAATAGATGTTGACCGATTCTCAGACCTACCTGATATGCACACAAAATTTAATGCAAATCGGGTTAGCCATTTCGGAGGTGTTTAATCACAAACACCGCGACACGAGAATTTTATATGTTAGAGCCTATTTTTATTTACCAGTTAGTCTTCTTCAGGAGATTTTTTTCTTTCCTTAATTTAAACTTTTTCAGTCAAAGTGCATAAATAAACAAAAATTTCTCTTCTCTTCCTTTTATTTTTAAATGTTAAACTTCATATATAAAACATATAAACAAAAAAACTATCTCTTAACTGCGATTACCTGATGAATAAATATGTTTTGCTTGTATCAAAACTCTATTCCCTTACTTATGTGCTAATCTGTGTTTTTTTTTCTGGTAAACACTGGTATTATTTATAACCGGCGTAACTTAGCACTCTGCACACAAAACGAGGAGGACAACTTTACCAGTGATTTCCTTTGTCGTTTCAGATAACGGAGTTTTAGGCTTTTTTTTAAATAATTTTAATTATTTCCCGCTTTCTCCGAACAGATAGTGCCGGCGGTAGTCCAGTTAACGGTGGATACAAAAACTCATGAATCGTCTTTAAAATGATTTATTATGCTAGTAATGGTGGTACGCGGACGCTAAACTAATGTGCATATTTACCGAATAATCTTACTTTGCTCTTTTATACTCAGTTTAAATAATTTTTCTTTCTTTAATTATCCTTTTTATACCCTTCACACAGTGAAAAAGGGTATATATAGGTTTGTCATTCCGTGTGAAATTTCTACAATTTTGATTTCCGACCCCATAAAGTATATATTTTCTGAAAGCTTATGAATAGGGGAGTCGATTAAGCCCTGTCAGTCTGTCCGTCTGTCCGTGTGTATGTTGAAATCAACTTTTTGAAGCCCCCCGACATCGCTTGGACTCGGGTGAGGTATTAAAATATCAGAAATATTCGGGAGTAGATCGGTATTGAAAATCAGAAACATCGGTACATAAACAACTGAGATATGAGCAAAAACCCACGACCACCTCGATTTTTTTTTCACAAAAACAACATTACAACAACAACATACATACATACAAACGTGTATACTGGTTAGAGAAAACGTGGCATTGAATCCAAGCTGAGCCAAAAAAAAAATTTTGTTATTTTTTTTTTAAATTTTTTTTTATTTATTTGTTTATTTTTTATTTAATATATTATTTATATTTTTATTATTATTTTTTTTTTTAATATTTTTTTTATATTTTTTTTTGTTTTATATTTATTATATATATTTTAATTATTTTTTAATTTTTTTTTTAAATTTTTTTTTTAATTTTTTTTTTTTAATTTTTTTTTTTAAATTTTTTTTTTTAATTTTTTTTTATTTTTTTTTTAACATACAAACGTAAATTTATAATTTTACATTGGGATGTTTTTATATATGTATGGTTTTTATACTACTGTTATTGCATGACTACAAGGTGTGAAGGGTATATAAGATTCGGCACGGCCGAATATAGCGCTCTTACTTGTTTTACTTATTTTTAATACCCACATATTCATATTATGAAAAACTTGTTGCAAAACTTTTTTAAATTCTCTTTTGAAATTGTATTCGTGTCCACACATTGAGACACGGCTTTCGAAACTGTTACTTTTTAAATTTGCACAGCTCTTACACGTTAAATTTTTAGTTTGTTAAATGCAGGGTACACTTATACAGGTGGCGGTGCCAGCCCAGCTGATTATTTTTTTGTGAGCCATGTTTGTCAAACTCTATATAAAAAAAAAAGAGATTCCGGTGCCAAGAATTTCCAAACTCCATATAAAAAAAAGAGAGACAAAAATTGCTCTCCTCTACGCTATCACCTTACGTAATTACACCATGGTTAAATGTTCTTGAATTCTCTTTGGTGCTCTCTCAGACACAGAAATATAAATTTGACAAATTTAAACTTTTGCCTTTATCATCATGTGTGAATATAGATGTGCGAACAAGAAAAACAAAAGAAATTTGCGAGTACAACATTGTATGTACTCCCCCATATTATCTCTACCTCTTGCACCAACAAGATCAAGACATAAACTTTTATTTGAACGTGAAAGAGCAGTGATACCTTCATATATCAAACTTCTTAGCGAATGAGAACAAAAGAGAGTTGCATTTACATAAAACATTGTACACTTTTCCGTTCTTCCTTCCTCTTTCATCAATAAACTCACAAGTTTGCAACAAATGTTGCATAATGTGGACGTTTTTTAAAACAAGTCTAAATTATTCTTATTATTTCTGCTAAAAAAAAGTTCAAATTTAGCTAGTATTAAGACTAATTTTTTAAAAATACTTACAAAGTTTAATAGCCTTTGCATGGCTATTTCGTGCGACCAAATGCATTCGCAACGATCTAGTTCATCGCCCATATTGAACAGTTTTACTTCTTGATTTTTTTTTTTAAATTCTATTAAAAGTTCTGTAAAAAAGAATAGAGAAATTAATTTGTTAATTTAGCTTTTCAAATATACGTATAGATTATTTACTTTGCGGGAACTAAAAATTACATTTTTACTAGTAAAAAATCTTTGGAAAACGTTTTTATTTGCAAAAACTTCTGGATAATTTTTTTAAATTTTAATTATTTATATATTAATATTTTATTCGAACTTTATATACTAAATTTACTGTACATCATTTTTATTTCGGCTCAAGCTCATTTTTATTCTATTATTTAATTACCTAAAACATTTTCTAAATTAAATTAAATTGTAATCATTTTAGGAATATTTAATAATTATTCCGATGTTAATACTTAGGGGAAGAAAAATGACAAATTTGAAAATAAGTACTACGATTCTCTAATTCCAATTTTATTACGGCATTCGATCACGATCAAAATTTTACTCGAAAGATCGAGTTCGCTGTGCTTTAGGTATAGATTCTAACAAGAATTTTTAAATTTCGATCACGTTCGAATGCCGTAATTTGGCCCCTGAATTCAAATTACATATGAGTATACCGATAAAGAGGGCTGATGATAAAATGTTAAGCCAATTTTATTTAATAATAAAAAGACTATAAAAAACATTGAAGATATTCACGTTACCGATTATAGTATTGCGAAAATATATATTTATACCCTTCACACAGTGAAAAAGGGTATATATAGGTTTGTCATTCCGTGTGAAATTTCTACAATTTTCATTTCCGACCCCATAAAGTATATATTTTCTAAAAGCTTATGAATAGGGGAGTCGATTAAGCTCTGTCAGTCTGACCGTCTGTCCGTGTGTATGTTGAAATTTGAAGCCCCCCCCGACATCGCTTGGACCCGGGAGGGGTATTAAAATATCAGAAATATTCGGGAGTATATCGGTATTGAAAATCAGAAACATCGGTACATAAACAACTGAGATATGAGCAAAATCCCACGACCACCTCATTTTTTTTTTCACAAAAACAACATTACAACAACATACATACATACATACAAACGTGTATACTGGTTAGAGAAAACGTGGCATCGAATCCCAGCTGAGCCAAAAAAAAAAAATTTTTTCGTAATTTGTATTTAAGCTAATTGGGCCTATATTTTTATAATGTAAATAAAACAGATTTTTATTACATTTTTTCCCGACGTTTCGTCAATGTTTTGTTGACTTTTTCAAGGGATTTCGTCTATTTTCGTAAAGAATTAAAACAATACATACATTAAAACCACACATAAAGTAAAACCAAATATAACTTACAATAATATTTTGTTATGTTACATTAATACATATAGTTTCCAACAATTCAGGAACAGAAAACAATAAAAACGTTATGTACAAAAACATTAAATTATATTATTAATTATAATTTTAACTTTAATTTAAAACAACACTGTAACTGACACTTATATTATCTGTATCTTCCTTGTGATTCATTGTTTTTTTTTTTTGATGTTCTGTTGTATGCGTAGACTTTCTATTGTGAATCGTTTTTTAATTGTATCTTCTTTATCCAAAATTCGTATGTTGTCAAAGTCAGCTGTGTGACCTGTTTTTATTATATGTTGTGCAAGTGCAGTTTTTTCCTTTTGTTTTGTTATGTCTATTTTATGCTCACTCATTCTTGTCTCAAGAGATCTTTTTGTTGTTCCTATATATATAAGATCACAATCTTGTTCGCTGTTTCCTTTGCAGCCTATTTCATAAACAACATTGCTTTGTTGTAGCTTCTCTATTGGTGTTTTTACCTTTGTAAATATTGTTTTTAAGATTTTATTAGGTTTATATGCAAAACTTACTTTGTCACTTGTTATTGTTTTTGTCATACTTTCATTATCTGTAAGACCTGGTATGTATTTTACACTGTAAAAAATTTTTTCCTTTTCTTTTTCATTGTTGGAGGTTGAATGAATCACAAGGAAGATACAGATAAAAATTTTCGATCAACACATGGCGGAGACGCACTCAACGCAGTAAAATATAATGACATGAACAACAATATTACCATCAGTAAAAGCACAAGTGGCTACAAATATTTCGGTACGAGTACCTAATTATAAATAGTCGCTATGTGATTTTAAATGTTTAAATGACTTCTTTTTATTTTGTGATTTAAATGCTCAACATGCTCACTAGATTGTTTATTAAACAATATTGCTGGAAAAGAGCTTTATAGCCATTGCCTTCAATCAAACGTCTACATTTATTACTCAAATGGATATACTCGTTTTGGACAAAATATTAATCCAGTCGTCTACAGTAGACGCCTCCAAATGTTTTGTAGTCAGAACATTTACATCTTTAATGGTGAGGTCCAGTTTAGTATTCTGTTGTTACTCTTGTATATTGGAGCAGATTGGTTAGCAATAAAAAACTGGATGGATAGTGAAATTAGGTAACGACACATTAATCGAAATATTACTAACACGGGTAATATAGATGTAGCAATAAATAAACTAATATCATTGTAAAAGAAGCTACTAATAGAATACTAGTTGGTCATAGAAGATGGTAACGAGAAATTCCTGAAATTATTAAAACACTTATTTTCCAGAGAAACACATGCAGACGTAAATATTAAAGATTTAAGGACTTAAATTATAAAATGCAATTAAACTTTATCTTGATCTTAAAAACAAGGCAGAAATGAGTCTTTTTCGAAATCCATCACAAATCTGCCTACCGATTCTAAAATTTTGGATTAACTAAATCTTTAGAAGGGAAAAATTATAAATGTATGCTCAAATCCTTATGTTTTAGTTTTGAATTTTGACGTCGCACAGAGGAGTATTTGACCTGAAAAGCTGGCCAAAAAGGCAAAACTGAATTTTAAGAAATCTTAAGAACTAAGTACGCAGCTCGACAGACAACAATATTTTACATTATATTGTCAATTTTGAAGACTTTTAGTTGCGATTTGTAGCTCTGAGACCCTGCTAAAGTCAGGAAAGTGAAGAAAATTATATGAGATTTAAATGTTTTTTTCGGTTTCTGAATGTGTTTTATGATATTTTTTTTTTTTTTTTTTTTGGCTAAACGAATAAAGGTTTAACAATGATTTTTTTCGCTGAAAGGCTTGATCAAAAGTTATTTAAAAAAGAAAACAAAATTTCAATATGTTGAATATTCATGTTGAAACAATTCGTTCAAAAGCTAAAAAAAAAATTATACACTTTTTTTGCAAAAAAAAAAGAAAAAGAAGAGGTTTTTGAAAGTGAGGTTAGCATCTCTACGACTTACGTTTGATAGCAATATAAAATTTGGAATCTCTAATTTTAGAAACAAAAAAAAAATTTGCGCAAGTTTGCGCCATTATTTTTGACGATTTTTTTAAATTTTCACATTTCTTCCATTTTTGCTCATCAGGCACTTTTTCTAATATCGTCATAAACTTTTATGTATTTTGAATTATGTATTTCAACTGTAATTCACATCACTTTTAACACTTCATAATGATAATACCCGCCTATAATTATAAATTTGAAAAATTCTTTATTATCGATAATAGTTATAAGGGAATGTCCCACAAATCCCTATAAAAGATATTTTTATATATGTACCTGCTCAACAAAACATTATACGTTAAAAAAATAAATATACGTACCTAATAACAATAATTATTAAAAGCATTAATCACAAAAATAAGTTTACAAAAAATAAATACAGGTACATAAAAAATACATGGGCACCCAGGTATCAGGCTACCGTCCAATTGTCAGAAGAAGCTGCCGAGGCCAGAAATAAGTACTTACGATTACATCGTACGAATTATTCGAGGAAATTCAGCAGAAGCGATACAAGTCGAGATGTCTTGAATAGGTTATTTCTGAGAAGTGACCCTTTTATAAGCTGCAGTACGCAAAGAGAACGGAATAATAAAAAAGCTTTTTCATCAGAAACCATCACACTTCTTCCTGACACCGATAATGCATCTAATAAGGATATACATACGACATAATAATTATTGAGGAATTTTTATCAGTTTAACTTGTCCACTTATTAAGTATTATATAATATAAAAAAAATACTGTTCTATAAGAGCCTTACAATTTCTAAATTTTTTTTAATTAGACCGTAAATCATAATATGTATGCATGTACATACAGTCTGTTAAGAATGAGTTTAAACCTTTAAAATCAACATTTGTTAATTGAGTTTTACTATTTATACCGACTTTTATTCCTTAGGAATGTGGCTTTTGGAAAAATCTTAAAAATTTAAATTTTTGGTTTTTAAATTTTTTTTATGGCATTTTGAAAACAAAAAATTTGACGAATTTTGCAGGAAATTTTTTTTTTTCGCCATTACATTTTTAATAACTCCGAAATAGTAATAGATAGAAAAGAAATGTGTTTGGTTAGTTTAAGCAGAATTGCATCTTCTGATCCTCCTGCTATTAAATTTGGAGAATCCGTTTTCAAGTTATGACAAAATATATAAGGCAACCCAACGATTTAGAGAGTGAAATATGACACGCCTTTAACAGAAAATCCTTACGTACTAGAGAAAAACGGAAAACAGATTTGAATTACCGGCATCATAATCAATATAGTCCACATACTTTTATTTCTAGCAGAGAAAAACACATTTTTTTTGCGCAGTGTACTTTTGTTGCGCAGTGTAATTTTTTCAAAATCTGCCACTAGATTTCTTATATTATACTACACCTAAAACTATCAAAAAACTAAAACTTTTAATTCAAAAAACACGTTCAATAATTTTGGCCAGCTTTTCAGGCCAAATCTCCTCTGTACGTCGAAAAGGCAAATTCAATTTATAACGTTCCTTTTTGGAAGTCCACATATTATTACTTTTAACAATTCATCACCCATGGACGAGCGCTACGGCAATTTAATAAAAATAAAAAAATAAATAATGTACATACTTTATTGATATTTAAGAAATGTCATGGCTAGTTTTTGGTGTATAACTTTAAAATGCGGCATTCACAACATATGGCGTATCTTTGAACTTAGTTTTTCGTTCTTTAATAACTTAAATGAAATTTTGTAGGGTGCATATCTGTCATTTATTGTCACTTAGTTATTGAACATTATAGTGTAGTTTACCAATAATTAAAGCTCAAATAACTTAATGAATAGCTTGAAATTGAGCTACTCAATCAGCAATTTCAATAAGTTTACGAGCATCAGGATTGATCAAAAAGCAGGGAAATTAGGTACCACACGAATATTTTGAATGCCCGAAATGCTGCTAGAACTTTGTAAAACAAAATAATTTTTGAACCGAATCATTAATTACGACACAAAATGGATTGAGTACGATAAATCGAAGCATAAGAGACCGTATGTGAAACCTTCACCAGCTGAATCGACCCCAAAGTCAAATATCCATGGTGATAAGGTATTCGGTATGACCAAAAAGGCGGTTGAAAAATTAAGCCCTACCGGCCTTATAGCCCAGAATTTTCGCCGTCCGGCTACCATTTGTTTATATGGTTGCTGGGATACCATTCACTTAAAAAAAATATATGAGCAGTTCTTTTGGTACGGAATCAATATTTTGCCAAAAAGATACGAAAAGTTCATAGCTTACAATGGCCAATACTTTGAATTAATTTATATTGTACAAGTGTTTCAAAATACACTAAGTAAAAAACACAATATTAAAGGTAAATCAATATAATATCATACGAAAAAAAGATAAGAAAAATTGTTTCACCTTTAAATACATACGTACACACATACATACGTACTTTTTAACTATACGTGGTCGTTTTAAAAAAATACACGTATTTATTTACTTTTTAATATACAGATGTTCGATTGTGGTACAAATAAAAAATAAATTTTAATTGTATTTTTTAATATCTGTTGTTTTATCAATAAATACTCCAATTTAATTCTATACAGAGAAATCGCGACATAATGTTTTTTATACAATTTTATTCATTTCTTAATATTTTAAAAATTTAATATTTTTTCTTTATAATTATTACTAGTAAATTGACAAATTAAAAAAATTACTTTTTTCATACAATTTAAATATTTATTAATATTAATAAATTTTTTTTACATTAAGAAGGCACAGTTTACTTTTAACTTACTAAACATACATAAACATAATTTATATATGTATGCACATAATGTACATATGTATATAAAAACTGTATAACAATTAAAAATTTCTTATCACAGTTTCAAGCACTAATAAAAACAAATGTATGTAAACAAAAATAAAATTTAGGCTTTGCTACATCTACAAGCACGAAAAAACTAATACTTATGTACATAGTATAACTATAAACAAAATAAACGTATGACTAATCACAAAACAAAGGTTCAAATATCTCAACTTAAAATATTTGTATACTTGGTATTAGCTTTTTTTAAAAAAAGTTTTGAAACAAATTTTACAGAAAACAAGTAAGAGTGCTATATTCGGCCTTGCCGAATCTGAAAATATCCTTCACAATCATGTACATAGGTATAGTCCCACATCGTAGCTTAACCTATATTTCAAGCTATATGAGCTATACGCCTTTTTTCTTTATTATTTCCAAAGCCATCCTCAATTTTGAATTTTTACGTAGTTATCTGTATTCTACTAGTCAAGCCCTTTCATTTGATGCCCATATTGATGGGGTTAAAAAACATTTGTTCCGCCATTTTGTTTACGACGCCATCTTTAAATTTTTTTAATAATTTACTGTATTCTACTGATCAAGCCCTTCTATTTAAAATACCAGATTTGGTCCATATATAAATTTGTTGCCATTTTGTGATTAAAATTTTTTTATAGTGCTTATATTGCGCTAGTCAAGTCCTTTTAAATAATACCAATATTGACTCTCTTGGTTGTCTAGAAGCTGAAAATTTTGTTTTCGTTTGTAAATTTTTGGATTATATATTTAAAAAAAAAAAATAACTTTATCGACTGGAGCCCGATTTATCCAAAATTTTATCGAATATCTCTAGAGACATATTATATCTACAATTAGTAAAAAAGGTACCTATAAATCATTCTATGGCTGAAAAATTTTAATTTTGGTGGTAAAAATATGGAAAAAAAACAAAAGAAGTCGCGTTTATTTGCTCATATCTCAGAAAGTTTTGCTGAATTTCAATAGCAATTCATTCCCGGATATTTTCAAAAGATTGATATCATACACAGGACTGAGGAACATGTGGTTGCTTCTAAAAGTTGATTTCAACCAACACACGGTCAGACGGACAGACGGATATGACTTAATCGACTCATCTATTCATAAGCTTTCAGAAAAGTGAAATATTGTAGAATTATAAACGGAATGACAAAGCCATATGTTTTCCCTTTGACACTGCAGTGTAAAGGGTACAAATATGAAGGATTAGTTGTTTTGAGTAGCCTTAAATGTCAAAACTGAAAGATATTTGATCATTCAAATAATTTATTTCGTTTAAAGGTTTTTTTTTTGCACTTGTCTAATATATGACAGCATATCTATTCTGTTGCGAGCATGGTGTAATTACATAAGGTGATAGCGTAAAGGAGAGCAATTTTTGTCTCCCTTTTTTTATGTATGGAGTTTGACGACAATTTCCGGAGTTGAAAACATTTTTTTAAATATGTAGTTTGACATACTCCAGAACACAAAAAAATAGACAGCTGGGCTGACACCTCCACCTTGTATAAGTGTACCCTGGTTGCGAGTACATCTTTTTGTTAACTGCAATATTGTAATATTTAAGTGTTTTTATCTTAGTCTCTAACTTTCGTTTAAAACAACAGCAGACATATTCATAATCAATTTTTAGATATTTTGAATGTTTATAAAATTACTGAATTATGAAAATTCTATTTTATTAATTGTGCATTTTCAATGGTAGAAAGGTTATTATTCCCTTCACACAGTGAAAATGGTTATATATAGGTTTGTCATTCCGTGTGAAGTTTCTACAATTTTCATTTCCGACCACATAAAACACATATTTTCTGAAAGCTTATAAATAGGGGAGTCGATTAAGCTCTGTCAGTCTGTCCGAGTGTATGTTGAAATAAACTATTTGAAAACCCCCCGATATCACCTGAACCCGCGTGAAGTAATTAAAATATTGGAAGTATTCGGGACCAGATCGGTGTCGAAAATCAGAAAAATCGGTACATAAACACGAAAAAAAAGGAAAGTCACGACACCTCGTTTTTTCCACAAAAACAACAACATACATATATAAATACATACAAACGTGGTATAATGGTTAGAGTAAATGTGGCATCAAATCCCAGATGAGTCAAAAAAATCTATTTTTTTTTATTTTTTATTTTATATGTACATATATTATTTACATATATTTTTATAATTTTTTTTTTATATACCCGACACCAAAAAAATGGTGAGGGTATATTCAGTTTGTGATTCCGTTTGCAACACATCGAAATATCCATTTTAGACCACATTAAGTGTATATATACTGAATCGGGGTTTGATTTTATGACGATCTAGCTGTTGAAAGTTGAAAATATTTTTCGCTGAAAATTGCTTAAATCTATGCATAAGGAAAGGAGTTATGTACGAAAGGAGTTATGTATGGAGTCAAAATGTACGAAAATTTATCACGTTATCTACTGTTAATGAAATTTAAAAGCTCATAAAACCGACAAATTTAGAGTATGATGATGAAATTTGCCACAGATATCCTTCTAGTATATATCATTGTTATGTCAGAAAATTTTGGTGACACGACCACTTTAACGCTTACCTTCCATATAACGCTTTATTCTCAATTCTTATAATTTCACTATAAACAAAGTTTTTATTGAAATATCTCAGTTTTATTTATTAGCAGAAACCATATTGACACGCCTCTTTTAACGCCCACTTTAATTGAAAGACTAAATTTAGGCCCATACCTAAACAAGAGCGTTGAGCGTCAAGCGTTGCAATTTTGCATGTATTTTGTTATTGTAACAAAAACAAAACACATGTAAAACTCCAACGCTTGACGCTCAACGCTCTTGTTTAGGTATGGGGGTTACCAAAACATTTTACTAGCATATCGAAGTTATGCAAAGAAAGTGATACATATTTTAGTATAAAAAGATTATTCCATAGCGATTACTGTAAATAACAAAATAATACGTTTTGTGCTATAAAAGTACACAAAATTGGTGGTGGGTATAAAAGATTTGGCACAGCCGAATATAGTGCTCTTACTTGTTTTTTTTTTTTTTTTTTTAATTTTCTGCTACAGGTACTAAGATTGCTCTTTCTTGTTTTTATTTTTTGGGACATTTTCTGCTACAGGTACTAAGATTAGACAAAAACATTGTATATATCGTGGATATATCGATATTTTTAGTTTTGAACCTTAATTGGTTATACATTAGCCAAATATATTTTTATTCTATCTAAATATCTAAGAATACCTTGATTGGCTTTTAAATAAACAATACAACAAAATTATAAAATAAAACAACTTTTTAGCTCTTTTGAAAACTAAAAAAAAACATAAATAAATATGTTAGAGCAACGACAATGGCCCATGTTGTGTATTTCGAGTGAAAAGAAATCATTTGAAACAACAATACTGCAATTAAAAATCCGAACGATTTAAAATGCAGAATTTATAAGTCTATAAAAAAAAATTTAAATATAATTCTAGGTAGGTTTGAAAATTTCAGTATATATATATATATATATATATATATATATATATATATAATATATATATATATATAGACAAATATAACAATAGCATTAATAAAGCATTTAAGTCTAGCAAGAAGGAAACCAACAGTGCCAGATAAAACCTCACCACCATAATTAAAAAATTGAGACATTAAAACAGCATATGCTAATCTTTTCTTGTGGATTTTGTCTATATCAACAGCCTAATTCGTTCTAAGCATGAGTTTATATTGTTCTCTAATATTTCATTAAATCTTCTATTTTCTCTAATTAGGAGAAAAACGTCATCAGCTAAACATAAAGGGGCACATTGAAAAGAATTTACTACGTTAGAAATATCATTAATATATAAAATAAACAAGAGCGGACCAAAGACGAACCCCTATGGAACCCCAGAGTGAAGGTTAAGACTTTCTGACATTATTGATGACCACAAATAGAGATCTGACAGATAAAAAGGACAAAATAAGTCGACAAGCAGCTCTAGAAAATTTAAATTCGTTTGAAAGTTTAAAAATCATTTAAAAAAATGTATAGAATTAAATGCCTTTCTTAAATCCATAGATATTAGAACACTTAATTTGTCGTCATTGATATTTTTACTATTGAGTCAGATTCAAAAGAAGGCAGATAGTGTTTAAGCCATTACGAAAGGTATACTAAGATTCATATCAGACACGGAGGTAATTATTTGATTCTTTAAAATATATTCAACAACTTTAGAAATTGCAAAAAGTATAGAAATAAGCCTTAGATCATCAGGACTATGAACTACAATAGGAGAAATTTTCCAAGCTGACGAAAATGTGGATATCGTAAAAATCGAGTTAAATAAATGCAGAACACTAACAGAAATGAAGAGTGCAACTGTGGACTAATCAGTACAGGACAAGTCAGTTGTTTGGGGGTTGCGGGTTCGTTTCCCGCCGGAGACTCTGGAATGGTCTTCTTCTCCTTCTCTTCTATCCGAAATATTTTTACTCTTCTCTATATTAAGGCGTCACAAAGGACCGTAATGGTCTCCGGGTGAAGGTGTGAGGGTAACTTTGCACCAGCCTTACCTACCTACCTACCTACCTACCTAACAGAAATGAAAGATAGAAAAAATTTAATAGACACTTGATCTACTCCATTGCAATCACCAATATATAATTTCACCATGGTAAAGAAATAATTGAATGTGATAAATAATTTATTAAAATGCCGACAAGTTGAATTTAAATTGTTGTAATCCTTTTAATATAAGATAGTAAAAATAAAATTTCAGAAGAAAGTGAAAACGAAGTTTCGGGCGCAAAAGAAGTTTTTATTTCAAAACTAAATGTAACCTTACTGTTTTTGGAGCTATCGCCAATAAAACGCAAAAAAAATATGTCATTAAACTTATAAAAAAAAAAAATAATTCCACGATAAGAAAAAAACCTCACATTGACTTCTCATAAATGTATAGATTGTTAAATAATAGAACAATAAAAATAAAAACTTAAACTTACTACTAATAAAAGTGAATAAATTTGAGTTTTTTACCAAAAAGCTGAACGTGTCCAAAAATGAAAAAGTAATTCGGTATTTCGAATTTAATGGCAAGAAGTGTTAATAAATTAATTGATAAAAAAGGTGTTTAGCACACCTAATTTTAAGACAAAAAATGTTATTTCCTTTGAGGTTATTGACATTGTGAACGTTTTTTTATGAATGCGAAAACATAAGCAGGTGCATGCCTGGCCTTAAGGATTCAGATGGATGCAAAGTTAAAAAAATAAAAGGTTTTTATTAAACAACTTGCGGGAAGTGTATGCACTTTTTCAAGAACGTCAAGATAAAAAGATTGGTTTATGTAAATTCGTCCCAAAAATATTGCCTTAGCTAAAGCGTGTGGTTCTTATGTTTGCGTTTGTGTAAAGCATTAATATGTTTAGCTCATTCTTCACGGTTTGAATATAAAAAATAGTAACTTCTAATTCAAACAGGTTTGAAATAGAAACTTACAAAGACTGCCTTAAGAAAATGTGAAATCCTGCAACATCAGTATGTTTTTTCGGTAAATGTCTGGAACTAATAAACTTAAAACAAAAATCAGCAATTTTTTACAAATTAATAATGTAGAAACCATTACATAGGTATAAATAGTAGATTTGTGTGGACCGGGATTCTTTTGAAATATTAATAAAATTCCAGATTCCAATAATAATAACATTCTGTAAAAAATGTCTTCTAGGAGACACTAAAGTTAAAAATTGTAATCTGGCCTCGCGTACTAAGGTTTTTCTGCGTTGCGGCCTGCGGCCGTGCTTACGGGTTTTCTCCTCCAGTTGGACACGGCAGGTGGCTTCGCTGAACAAAGTTTTCCTGCGTGCGTCACAAAAATAAAAAAGTTCTTTTCCTGGAAACAGTAAAGTTAAGTATTGAAATCTGGCCTCGCATACTAAGGTCTTTCCGCGTGGCGGCCTGCGGCCGCGCTTACGGGTTTTCTCCTCCAGTTTGACGCGGCAGGTGGCTTCGCTAAATTAAGTTTTCCTGCGTGCCTCACAGGAAAAAAAATTAATTAATTATAAAAATAAGAAAACTATTAATCAATGTAAAATGCAAAAGTTCTTAAAAAATGAAATGAGAGATAAAGCCATTTTCTAATATTGCTAATGTGAGATAAGGCCATGATGGCTTTACCTCCCATTCAAATTAAAAAAAAAAAATAAAAAGGCTTTATCTCCCTATTGAATGAGAGATAAAGTCATCATGGCCTTATCTCACATGGTATTAAAGCAACCCCCCTAAAAACATACATATGAAAAACCATTGTAAAATTATAAATTGAGTTTACGTATGTATGTTTCTAACAAAAAATTAAAAAATATTTATATTAAAAAAACAACAACAAAAATTACAAAAAAAATTAAAAAAAAATTTTGAAAAAATTTAAGAAAATTTAAAAAAAAAATAATTATATAAAAAAAATATAAATAATATATAAAATAAAAAAAATTGTTTTGGATCAGCTGGGATTCGATGCCACGTTTACTCTAACCAGTATATACATATGTATGTTGTTGTATTTATCGGCCAATCGTGCTGAATTTCAATAGCGATTCCCGGATATTTCCAAGAGATTGATACCATACACAGATCTAAAGAACATATGGTTGCTTCTAAAAGTTGATTTCAACCAACACACGGACAGACGGGCAGACGGTCAGGGCTTAATCGACTCCTCTATTCATAAGATTTCAGAAAATATATACTTTATGGGGTCGGTAATGAAAAGTGTAGAAATTACAAACGGAATGACAAAGCTGTGCACCACAGGTGAAGGGCAGCGTTGAAAAACTTCTTATTTGTGTGACTGCTTTTGCTTCTGCTTCGACTTCTGATTTTTTAAATGCAAACAGTCGCAGTCAAAGCACAAACAAATAACAAATGTTATACACTACAAAGAACTTCTGCAATCGACATGTCCGAACAACCTAGGTTGATACTAAGTCTTCCTTTTATCCCTATAACTACGCAGACGAAGTCGCGGGCACAAACTAGTAGGTATATAACTACATTTTTGCCAGTAACTTATAAACAGATACATAAATAAATACATATCTACTATATGTAGCATACTTAACATTTTTTCATTTCCTTTTTTATATCTTATAAACTATACCGTATCCCAAAATGAAACTTACAGGGATTTTAGATAAAACGTAGATCTTTAAAAGTTACATGATCAGAGTTTGATCTTTAAACTGCGAATATTAAATGTAAAATTTAATCTCCTTGAAAGTTGAAGTTTTTCTGCTTTGATTTCATCCTAGAACAAAGAATATCAATTAAGATCAGAAAATAAAAATAAATTTTTATGTTAATAATGTTACTTTTTTGTTGAATTTTCAAGTCGCTGTATCTCGCGAGTGAGTCATGATAATGTGCCAAAATTTTGCACGAAAGCTTACTTTCTCACAGGCATGAAAAATCGGAAGAGGGGAGTTAAAAATGGTTGTTCAATTATATGTTGTTACTAAAAAAATAGGGTAATAAATAATAATGAATGGTGTAAATCGATCTCTCTAATAAAAACAAACTGGAAAGCTGGTCTCTTCCACTCTTCACTGAACTAGTTTAGTGGCAGTTTCTTAATAATGTTCATGGACTACATATGCAAACACATACTGGCATACACAAAAATTATAAACAAGTATCTCAATTACCACTACAAAAAAAAATGATGTAACGATTGTATACACAAATTGTTTATAAATACATAGATATTTACATATTTATAAACAAAAAAAATAATTAGACAAATACCTACACTTAAATAATTCAGTCAGCAATACTTATCTTTTAATAAATACCTTAAATTAAATAATTAATTATATAGTAATTAAAGAAATCGCAAGTCTCCAAGACAAGTTTTTAAGTTTATTATGTACTATGTATGTATGCACCATGGTATACAAAAGTACAACTTCCTTTGGTAAAAAACAAAATTTTGTATTATTTTAGTACATACCAACAATGTGATTAATATTTTTCTGCAACGTCTACTAGCTGATGGTTAAATTTTTTCAATTGGATTTTGTTAATTTTTTATTATTGTTAACTTTGTTGTTTTAATTATCACAATTTTCTCCATGTACTTTTGCAATTATTATTCATAATTTAAATTTACATATGCAAGTAGGTCCACTAAAATCTGCTTTTAAAAACAAAAACGTCCACGAAAGATGAGAAAAACAACATTCGACAACAAACTAAAAAAGTTGTAGAGTTGCCAGTTTCTTTTAAATACCATATTAATTGAATAACTAAAAATTGTACAGAATTATTATTAATGCTTAGTTGATTTAAAAAAAGTTCAAATATTTTTAGTTTTGTTTTATGGTTAAAAACACAGACTTCTGTGGTTAAAAATGAGTACAGCCACGTACAGCATCACTATAAAATATTAAAAAACAAGTCAAAACCTCGTTTTAAAAATCTAAGTTTCTTTTTTTAATAATAATAAAAATTATATTTTTTATAAAAATAAAAATATATTTTTTTTATATTATATAATTTTGTTTGGTATTTTCGAGCATTTCTTGCATTGATAACCTTTTTTTGTTTTTTTTTTCGTAAATAATAAAAAAAATCATGAAAATGCAAAACAAACGCTAAATGCGATAAATTTATTTGGGATATGCCTACCTATGTTCGAATTAAAATTGTTATTATTGCATTTTATTTATAAAATCAACATATCAAACTTTAAAACTTTTTTTAAGAAGAAATTCCTTTTATATACATATGTATATGGCACTCCAATACATTGTATTCAGAACATCATCAAAATTTAGAATAAATCTTGCTGTATTGAAAACACATCAGAAGAATTTTTTTCATTTTTTTTAATAAAGTGAATATGTATTAGCATCTGTCGTTGAACTTGAAAAGTTTGGCGACTAAAAATGAAAAATGCCTCCCGTTCCAATTATCTTTTTTTTTTGTTTTTTACTTCCGAAAATCGATTTTAGGCTTATTCCCTAATTAATACTATAAAAGCGAAATATACATATTCCACTTTGTTACTTTTATACCCTTCATCTGTGATGCACAAAGGTATATATAGCTTTGTCATTCCGTTTGTAATTTCTACAATTTTCACTTCTGACCCCATAAAGTAAATATTTTCTGAAGGCTTATAAATAGAAGAGTCGATTAAGCCATGTCCGTGTGTTGGTTGAAATCAACTTTTAGAAGCAATAATATGTTCCTCAGATATGTGTATGATATCAATGTTTTGAAAATATCCAGGAATGAATCGCGATTGAAATTCAGCACAATCTCCCCATAACATTCTGAGATATGAGCAAATAAACACCACTTCCTCTGTTTTTTCTCATATTTGTACCACCAAAATTAAAATTTTTCAGTAATAGGGTA
Source organism: Phyto melanocephala (assembly GCA_941918925.1). Classification (NCBI taxonomy): domain Eukaryota; kingdom Metazoa; phylum Arthropoda; class Insecta; order Diptera; family Rhinophoridae; genus Phyto; species Phyto melanocephala. The sequence continues at coordinate 65,603,371 of OW799237.1, forward strand.
TTATTTAGGTACCTTTGCTACTGTTTGTATGTATATTATGGCTCTAGCGATATTCGTGAAAAATTTTGGATAAATGGGGCACTAATCGGTAAAGTTATAGTCAAAAATTTTAAATATATATTCCAAAAATTTACAAGCGAAAATAAATTTCCAATATTTTATTTGGTTGTTGGGTTTAAGCTGGTATATATGCATTTCACTGGTGCTTATACCAGATCGTCAGTAGACCTTTTACCCAAATTCCAAGGCACATTTATTCATCAGGAAGTCTTGTTTCGTCAGCTGATTATTATACCCTTCACCTGTGGTACACAAGGCAAAAGGTTATAGGCAAAAAAAATTTTTTTAAATATATATTCTAAAAATTTACAAACGAAAATCAGTTTTTTCCGCTTCTAGACAACCGAGAGAGCCAATATTAATATCATCTGAAAGGACTTAACTAGAACAATAAAAGCACCATAAAAAACTTTAAATTTATGTTGGCCGCTACTACAAAATGGCGGACAATAAATTTATATATGAGCCAAATCTGAGGCCGAATTACGGCATTCGATCACGATCGAAATTTTACTCGAACGATCGAGTTCGCTGTGCTTTAGGTATAGAGATTCTAATAAGAATTTTACAATTTCGATCACGTTCGAATGCCGTAATTCGGCCCCTGGTATTTTAAAATGTAACTTCTTGAACCCCCTCAATATTGGTATCAAATTAAAGGGCTTGACCAATAGAATACAAGTAAATTATTTTAAAATGTAAAATCCAAGATGGCGTCTAAAACAAAATGGCGGATCTTATATTTTTTAACCCTATCAATATGGGTATCAAATTAAAGGGCTTGACTAGTAGAATACAGTTAACTACGTAAAAATTCAAAATCAAGGATGGCGTCGAAAATAATAAGGAAAATGGCGTATAACATGAAATATAGGTTAAGCTATGATGTGCGATTATACCTATGTATGTATGTACATGATGGTACAATGTTTATGTATGCATTTAACAAAATAATTCGTAAACTGAAGATCTAGAGTTAAAAACGTTTTATATTTTATAAAGTGTTAGCAAAGTATAACATTGATCTTGAGAAAGATATTTTTTTTAAATTTATTTTGATATATGTACTTACTGTTTCGATATTATTCCAAATTAGACCGTTATTAAGAAATTTATCTGGAAATGTGTTATTGAAAACAACTGTTTTGTGACTAAGTTGCTAAACTTCGTAAACAAAAACATGAAGTTAATTATTTTGGTATATAGATTTAATAAAAATGTAGATAAAACAAAAAGCAGAACGAAATAAAAAATGAAATAAAAAGACAAATAGTAATGAGAAACGTGTATACAAATGATTCGTACTTTACGTTCTTTGTGTGTATATATTTAACAAACATCTATATAATGTACGTTTTATATGTGTATATGTACTTATTTTTATAGTATATTTAATATTGATATATTTAGAGAGTTTCAATGTATTTTTATGTATAAAAATTATATAAATTTCTTAATATTATTTTTCTGTTTTCTTAAGCATGCTACGAGTGCGTCTTAATCCAGAGGGACGACAACTATGATGGGTTTCAATGAGTATAGGTGAAATGGCAGGCGCTTTACCATACATTTTTAAACGACCTATACGGTCTTTGACCGTAGGATTTGAAGAATATAGCGTTACATTTAAGCTATCTGAAAATTTAGTAGTTTGAGCAGAATGAATAGTTGTGGATGTATTAGCAATTGAATCATTATTTTTTTTATCCCAGTTAATTGGTTTAAAATCTGTCTCCCGAATGGGATTAGGTGTCTTAGACGAGTCATTGAAACGAGGAGTTGACGTTCGAGGGGCACTTGAAAAGAATTCTTTAAGATTTGGTGTTGCTGGTGTTTGTTCAGTGATAGTTGATAGAGTAGATAGTTTGGTAGGTGTTGCTATTTCGACACTATCTTCGGATTTTTCTTTATTTATTTTAGGACTTTCTTCATTTGATATTGTAAATGAGTTTCTTATATTTTTACGTCGTTTTGTTAAAGATAGTAAATTCTTCCTGGATATTACTGACGGGGTTGATAATGGCGATTTAAGTGTTTGCTCAGTAAACGATGATTTTGAATTATGTAGACCTTTGTTAACTTTAGCAGGAGTAGTCCCAACATCGCAGCTATCTATTGTATGTTTTCGTTTAAAATTAAATGATTTAGTGCGAACCCTTTGCTGAGCTGTATCTTTTGCACTTAAAGAGCACTCATTATCATTTTGACTAGATTTTATATTAAAGTTACAACTATTTTTAACTTGTATATATTGTTTTTTAATTTGTAATTCCTTCGAATCATCTTCACAATTTTTATTATCGAAATCTGTTATAAATTCAGGTACAAGTTTTTTATCAGATGGCTGCGATTTAGTTAATATAAAATCTTTATTGCTGTTGACTATTTGAGAGCTGGTATTAAAATTTTTTTCAATAATTGTTTCATTATTTTCAATTAATAAACAATTTCCAAGACAATCTTTAAATTTATCTGTTTCGACTTCGATTGGTAACGGCCATTCACTTAAAGTTATGTTACTAATGTCTTCATTGTTTTCAATGAAGTTACTTTTTCTTACTTTTTCTGTTTCACTACTATTATTTCTTTTAGTGATTATATTTTCTTTAATGGATTCTAAGTCCTTTAAATCATCCTGCTTAGTATCTTTAAAGATTACTTTTAATAGAGTATCCATACAATTTGCAGCTTTATCACATTTGACTTTTTTGGCATTAGCTGTTTGAAGATCCGCATTATTTGTTAAGGATTTGATGCTGTTAGTATGCGGTATACTATATGAATTCATGGAATTATTTTTAATATCTTCTTGATTACCTTTTAATAAATCGTTCTTTGTTGGTATTATTTTTTTTATATCATTATTTTTCATATTTATTTTTTGCTTAAAAGTTTTTAAATCATTCTCAAAATTCTGTTCATTTTCCACATAAAATTCTTTTAAAAGGCTTTTAACATTTTGTTGAGCTTCTGCAGAAATTGCAATAATTTTGCCGTTAGCCGTTTGAAACCCTACATTGCCTATACTCTTATCACCAATATTTTCTATATCATTTAAAGATGTTTTGTTTTCAGAATTACGCGTCTTGTTATAAACTTTGTTTTTTAGTTCTTTTAATTCTTCTTCATAGTTGCAGTTATTCGTAAAATCTTTGGAGATATCCTTTAGAAGTTTGTCGACAGCAGCTTGAGCTTTTCTAGATATGTGTAAATTTTTTCCAGCAGCAGTTTGAAAATCAAATGCAATATTCGATGTACTAGGAGCAGTTTGTTTTTGCTGAGGAACTTGTACAGATAAAGGATTTTGTTCACAAACATTTGGTGTTTGCAAATTTAAAAACAAATCACAATCATCATTCCACTCATAATCAGATTCAGGTTTTTCGAATATATTTACATCTTCAAGATATTCTAAGATAAAAAAAATACTTATTTGCTTTTAAGTTACTATTTTATTAAAATTTACCTTCATTTTCAGCATTAGTATCACAGTTTTGTGTTCTAATTTTCTCTTGCAAAGCAGGTATATCTATTGAAGAAATATCTAAAACATTCTCCGTATCTTGATTTGAATTATCAATAATTTTATTATCTAAAATGCTTTCAGTCTTAAATGCGGCTAATATATCACGGCATTCGTCTTCATTCCAGTTTTCTAATGAAGAAATGTCTAAAAAAAATTATTATTATTTTAGGTTAACAAAAACCAAAATACATTTTTTTAATGCTTTTTTAAGTATCTAAAATTTGTTCAATACAAAATTATTTAATGTCTTTTACGAAAACTATTAAGACATTTGGCAAAAACTTAGGAAAAATTGGTTTAATTTTAATAAGGTTTAAGTGAAATTTTCATAAGCTCAAATTATTTTAAAAAATGGTTATTAATAATTATATATATATATATATATTATTTTTCCCATTTTTATTTTGGTTATTGATGTAGTTTAAGTAAAGTTGTAATTACTATATGATAATTTATTTTGGCCTTTTGGTGCTTTTTTATTACGAAATTGAATAAATAAATAAATAAATAAAAGATAATTATATAGAGATATCATGAAATCCAATTGTCGTCAAATTGGATTTAAAAATTATAAGAAATTAATTCTGTGTCTTGATTTCTTAATTTTCGGATTTATTATGTTCGGTTAAAAATGAATATTAGTAAATTTTATTTTTTTTCAAATCAAATACCGAGAACAATTGGGTTTTAACAATATTAATATTGTAATATACATACTTATATAGTTGTTTTTTTTTTTAACTTCAACACATAACAAAGAATAAAGAACAATAATTATGTAAAAAATATTAAATTAGGAATTCGTAAAAACTTTAGATAATCTGAATAGACTGGTTAAAATAAAATATAAAAAAAAAATAAAATATTAAAAAATAAAATACCATCACGTGTAGAATAAAAAATATTTTGATTAATTTTGTTATATTAACAACAGTACTTAGTGGAAAAATAAATATTTTTAATTACAACTAAGCTCATATTTGTTATTGAACAAACAAGTTTTTCACATGTTTTATTGAAATATTTTTTCGTGCATATTGAACCATTTTTTTATTGAGGTTTAAAACTTTTTTAAAAAAACAAAACACAAATTCAATGGTGTGATCAATATTTTTTCTTTCTTATGGCTTTCGCAGCTGCGCTTAAAAATCCTGGCGGACGAAAAGGTGTCAAATCAAACGAACGAGGGATCTGATTTCCAGTTATTTCATTAAATAATTCGGTTACCATACGTTTGGTTTCACGCCGCCCTGTATGTAATGTTCGTCATATTATTGAAACACAATCTTTTTCAAAGAACTTGCAATGATATATAGAATTAAAAATTAAGTCACGAATCGCGAAGCCGAGTTGCTGAGACAGGCGTCGGATCGATAAATTCGATTCCTCCATCATACCCGCGTCTACAGCGGTAAGAGCTACTTCTATGCCATCTATATCCAAGATAATAAATCTAGTCATAAATCGATCCATAGTTTTGCGTATTACTTGGACGATTTTGCGCAACATAAGTGTGATCTATAAGTTTGGAAAACGGAGCTAGAGTTTTGGAAATAAATTTTCAAGATTTGTAAACGTAGTTCTAGTGTGACATTAATTTAGTTCTTTTTATTAAAAAAAATATATGCAAAATTTTCTTATAAAATTTTTGCAATGTAAAATGCAAAAAAAGTTAAAAAGATATGTTTTAAACCGTTTTAAAAATTATTTACACTAAAATTCTTTCGTTTCTTTCAAAATTTATTAACGTCAAATGTTTACTATTTTAAATTAAACCTATCATTTGATATCAAGATTTTTTTATACCCTTCATGGTGGTGCACAAGGCTATATATAGCTTTGTCATTCCGTTTGTAATTTCTACAATTTTCATTTCCGACCCCATAAAGTAAAGCTTATGAATAAAGGAGTCGATTAAGCCCTGACCATCTGTCCGTGTGTTGGTTGAAATCAACTTTTAGAAGCAACTATATGTTCCTCAGATCTGTATATGGTATCAATCTCTTGGAAATATCCAGGAATGAATCGCTATTGAAATTCAGCACAATCGCCCCATTACTTTCTGAGATATGAGCAAAAAACCACGACGTTTTTTTTCACAATTACAACAACAACCTACATACGTATTGGTTAAAGTTAACGTGGCATCGGATTCCAGCTGAGCCAAACAAATTTTATTTTATTTAATATATTATTCATAATTTATTATTATTTTTTTTTATATTTTTTTTTTAATTTTTTTATTTTATTTAATATATTATTTATATATTTTTTAAAAAAAATTTTTAAAAAATTTTTTAATTTTTTTTTGTAATTTTTTTTTTGTAATTTTTTTTATTATTTTTTTTTATTTTTAATATAGTTTTTTTTGTATTTTTTTTTTTTGGTATTTTTTTTACATGTATGTACGTATTTTTTATGAGATGAATGGTGATACAAACAATTGTTATTGCATGACTACACGTTGTGAAGGGTATATAAGATTCGGCACGGCCGAATATAGCACTGTTACTTGTTTACATTTATAATTGCAAAATTTTGTTTTTTATGTTTTTTCAACTTATCAATTAACTATATAGGTATATCTTTATACAACTGTTTAAAAGATAACGATCATTACCTTTATCAATTTTCGATATATCCGCTATTTGATTATCACAAATATTTAAATCATGTGCAATATTTAAAGTAGTATGCATACTGTCTAATGCATCATTCACTAAATCGATGTTATCACTTTCATTATTATCATTGTGACTAGGATAACCATAGAAATCATCAAGTGAATTAAAAGAATTATAATCTTGTTTATTAGGATATTTAGAACGAAAAATTAGAATATCGTTTATAAGATCTGGAACATTTTCTAAATGTAAAGAACTCTCCAAACTATTATTTGCATCTTGTTGGTTTCTCAGATTTTCATGTGATTGACTGTTTTGTTTAAAATATACACTTAAATTTAAAAGATTCTCACATAGACGTTCAGTATCGTTGAAGTTTGTTATTGCAGAGTGATTATTTGACAATTCTTCAGCAACAGTTACGTCTTCTTGTATAGATAATGAAGAACAATTACTAAGATCTAGATCATCGTCTTCTTCTTCTGAGACTGTTACAAAACGATTATTAAGGTTTTTTTTGGTTGTATTTAAGAATTTACGACTATAAGTTTTAACGGGTTGCCGATGTAGCCGAAATTCTGGTGTATATTGCCAAAAAGTATTTATCCTTGATTTTTCTTTACTTAAAGGAGATTGAGAAAAATCCTCTAATATGGAATTAACTAACAAAATAGAATCTTGTTCTTTTGGTGGCAGTTCTTGGGATGCAGATATTATGTTTTCTTCCCTGCGAAAGCAATCTTGCAAAATCTTCTCTGCTTGATGGCAGCAGTTGATCATTTCAGATTCTGTTATAGAAAAATATGAATTTTTTCCTTCACTAATAAAATCCTTAGGTTTCACATTGTCTAACTCCATTTCCACCAGTCTTGTACAATTTAAAAACCCTTGCATTTCTGCCGGAAAATTCGGTTGATTTTTAGTTTGGGAAACATGAATATGATCAGCAACAGCCAAAGTTTTCTCTACCTCAAATGGTTTATAATTGCTGATTATTGCCGATGGTTTATGCATCAAACACGTTGAAGCATTCATTTCATTCCGCTCTAAATCTATGGATTCTTCTTCGGAATCTTTATAAAAATCACGTATACATTCAGAAAGTTCCATCGCACTTCTCCCTATATCAGTTTCTTTCTTTTTTCGTTTATTTTTCCTTATTTGTCTGGTTTCACGTATGGATTTACTAGATTGTGAGGGACTAGATAATATAGTGTCTTCAAGCATAATTAAATTATTTAAAAGATACGAATATAAATTTCAATTTAATAAAGGTAAACAAATACCACAAACAGTGATGAGAACTTTGATCAATAAATCCCGCTAAATGTGACCATAAAATTCGTTTTTTTCTAGCGATGCATTTTTTAGTAAGTTCAAAGTTTATGGATGTCTCTAATTTTGCAATATTATATTAAAATTTGGTTAAAATTTTAGACAGAAGCCGTCATACAATTATACTATTCCCAGATGATCTCTTTATTGTAAATATATTTTGATCCGCCATTTCGTATTACACGCCATCTCGGATTTTACATTTTTTTAATAATTAACTGTATTCTACTGGTCAAGCCCTTTCATTTGATACCAATTTTGAGGGAGTTCAGGAAGTTAAATTTTAAAATACCAGATTTAACCCATATATAAATTTATAGTCCGCCATTTTGTACTTTTTTTTTCTGGTCAAAGTATGAGAAAAACAGAGGCAGTCGTGTTTATTTGCTCATATCTCAGAATGTTATGAACTCCTCTATTTATAAGCTTTCAGAAAATACATACTTTATGGGGTGAAATGAAAATTGTAGATATTACAAACGAAACGACAAAGCTATATACACTTGTGTAACTCAGGTAAAGGGTATATAACGGCAAGATTTTGCGGTACAGCAAAAATCGCTTGATATCCAGTTAATAGGTATATTAAATAAACGTTTTTTTTTCGCCTAAACTGGATTTTAAATCGCTAGGTTCGACGAGTAAGTACCTAGATTTCCATCACTGACTGCATACTACCCTTTTTTAAAGTGATGCCAGACTTAATTATTGAAAACAAATTACGTATGAAGCATAGTGAAATTACATAAGGTAAAAGTGTAAAGGAGAGTACTTTTTGTCTCTCTATTTATATATAATATATATTATGGAATTTGACAGTTCTTGGCACTGATATCTTTTTTTTATATGAAGTTTGACAAACATAGGCACACAAAAAATAATAAGCTAGACTGTCACCGCCACCTGTATAAGTGTACCCTGGAATGAACATATATATATATATATATGTATATTTTCATATACATCAGTTGGGCTGGCACCTCCAACTGTATAAGTGTACCCTGATTCACAAACTGATTACACCACGGTTCATTCCAAATAGAAAATAGGCCGCGCTATTATAAAAAAACGCCGTCGTATTCCATTGATAGGAATTCAACATTTTTCCTGTTAAATCTAGTGATTTCAATTCAGTTTAAAACTAATTTTTTGTTTTGACAATTTGATTGACCTCAATAAAAATAAATAACAATATATACATATTTTTAATAATACACGGAATTTTTTGATAATTTTTTTGTTTTTGCCAACGGTATTATTAATATTTTTTACTACAACATAATCCCCCACCACATATTGTTTAGCAGGTACATAATGCTTGTAAAAATAGTTCTCATAGTATTTTTGAGACCGTTCAATTGCATTTCGAGCTTTTAGTCGCTGTGAATTTAAACCAATACCAATTTTCCGTTTAAGCTTATTGTCTAAATATTTAGTTCATCGAATAGAAGACATTCAGCAGATGTTTTATTAGATAATTCTACGGAAGTTGTGTTGGAGTTGAATGCACATGGAATATTAACGGAAGTTGCAGAGGTAACAACATCAGTGGTTAAAGCGGAAGTTACAGCACTAAATACATCGGTGCTTACGACAGAGGTTGAAAATGTTTATAAGGAAATATCGGAAGTTAAATTTGTAATTTCAGGAGAAACAATTCCCACATCGCAAGATCTTGAATTAATATTACAATTCCAAATAACCTATGTAAGTGTCATAATATAAGCTGTGTTTAGAAAACAAAATTTACTCAACCGATATATATTTCTGGTTTCGTTTTAATCAAAATATTTAATTTTTGTTTCAATATTGCAATTAGTTTCAATTTTATAACTTTTGTTCGCTCTCCTGTAAACTTTTGAAAACTGCAGATATGTGGGATATTTCGTCTTTAAGGTGACGATAAGTATTTAAAACAAGTAAGAGCGCTATATTCGGCCGTGCCGAATCTTATATACCCTTCACAACATGTAGTCATGAAATAACAGTAGTTTGTGTCACCATTCATCCCATATGAAATACGTACATACATATATAAAAACATCCCATTGTAAAATTATAAATTCACGTATGTATGTTAAAAAAACGAAAAAAAAAAATTTAAAAAAAATAAAAAAAAAATTTAAAAAAAAAATTTAAAAAAAAATTAAAAAAAAAAATTATTATATATAATTATAATTATTATATATAAAACAAAAAAAAATAAAAAAAAAAATTAAAAAAAAAATAATAATAAAAATATAAATATAAATAATATATTAAATAAAAAATAAAAAAAAAAATAAAAAAAAAATTTAAAAAAAAGTTTTAAAAAAATTAAAAAAAAATTTTTTTTGGCTCAGCTGGGATTCGATGCCACGTTTTCTCTAACCAGTATACACGTTTGTATGTATGTATGTTGTTGTTGTAATGTTGTTTTTGTGAAAAAAAAATCGAGGTGGTCGTGGGTTTTTGCTCATATCTCAGTTGTTTATGTACCGATGTTTCTGATTTTCAATACCGATCTACTCCCGAATATTTCTGATATTTTAATACCTTACCCGGGTCCAACCTATGTCGGGGGGCTTCAAAAAGTTGATTTCAACATACACACGGACACACGGTCAGACGGACAGACTGACAGGGCTTAATCGACTCCCCTATTCATAAGCTTTCAGAAAATATATACTTTATGGGGTCGGAAATCAAAATTGTAGAAATTTCACACGGAATGACAAACCTATATATACCCTTTTTCACTGTGTGAAGGGTATAAAAATATGTTTTTCCAACTTATGTTTGCCTATAACTTTGCCGATTAGTAACAGATTTTTCCAAATTTTTTCACGAATATCTCTAGATATAATACTTACATATATCTACAAATAGTTATAATTATGTTTGCAAATTATAATATTGCCAGGGTACACTTATACAAGGTGGCGGTGCCAGCCCAGCTGACAATTTTTTTGTATTCTGGAGTATGTCAAACTACATATTAAAAAATGATTTCAAGTCCGGAAATTGTCAAACTTCATACATAAAAAAAGAGAGCCGAAAATCGCTCTCCTTTACGCTATCACCTTATGTAATTACACCATGACTAGTGCTAATTTTAATTTTTAGAGTAAAAATTGCATGGATGCTGCTAACTTTTGTGTAGTTTGAGAAGTTATTTTAGCCCATTCCTCCCTTAGTGTTTCAAGGTTGTTATTGTTAGAAATCTGGCGTTTGCGGACGTTTTGATCTAAAATTGCCATAAATTTTCAATACATTTAGATCAGGTGAATTTTTTGGTCGGTTGCATCAAGTGGGGAAAGTTCCATATAAGCTATGTCTGCACAATACCTGATTTGTATTTTAGGTCGTTGTTTTGATAGAACCCTTATACACAGATTTTCGGCACTTTGCAGTAAATTGTATTTGATAATGTCGAGATATTTATATATTTTTGTCCATTGTACTCTCAATAAATTGAAAGTTTCATACACACCGTGTTTGACTGTTGGTTTTTAACTTTTGTTTTAGAGCTCTGTATTTGTCTTACGCCAGACGTAAGTTTGCCCATCTGAGCCGAATATATTAAATTTAGACTTATCCGCAAAATAACGTGCTCCCAAAAGCTTAAAGGCCATATGCATAAAAAATAGTTATTTTATTTTTATAGTGTACAATAGTTATTAAACCCATTTTGTATTATAAACCACTAATAGAAATTTGTATTTATAAACGTACAATAATACTTTATTAGTTATTATGGGGGGATTCACAGTAGTGTCATAAAGTCATATGTCCTATAAAAATAGCATGAAAATGTAAGACTATTGTGAACAACCCCTCATAATTAAGTGTGCTATTTTGAATTTAAATCAGCTGATGTAAAACAATTATAAAAATAAATATTTTCTTTTTTTTTTTATTATTATTATCCTTTATTAAAAACTTATTCATTTTATCAATATCATTAACAGAGTTATGAGAATTTACATATAGTATTACAACAATTAACATCTTATTAATAAAATAAATAAACTACTAATATCACAGATTTAAGGAAAAGTTGTTCATAAAAAACCTCGCATCAACTTAGAAGTTATAAGAGATTTTAAAACAATCACTGAAATGTGTCTTTTAAACAAAAGACCCTCAGTGGTTGTTCAGCAAATTTCTTATTATTTCAAAATTTGACCTTCTGCATTTTTCATTAAATGACAGCGTCAGTTCCCTTGTCAATGAATTAAACATTTTGAAGTCAAAGTTTCTGTGTAGAAGATAAGTTGGATATCTAAAAGGTAGATTGTGTATTATTTTCAAGTTTTTATTTTGAATGATTTGCAATTTTTTTGTATGCGTTTTAGCAGCCTTTTGGGACCAGATTTGACAACCATAGGTCATAATCGGTCGAATACACATTTTGTAAATAAGTACCTTGTTCTTTATATTAAGTTTAGATCTTCGGCTAATTAAGGGGTATAAGGCACGGCTACACTTAATTGCCTTCTCACAAATGTAATTAATATGCTGTTCAAATAAAAGTTTTTTGTCAAGGATAACTCCTAAATATTTAATTTCGTTCCTCAATGGAATTATTGTTCCCCTAGACGATAAATATCTAGTAGGAAAGCGTTTTCGCGATTTGTTGAATGGAAATATAATTGCTTGAGTTTTATCGTCATTGACTTTTATTTTCCATTTGTCATAGTATTTACGAATTAATTTAAGATTATTTTCCATTCTCCTAATTATCGCATTCGACACTTTACCGCAACAAATAAAGGCGCTATCATCCGCGTAAAAAGCCGCATCATGGTCTCTTCTTAGAGTAACATCGGATGTATATATCGAGTATAGTGTAGGAGATAATACTGATCCTTGTGGCAAGCCCGCAGGTATTTGCCTTTCACTAGAAAATTTGTCATTGACAGATACAACAAACGAACGTTTATCTAAAAAGCTTTTGATAAGTTTTTGTAGATAATTTGGAAAATGCAACATATTTAATTTATACACTAGTCCATCATGCCAGATTGAGTCAAAAGCTTTTTCGATATCAAGAAAAACGACTCCAGTACTTTTCCGATTACTTTTATTACATTCAATAAAGTTTACAACTCTATTAAGTTGATGTACAGTGGAGTGCTCTTTTCGAAAACCAAATTGTTCTTGATTTATAATATTATTGTAATTTGAAAAATCTAAAATCCTGGTGTGAATAATTTTCTCGGACACCTTATCTAATAGGCTTAGAATACTAATTGGTCTATAGCTGGAGGGTAATTTAGGATCCTTTCCAGATTTGTGGATTGGAATTACCTTAGCCATTTTAAAAACGAGTGGGAAGTACCCATTGCTTAAACAAAAGTTAAATAGTTTACTTAAAATTTCAAAACAGTAATCGGGCATATTTTTAAGTACTATGCTGTTAATCCCATCTAAACCAGGGGATTTATTATTTATTATTACAAATGGACAAACGATTTGACTTCAGACAAATTTGTAAGTTCAATACTTGTATCATCGGTAAGAGTTTGATTAAGGTCATTAATGTATCGTGATACAACCGATTCCATGGGGGATGGATTGTTAAAAGTAATAGTATGTGAACTGGCAAATACGTTAGCTATTGCATTTGCCTTTTCGACGTCAGAATTTAAAATTGTTCCATTTAAATTAAGTTTAGACAATGTGGAGTTTTTTCCTTTAAACGTTTTTGTTGATTTCCAAAACTTTTTAGAGCCGGTTGGCAGATTTGATATGAATTTCGACCAAGAATCATTTCTGTCTTTATTTAGGAGAAAGTCAATAAGCCTATTTAGCTGCCTTAAGATACAGTTTAATTGCATTTTAAAATTACTATCCCTACATCTTTGAAATTTACGTCTATATTTGTTTCTCTGTGAAATAAGCATTTTACTAATTTCTGAAATTTCACGTTGGAAGGGGTTTCTATGACCAACTGGTATTTTATTAGTAGCTTCTTTTACAATGGATATTAGTTTACTTAATGCTAAATCTAGATTACCTGTGTTTGTAATATTTTGATCAATCTCTTGTAATATTATTTCACTTTCAACGGAGTTTTTTATTGATGACCAATCGGCTCGATTATACAAGGGTAGCATCAAAATGCTATTTTGTACCTCTCCATAAATGACGCAAGATAGTGGTACATGGTCCGACTGCAACATATTTGGATGTGTTTCCAAGGTTGAAAAAGGAAGACAAGAGTTAGTTAAAAGGATGTCAACTGTAGACGGCTGTACTGGATTAATATTTTGTCCAAAGCGAGTAAATGCATTTGAGTAATAAATGTAGTAGTTTGATTGAAGGCTATGGCTATAAAGCTCATTACCAGCAATATTGTTTGAAAAACAATTCCAGTGCGTATGTTGTGCGTTTAAATCACCAAATAAAAAGAAGTCATTTGACCGTCTAGTTAAAGCATCCATATCAGTTTTAAAATTTATAGTATGAACCGAATTGTACGCAGATGTAAAAATCACAGGGAGCCTATTTATTATTACTCGAACCGAAATATTTTCAGCCACACTTGTATTTATAGTTGGTAATATTTCATGTTCAACATTGTATTTTACTGCGATGAGTACACCGCCACCATGAGTTGGTCGATCCTCTCTATAAATTTTGTAGCCTCCAAGTTTAAATTTATGGTGGGGTTTCAAAAATGTCTCATTGACAAGGAGAATATTGACTTCCTTGTCAAATAAAAATTTTTCCAGCTGTGAAGCTGCTGACTCAGTCGTTATGCCTTGAGCATTCCAGTGCATAACATGAACATTGTGACTAACTGTTGATTTATATTGCATGTTGAAGCATCATCCCCAGCACTCGTAGCTTGTCATACTTGTTTTGGCACCTTTGAAGTGCATCGACAGCATCAAAAAATATTTGCATCAATTTCTCATTAGAAATATCATCTTCATTTCTGTTAACAAGGGTCTTACTTCTTGTTACATCAGAGTACAGTACATTACTTTTAGCACCAGAGTCACGTGTATAATTTTGATGTTCCTTACCAGGCAGTTGGGGAAAATTAACTTCATCGGAGTTAAAGTTCAGCATATTAGTTCTTTGTGGTACTTTATTTCTGGATGTGGTGCGTTGACGAATCTTCAGGTATTCCTGACGACACGGGCATTTCGGGTCGTCCGCTCTGTGCTTTACATTTTTAAAATTCCTCCTAGCACAGTTGTAACATTTGTAGATAATGTTCTCACTATTAGCGGCTTTGTTTAATTGACAATCTGCAAATTCGTGATTACCCGCACAGGCTGCACACACTACTACTCTGTTACAGTTCCTAGCACCGTGACCATACATAGAGCATTTGGTGCATTGAGTAGGGCCTTTGCTATCCTTGATTGGTCTTCTCCAGTAAACGGCAATATTACTAAAATATCTTATTTTAAGTATATCCCTCTTCGACACTTGTTGACGATCGAATTCAATAAGATGTAGCGTATCATCTGCGGTTGATTTTTTCGTGGTGATTTCCTTTACACTTACCGGATTTATGTTGTGTGAGTTGTTAAATTCATCACAAATTATCTTAGTATCCATTTGAATAAGACCAAACAACACTAATTTAAACGTTTTTGCATCTTTTATTTCATTCGTGTAAAATTGGTACTTCTTAGTTCTTAGTACATTTAAGGCCTCGTTATACAGTATCCTTGAGCTTGATATTATTTTTGTTCCAATGGACATTCTTTTAAACATATACCTGTCTCCAATTAGTCCAAAAACTGATGAAAAACTATGGACAGAGTCCACTACAATTGGTGGTATTTTCTCCTTGTGGCTATCATGTTCTTCTTCTTCTTCATTTGCAAGTAGATGAAATCTATTTGCACTGCTGCTAGGTACGTCGGATATTTTTGGCACTTTAAATTTTGGGTTATTACCCCAGAGTTTCTTTCTTTTTTGCGACAACATTGTCAGAAATACACAATCACTTAAAATTTTATTTTAATTGACTTTTTAATATATAAAATTGGTTTAACAATTTGGAGTAAAAAATAAACACGATGTTCACGGTTTGAGGCAGAGATGCCAGATTGGAATAAGCCTATTTAGCTGTTTCAACATACAATATAAATGCATTTTAAAATTAAAATCCCTACATCTTTGGAATTTACGTCTATATTTGTTTCTCTGAGCAATTAGCATTTTGCTAATTTCTGAAATTTGCCGTTGCCAGGGGTTTCTATGACCAACTGGTATTCTATTGGTAGCTTCTTTTACAATATACATTAGTTTACTTAATGATACATCTAGATTACCTTTGTTTGTAATATTTTGATTTATATCTTGTAATATAATTTCATTCTCCACCCAGTTTTTTATTGATAACCAATCGGCTCGATTATATAGAGGTACCAACAAAATGCTATTATGTACCTCTCCATAAATGACGCAAGATATTGGTACATGGTCCGACTGCAGAATATTTGGATGTGTTTCCAAGGTTGAAAAAGGAAGACAAGAGTTAGTTAAAAGGATGTCTACTGTAGACGGCTGTACTGGATTAATATTTTGTCCAAAACGAGTAAATGCATTTGGGTAATAAATATAGTAGCTTGATTGAAGGCAATGGCTATAAAGCTCATTACCAGCATTATTATTTGAAACGCAATTCCAGTGAGTATGTTGAGCGTTTAAATCACCGAATAAGAAGAAGTCATTTGAACGTTTAGTTAAGGCATCCATATCAGTTTTAAAATTTATAGTGTGAGCCGGATTGTACGCAGATGTAAAAATCACAGGGCACCTATTTATTATTACTCGTACCGAAATACTTTCACCCACACGCGTATTTATAGTTGGTAATATTTCGTGTTCAACATCATATTTTATCGCGATGAGTACACCTCCGCCATGTGTTGGTCTATCCTCTCTATAAATTTTGTAGCCCCCAAGCTTAAATTTATGGTGGGGTTTCAAAAATGTCTCATTGATAAGGAGAATATCAACTTCCTTGTCGTATAAAAATTTTTCCAGCTGTGAAGCTGCTGACTCAGTCGTTATGCCTTGAGCATTCCAGTGCATAACATGAACATTGTGACTTACTGTTGATTTAAATGGCATGTTGAAGCATCATTCCCAGCACTCACAGCATTAAAAAATATTTCCATTAATTTCTCATTGGAAATATCATCTTCATTTCTGTTCACAAGATTTTTACTTCTTGTTTATTTATTTATTTATTTATTTATTTATTTGATTAAGTCTATGGACATGTATCCTTACAGACTATTATATTAAATTTAATTTAAACATATACATACAAAACATTTAATTATTCAAAAACAATATTATATTACGTTTAATAACATTAACATTTACAGAAAAATCGATTAAATGATACATTTCATTAAAATTCTCACATAATTTTCTAAATGGATCAGCACAAGCATAATTTGTGTGGGAAAATGGAAGATACAAAGGTATAAAGTTACGGGTTTTACGACGTGGAATATTAAAATTAATGTTACTCAAAAGAAAATCAGAAATAATATCACCATTTATTAAATTTATCAAAAAAGACACACTAAGCATAGATCTACGGCTTTTCAAAGTAGGCAATTTGATTAAAGCTAGCCTGGTTTCGTATGGCGGTAGGTTCATAAGATAGCCTCCAAAAGATCTTCTTAGACAAAACAGAAGAAATTGTTTCTGCACAGATTCGATACGATCAACATGGACATTACAATTGGGGTCCCAAACAACCGATCCATACTCCAATATTGGCCTTACTAAAGATATATATAACTGTTTAGTAATACCTGGATCGGAAAATTCTTTTGACTATCGTTTTATATACGAAAGCACTCCACGCGCTTTGTTAACTATCATGGTTATATGTTAGCGGAAATCTAATTTATGATCAAGTAAAATTCCAAGATCCATAAATTCATCAACCGATTCAAGGTAAATTCCGTTTAACGTATAATTAACTGGAGAATAGCAATTTCGGTAGAAGCACATATATTTGCATTTTTTTATATTTAACTCCATCAGGTTAATTTTGCACCACTTATTGAATCGATCCAAATCTTGTTGTAGGTAAACTTGATCATCAGGTACCTTATAGCTTAGAAAAATTTTTACATCGTCAGCATACAAAAGGATATTACAGAGTCTTATTACAGCTGGTAGATCATTAATAAACATGGTAAAGAAGAGTGGACCTAGGTGACTCCCTTGAGGAACTCCAGAATTAACTTTAATTTTCTTGGACATAGTGTTCTTAAAACATACGTTTTGTGTTCTACCAGAGAGATACGTTTTTATCCAATTGCAAGTACGTTCAGTAAAACCCATTGATTTTAGCTTAAAAAGAAGGAGGTCATGGTTGACCTTGTCGAATGCTTTGCTGAAGTCTGTATATATAACATCAGTGCGTTGAGTACTAGTAAATCCTTTACCTATCAATGTAGTTAATTGCAAAATGTTTGTCATTGTTGAGCAACCTTTCCTGAAACCATGCTGAGTCGGAGACAACAATGATGACACCTCATAAGAAAGGAAATTAGATAAGCATTTTTCAAACAGTTTAGGTATGGCACTTAATTTTGCAATACCTCTGTAGTTTATTATATTTGATTTATTCCCTGATTTAAATAAGGGAATAATATACGATTCCTTCCAAAATTGGGGAAAGTACCCATATTTTATTGACGCATTAAAGATAATTGATAAAGGAGCAGCTAAGGAATGTGCACAGTTTGTTAAAATACAAGATGGAACTCCATCGGATCCACTGTAAACAGATGATTTTATACCTTTTATGGAGGTAACAATGTCGGAAGTATTTATAAGGGAAAATGAAATTGACTGATGTTCAGCAATAGGATACGGATAAGTAATTGTAGAATCGTAAAGTTGATCAGAATATGTGGTTGCAAAAAAATCAGCAAACATATTACTAATAGTTGCATCATCAGTAGATTCTTCATTCAAGTATTTCATCACATTTGGGTAGCCAGAAGAATTTCTTTTAGAGTTTACGAACTTATAGAATGGTTTTGGATCACGTCTAAAATTTAACTTCATTTTAGTAAGGTAATTAGAATATAATTTTGAGTTAAGTAGATTATATTCAGCACGGGCAACACAGTATTTACCATAATCGAGCGTAGTACCAGATGTTTTATATTTTTTATATCGCTTATTTTTTAGGTTTTTTAGTTTAGATAGATGCTTAGAATTCCACGGAGGACCAGGATAAATACGCTTAACTAATTTAGGAACGCATACTTCAAAATAATTTTGTACGGTTTTGTAAAAAAATTTTATTATATTATCCACTGATGCTGGGTTACCATTAGGTAGAGATAACAATTGAAGCCAATTTGTGTTGGTGAAATAATAGTTCAGATCATCATAATTAGTTCTATTAAAGCAGTATACTTTTCTACTATTCTCAGGTGAATTATAAGATATGGGAGTTGACAGGTACAAACTTATTTCAAGCGTAGGATGGTAGCGGTCCTCTGGTTTTACAATTGGTGTAGCACGAATTTGAGAGCAGTTTTTAGGCTCATTTACAAAAACTAAATCAAGCAGCTTTCCATAATCATTATATATACCATTAATTTCGAACAGGCAAGAATCAAAAATACTGTATAAGAAGTCATCTATCCAACCCTCAGATTTAGTTGGAGTATAAATAAATTCTTCCGTTAAATAGGTCCACGAAACTGAAGATAAATTAAAGTCACCGAAAACAAAAATTGAGTCATCAGATTTAGCTTTTAAAACAGCAGACTTAATTGCTTTGCTATGCTCCATATATATCATAGGATCAGCTTTTGGAGGAATATATGAACAAGTTAGAACAATATATGATTTGTTTAACTTTACTCGAACACAAATAAATTCAATATCAGGATCTGAATCAGATTTAACCTCCATCGAAGAAAATCTATCCGAAACAGCAATTAAAATTCCACCACCAATAGTTGAAGTTTTTCGATCACGTCTGTAGACGGTATAGTTATCACAGATAATTTCAGAATTTAAGGTATTAGCATTTAACCAGGTCTCGGTAAAAATAATTACATGATGATTAAAACCAAAACTTTCATTAAAGAGGTTAGACAGTTTAGTGTTTAAGCCACGTACGTTTTGATAAATTATGTTTAAATGATGATCAGCATTTACAAGAAGTTTTTTTGGGTTGTTGATTGATGTGAAGGAAGGCGGACAGCGTTGTTAGATCTCGGATTCTCCTTATAAAAATATTCACGGACATCAGAGTACAGTATATTTTTGGCACCAGAGTCACGTGGATAATTTTGATGCTCCTTACCGGGCAGTTGTGGAAAATTAGCTTCATTGACGTTGAAGTTCATCATATAATTCCTTTGTGGCACCTTCATTCTGGCTGTGGTACGTTGTCGAATCTCAAGATATTCCTGACGACATGGGCATTTAGGGTTGTCAGCTCTGTGCTTCACATTTCTAAAATTCTTTTTTGTGCAGTTGTGACATTTATAAACGATGTTATCACTATTTGCAGCTTTGTTCAATGGGCAATCTGCAAATTCATGATTACCAACACAGGCTGCACACACTACTACTCTGTTACAGTTTCTAGCACCATGACCATATATAGAGCATTTGGTGCATTGTGTAGGACCTTTACTGCCCTTGAGTGGTCTTCTCCAGTAAACGGCAATTTACTAAAATATCTTATTTTAAGTATATCCCTCTTCGACACTTGTTGACGATCGAATTCAATAAGATATAGCGTATCATCTGCGGTTGATCTTTTCGTGGTGATTTCCTTTACACTTACCGGATTTATATTGTGTGAGTTGTTAAATTCATCACAAATTATCTTAGTATCCATTTGAATAAGACCAAACAACACTAATTTAAAGGTTTTCGCATCTTTTATTTCATGCGTGTAAAACTGGTACTTTTTGGTTCTTAGTAGATTTAAGGCCTCTTCATATAGAGTTCTTGAACTAGATAATATTTTTGTTCCAATTGACATTCTTTTAAACTTATACCTTTCTCCAATTAGCCCAAAAACTGACGAAAAACTATGAACTGAGTCCACTACAATAGGTGGTATTTTCTCCTTGTGAGTACTGTCTTCTTCTTCTTCATTTGCAAGTAAATGAAATCTATTTGCACTGCTGCTAGATACGTCGGATATTTTTGGCACTTTAAATTTTGGGTTATTACCCCAGAGTTTTTTTCTTTTCTGCGACAACATTGTCAGAAATACACAATCACTTAAAGTTTTATTTTTATTGACTTTTTAATATATAAAATTGGTTTAACAATTTACGGCTATATGCATAAAAAGTAGTTATTTTATGGTTATAGTGTACAATAGTTATTAAACGCTTTTTGTATTATAAACCACTAATAAGAATTTGTATTTATAAACGTACAATAACACTTTTATAGTTATTAAATGTTTGTAGTGATTTTATTAGTATGTATGGCAATGCTTTTTATATTTAGTTGTCATTTTATTGTTAGTGGTGATTATAACTACTATAAGATTTACCCGGGTATCAAGTAAAGGTAACATTTTTTATAAAATTAAAGCACAAAAACAACATCGAAAAAATCAAAAGTATATAACTTTGGTATATGAAAAATTTTGAGCAAAAATTATATTGAAAATATTAATTATTTACCTATTTTGTTAATAACAATAAGAAAAGTATTCGGGTTAAAAGTTTGTTTACGTTTTTCTTACATCACTATTATAATTTTTTAATTTTATTTAAAATATGTTAAATTTATTATTTTCTTTTGTATAAATTGCACTTATCTATATGTCGAAATGTGTTAATCTAATCAATTTTAATATTTCAATTACTTTTTCTTACATTTTTTTTTACAAAATTTCTTGAAAAAATTTTTTAACGCAAATTATGCATGAAATGTCGCCTTATTTTTGGTTTAAAGAAGGGTAAATCAAACAATAAAATTTTTCATTTTATAAATGGTTTATAAAAGGTTTATAAGTCTATTAATGGTTTATGAATGCAACAATAGTGAATTTTGCTTAAAAACGACTTATAAGCCTGTTATAAGTTTTTATACATATGGCCGTTAGAGTACAAAATAACACGATGTTCACGGTTTGAGGCAGACATGCCAGATTTGAAAATATTTTCTTTCATAATGCCAAAAACAAGTAAAAAACAAAATAATAGCCAGTTTGTGCGAAAAGTACATTTTAAATGTTGTAATGGCAGACTCAAGTAAATAAATTACAAATAAATTAAATTTTGTTTGATAAACAAAACACAGCCGATGTTATTTGACGCCGCCAGTGATTTGTTATAAAAAATTAGCAACTGCGCTTAAATTTGAATGTCGCCCCGATAAAATTATTCAATGAACGGCGACGGTTTACAAAAACTATTGCGGCTTGGCTTAGACGGCTTAGCCGTTTAGAACAGGTCTCTGCTTTTTAAATACGACAGCACAATAAACATAGCTTACAAAGTCCTAATATTATAACCTACCGTTGCCACATGCAAGTGCAAGTGCAAAAAAACCAATACACTAACACTTTTTTACTAACACAACTACACTTTGGCAACCTGCGACTCAGCTTGCAAAGAAATTTTTAACCTACCGTTGCCACATGCAAGTGCAAGTGAAAAAAAACCAATACACTAACACTTTTTTACTAACACAACTACACTTTGGCAACCTGCGACTCAGCTTGCGAAGAAATTTTTAAGCAAGTAAAATTTTTACAGTTACGGCAAGTAAAGTGACAAGCCGAAAAACAGTGTTGTCTAATACTGAGTTTTTTGTTAACTCAACAATATATCATACAATTGTGGTAAATAATTCAGCTAATTTTTTTAATAAATATGTATATATGTATATGAAAAATTTTAAGAAAAAAATATAAATATTCATTTAAAATTTAAGTTTTAATATAAATATCAATATTTAATAAAAAAAATTTTATTAAAAAGTTACATGTCTAAAGGTAACGTTCAATAGTGGCTATTGACAACACTTAATTACCAATTGAAGCAGCGCCATTTGTTTGAAGTTTATTTGTTTACGACATTTTAAAAATGAACTTGCACTGTGCTGTGTAGCCACTCAAAAAATTTTTGTGTTTTTTTGGCATTTCTCCTGATTTTCGTTAGTAATACGTATACACTACTTGCAAGTAAATACTTGCCTGTGGCAACGTAGGGTAAGCAAGTAAAATTTTTACAGTTACGGCAAGTAAAGTGACAAGCCGAAAAACAGTGTTGTCTAATACTGAGTGTTTTGTTAACTCACTAATATATCATACAGTTGTGGTAAATAATTCAGCTAGTTTTTTTAATAAATATGTATATATTTATATGAAGAATATTAAGAAAAAAATATAAATATTCATTTAAAATGTAAGTTTTAATATAAATATCAATTTTTAATAAAAAAAAATAATATTAAAAAGTTATCTGTCTAAAGGTAACGTTTAATAGTGGCTATTGACAACACTTAATTACCAATTGAAGCAGCGCCATTTGTTTTAAATTTGTTTGAAGTTTATTAGTTGACGACATTTTAAAAATGAACTTGCACTGTGCTGTGTAGCCACTCAAAAAATTTTTGTGTTTTTTTTGGAATTTCTCCTGATTTTCGTTAGTAATACGTATACACTACTTGCAAGTAAATACTTGCTTGTGGCAACGTAGGGTAAGACACTTTTTGTTTGAAAAGCAACCACAACATTTTTAAACCATTGTAAAATTTTAGAACAATATGACAATAGGACATGATAAGACACCTTCTGAATCACCCATATATGTTTATAGTGATTTTATTACTATGTATTGCAACTCTTTTTATATTTAGTTGTCAGTGGTGTTTATAACTTCTATAAGATTTACCCGGTTATCAAGTAAAGGTAAAATTTTTTATAAAATTAAAGCACAAAAAGAACGTCGAAAAAATAAAAAGCATATAACTTTGGTATATGAAAACAATGTAGCAAAAATTATAATACAAACATTAATTTTAAACTATTTTGTTAATAACGTTAAGAAAAGTATTCGGGTTACAAGTTTGTTTACGTTTTTCTTACATCACTATTATATGTTTACGGCTATATGCATAAAAAGTAGTTATTTTATGGTTATAGTGTACAATAGTTATTAAACGCTTTTTGTGTTATAAACCACTAATAAGAATTTGTATTTATAAACGTACAATAAACCTTTTATAGTTATTAAATGTTTGTAGTGATTTTATTAGTATGTATGGCAACGCTTTTTATATTTAGTTGTCATTTTATTGTTAGTGGTGCTTATAATTACTATAAGATTTATCCGGGTATCAAGTAAAGGTAACATTTTTTATAAAATTAAAGCACAAAAACAACATCGAAAAAATCAAAAGTATATAACTTTGGTAAATGAAAATTTTTGAGCAAAAATTATAATACAAATATTAATTATTTACCTATTTTGTTAATAAAAATAAGAAAAGTATTCGGCTTAAAAGTTTGTTTACGTTTTTCTCACATCACTATTATAATTTTTTAATTTTATTTAATTTCAAATATGTTAAATTTATTATTTTCTTTTGTATATATTGCACTTATCTATAAGTCGAAATGTGTTAATCTAATCAATTTTAATATTTCAATTACTTTTTCTTAAATTTTGTTTACAAAATTTCTTTAAAAATTTTGTTTAACGCCAATTATGCATGAAATGTCGCCTTATTTTTGGTTTAAAGAAGGGTAAATCAAACAATAAAATTTTTGATTTTATAAATGGTTTATAAAAGGTTTATAAGTCTATTAATGGTTTATGAATGCAACAATAGTGAATTTTGC
Organism: Phyto melanocephala; assembly: GCA_941918925.1. Taxonomy (NCBI): domain Eukaryota; kingdom Metazoa; phylum Arthropoda; class Insecta; order Diptera; family Rhinophoridae; genus Phyto; species Phyto melanocephala. The sequence goes on from OW799237.1 coordinate 65,627,747, forward strand.
TTAAAAACGACTTATAAGCCTGTTATAAGTTTTTATACATATGGCCGTTAGAGTTTTATTTAATTTGAAATATGTTAAATTTTTTATTTTCTTTTGTATAAATTGTACTTAACTATACCTCAAATTGTGTTATTCGCATCCATTTTAATATTTCAATAAATTTTTCACAAAATGTCTTTTAATAAATTTTTTTAACGTAAACTATGCATAAAATGTCGCCTTATTTTTGGTTTAAAGAAGGGTAAATCCAACAATAAAATTTTTGATTTTATATATGGTTTATAAGTCTATTAATGGTTTATGAATGCGACAATAGTGAATTTTGCTTAAAAACGACTTATAAGCCTGTTAGAAATTTTTATGCATATAGCCGTTAGTATTTGGTAGTCTGTTCTTCAGCGAACTTTAGGTGCTCTGCTTGATTTTTTTTTATTTATAAAGGTCTTTTCCGTGGTACTCTGCATATAGCCGTTAGTATTTGGTAGTCTGTTCTTCAGCGAACTTTAGGTGCTCTGCTTGATTTTTTTTTATTTATAAAGGTATTTTCCGTGCTACTCTGCCATTAAAACCATGGTTTTAAGTATATGGCGAATAGTTTATGCACTGTAGGTATATTTTGTTAAGCTCATATTTTACTTTGTTTGCCAGTTTCGGAGCGCACAGCTTAGGGGTTTCTCTTATTTTTCTGACAATGAACCGCTTTTCAGTTTTTTTAGAAATTTTATTGGGAGTTTTTTTGACCTTATTACGTATTCATCTTTCATTCACGAACCGATGTACAGGGTTGCCCATATTCGACGGACCCATCTGGCAACGCCATAACTTTTGACAGAGATGTCAGATCGCTTAATGACATACCGCGTTTGAAGCGTCAGTCCAAGCAGATTTTTACCATGCAACAATACACGAGACGCGAGCGCTCTGAAATAGTTGAAATTTACATTCAACAGAACAAGTCAATTGTGAAAACTCAACGTGCTTTTAAAATATTAAAAAATGTGAGAAGTGCGCCTTCTAAGAACACCATTAAGCGTTTATACGAAAAATTTTCGACTGGTGAGGCTCTTTCTAATCCGAAGAGGCCAAATAAAAGTCGACCAAGGCGATCGGCCGAGAATATCGCTGCCGTACGAGCCAGTGTTGAGAGGTCCCCAAGAACATCCCAAAAACGCCGTTCTCAGCAGTTACCATCAACCAGGAGCGTTATCGCGACATGATGACCAATTTTGTGATGCCAATTATTCGTCGAAAGTGTATGAGGCAGTTCTGGTTTCAACAAGACGGCGCTCCACCGCACACAAGTCGCATAACAATCGATTTTCTGAAGAATTTGTTTCCGGGCCGTTTGATGTCGAAAAGTGGTGATTTGGACTGGCCACCGCGTTCGCCCGATTTGACGCCGCCTGACTTCTTCTTGTGGGGATATTTGAAGTCAAAGGTTTACGTTAACAAGCCAAGGACCTTAGAAGAGCTCAAGGACAACATTCGTGAACAAATAGCCGCTATTCCGGCCGAAATGTTGGCGAAAACGATGGAAAATGCTGCAAAAAGGGTACAATACGCCATCAACGCCAGAGGCGGCCATTTGAGGAATATCATATTCAAAAATTGATGTAAACAAATCTACTTGGAAAAAATTAAATGATTAAGATTGCCAACCGCCAAATTTTTATTTTTTTCTTTGATTTTTTTAAAAAAAACATGGGTCCGTCGAATATGGGCAACCCTGTATTATACTTTGAACTGTCGAATCACTAATTAATATTTAAGATTGGTTATTTTTTTAAGTTTAGAAAGCATTCTATTCATGTTCATTCATATTCATTAAATGTTCGCAATATCTTGTTTAAAAGAGCTTGGTTGAGAGAAGATGTACAATACAATATTAATTTCCGACCCAATAAAGAATATATTTTCTGAAAGCTTATGAATAGGGGAGTCGATTAAACATTATCTGTCTGTCTGGGTGCATGTTGAAATCAACTTTTTGAACTCCCCGAATTCGCCTAGACCCGTGTAAAACTTTAAAACTTTATTAAAATCTATATCGTTTACATCAATGTTGACATTTTGTAAGATTTCGTTTTCAAAACATTATATTTATTTACAAGGTGGTATGAGAGGCTCTCTATACTCTACTTCCTCTAAACTCAAACTCCATATAAAAAATTTAAATAATAAAGTACTTCTGAAACTGCAACCACCTTATATATTATGATTGAAGTTTTTTTACTTTATTGCATTGCAATTGCATCACGAAGTAGTACTAGATTTTGAGTAGATTCTGTCGAGACTGGGCTTGGATATAGTGGATCGTGATAGGGTGGAGGCGGTTAGGCCTCCTTTGGGTTTCTATTTTGGTAGGATCAGGGAATGGGTTCTGAGCGAGACTAATCGGGACTGGAGTAACCGAACAGACTGCAGAGTATCATGGACGCTGTGGCCGATACTCAGTAAACCTGATTCAGATTTGCTTCTGGACAGAGATAGGGTCTGCGTGAGGAACATGATAGGGATGATTTTGAGCCACTGCATGTTGGGCAGGGTGGTGGTAAGAATGTGGCGGAGCCTCTCGGATTTGTGCAGGCTGTGCGAGGGTCCAGAGGAGTTAGATACAGTTGAGCACATTCTGTGCCAATGTCCCAGACTGCAGATTAGCAGGTTGAGAGGGCTAGGTAGTAGATTTCTTGGCGAATTAGGTGATGTCTCGAGTTGTGGACTCGAGAATCTGATAGGATTCGCAATGGGAATGACCTGGCTTCGTAACTTAGGACCAGGAATAGGTAGATTGTAGGGTCTTGGCACAAGTTAGTATAATATATGTATATAAATGTTTTGATAATTATACTCAAATAGGCTAAAAATTACTAAACGGATTTAAGCAAAATTTGCTGCATGGACCTGAATTATTACATAAATAGGTGACCTTTTCTGCAGATAGCTACACAGACAAACTCGCGCACAGGCTAGTCATTACATAAACAGTAAATAGAATAAAAGAATGAAGGAATAAATATTGTATACTAGCTTGTGCCCGCGACTTTGTCTGCGTAGTTATCGGGATAAAAGATGGACTTAGTATTAACAACAATAATAAAAATTTTTGCAACACAAACAACCCAACGACTTCGCGTTATTATCGCGATAAAAAGTAGCCTATGTGCTAATCTAGGTTGTTATCTATATACGTGCCGAATTTCATTTAGTTCCTCTCAGCCATTTTTGCGTGATTGAGTAACATATATCCAAACATACACATTTATTATATTAGTATGATAAAAAGGAAAAATAATATTAAATGATCTGGAATAAAGGCAAAGTATAACCCAGGGGAAAAGTAATGTTTACCATATTAAGTGTACCATGCTCTTAATAGTTAAAGATTTAAAACGTTATTTTGTAAGTGCTGATTGAAATTAACATCACTGATATATACTGCGTCACCGCCGCAGAATATTTTCCATTGGCTTGGTTTTTCGAGTTCTCTCTCTAACAAAAAATTTTTCGTCTGCTGCACTTTTTAGCTGCGCTTGTATTTTTTGTGTAAAAAATTTATTAAAAAAAATTAAAAAATTAGTTAATATTTTATATTAATATATAAAACAACAAATATATATTAGTTTTATAATAAAATTATTACAATAATAAAATAGAAACCGAATTAATTTATATATCAAAAAGTAATCAAGAAAAAAGTGAAAGCTAATTTTAAGTGATATGTAATTGAAAAAAAGAGACCAACATTTAAAATTGAAGAGAAACTGCAAAGAGCATTTAAGAATATAAGTTTTTTTTTATTCCAAACAGGAAACGTATAGAAAGAAAAGAAAAAAAGCAGAAAAGTGCAGCAAACGTTAAATACAGGTGGATTATCTTTTTTGCCCTTAAGTAGCCAGATAAAGTTAAAAACGTTTTCAATTCTTATTAATAAATAAAAACCGTCAAAATTCTCGGCTTAAATAATAATTCAATTTATATTAATAAACTTCATCCGAGTCATAATATCAATAAATTAACGCGTTCAAATAGCACACACCACAACAACCGAAATCTACCGATTATGTTTGTCAATTCAATGACGTTCCGTGGTAATCCGGCCGCTGCCAGTCATCACTACCATCAACAGCAATCCGCTCTAAACCATCATGCCTCTTTAGCAGCTGCTGCTGGACATCCACTGGCTGCTGCACATCACGCTGGACAACAGGCTGCTCAGTTGCATCATGCGGCTGCCCATACTGGAGGGGCTGGGCCATTAGGACACCATTTAACCGCCCACACCGGCCACCATGGTGCAGCTGGCAATAATAATCATCACTTAGCTGGCAACCACCTTAATCGTACTCCACATGCTCCAATGGGGCTAGGCACTGGAAACATTACATCTATTTCTCCTCATCTTTCGGCTGGTAGCACCTCTTCGGGCAGTGCCTCTAGCACTAATTCCCCCGATGGTGGCAAGATTTACATTAAAAATCTGGAACGGTCGATTGACAACAAGGCTATGTATGATACTTTTTCAGTCTTCGGCAATATACTTAACTGTAATGTGGCCAAAGACGAACATGGCAATTCTCGTGGCTATGGCTTCGTACATTTTGATACCGAGGACGCTGCACGTGTGGCTATCGAAAAGGTAAACGGTATGTTGTGCAACAATCAAAAGGTTCACGTTGTCAAGTATATACCGAGACGCGACCGAGAACAGGAGAAAGCTACGCAATTTAGGAACTTGTACGTAAAAAATTTTAATGAGGACTTTTCGGAGCAACATATGCGAGAAATGTTCGAACCATTTGGACGTATTACCAGTCATAAGGTAAATCAAAATTCTTATTACTTATAAAATAATAATAAAGACAAATTTAATAATAAAAATTAGTTCTGCTACTATTATAAAGTATAGTCCAAAATTAGGGAATTGATCTTATTAACAGTTATATATGTATTTCGTCCTGTTGCAGCTTACATTTTGTAACTAAATGTAATATTAAATTAAATAACTTCTAAAAGCTATATTGTCAAAATTCTTAGACTGTTAAAAAATAAAAATTTTTATTGGTAACTACCTATACAAATCTGAAATTTAAAAAAAAAATCAAATACCTAAATAGTTATTTCTTTTTAACTGTTTACTAAACTGAATTCAATAGTTATTGATTTCTTAATGCATTAACTAATAGGTATGTAGGTACCTATTAATTTTATTAATACAAAAAAAAGTTTTCTTATACAAAAACTTCTTACAAATTCTAATTAAATTTTATTTTATATTTTGTTTAATTTAAATGTTCTAAATCATCTACATGTGTTAAATCATCTCTTTCTCTTTTTTCTGTTACAAACTCACATGTTATACAATTTCACTTAATACCTACATTATTACAAAAAAGGAAATGAAATAAAAAACAAAAAATATTTATCTCCCTTATTTATTTCTTAGATTTCTCTATGCTTATGCGTACTTGATATTTCCTTGTTTCCAACTGCAATTAGCAATTTTCCTATAAATCCTATATTTTTCTCCAAACTTAGAAATTTGTATTACAGTAATAATAATAATAAGAGTACAAAATTTACGGCTCAATCATAACGTTGATGAGATGGGGTTGAGGAAGTAACATTTTACTAAGTAAACAAGTAAATATTGTACGTATAGCCCCCGTTCTACTTGCAGCAAATTTTAATACAATTGTTGTGATACAAAATTTATTAAACAACCCCATACTAATATTTTGCTCTTTTTTCTTTATTGTTGGGATTTTTAGAAACCTGTAAGCGCATGCAGGGTGATTGCACGTCGTATATGTTTTTTTTTTTTTTTTTTGTTAAAATGTAATTTTTAACTAAAATATTAGATACCTAGTTAATAAAAACCTTGAACTCGTGCACAGAATTGTGTTTTATGTATTGCACAAAATAACTTTTATTAATAATTTTAACAAAAAATAAATATATGTATATGTATGTACACATAGTCATAGCAAAAATTACATGAATTAAAACTACTTTAAAAATGTTTATTACTTTCCTGTATACTTGTTTTATATATAAATAATTTATTTTTCTTTTTTAATGTACCTATGTATGTATATACATATATTGTTTTTAATTTTGCATTGAACACTTTTTGGTATTGTAAAACTAAAATTATTTTTTATCTTTATACACTATAAGTGGCACCTTATGCAAAATTGTTTGTCATTTCCTATTCAAAATCTTTATTCGAGGCCCCAAAAATTATATGGATACATATGTACATACATACTACATAAATATATAGTTATGTTTATTCTGAATCTTTATAAAGAACAGCACGTACAAATTAGAGAAAAATTAAAAAACTTATAACGAGCTTAATGAACAAAATTCACAACTGCATATTATTATTCTTTGCAATAGATATACTGTAACTCATAAAAAAATTATAGTTTATTCATTAGAAAATGTTTAGTGTACATGCGATGGAACAGAAGAATTGCCAAGTGGATATAAAGTACATGCCTTCATTTAATTTGTTATTTAATTATGTCTCCAAAGTTTAATAGTTTGTGCATTGTACGAGTATCTGTTGTTCTTTTCTTTGGAAACGCTTTTCACATTGTTTCAGTATTTCGGAAAACATAAGATATACATATCGTGGCAAAGGGAATATCAAACCAACTTCGACAGAAGTCCCACACTCTTAGCATGGGTTTTTGGAACCCTCAACAAACATAAGCGTTTCTCTAATCTATTTATAGAAAGTTGATTTCGAACTATATAAATTTCATTGAAACCCAATATACGAAGACATTTTTTTTATAAAAAAAAATTCAACACATCACTAAAGATGATTTTATTATTATTATTAAAAAATGCGAAATAAATAAATGTCAAACGATTACGAATTAATTTTGATATATTATTATTTGATAGCAAATTTATTTATCTTCATGTGTCTTTGAACAAAAAACATATTTTTGCATAACTTGAGCAAATTGACTTGTATGTGTTAAGGAAATTCGGTCAGCAGACAACATATGCGTGATTGCCGGTCTCACTATCCCCACTTTTGCCTACCAACCCGTTGATACTGTTGTAAAATCCTTTTTGCTTCTTTGCGAACATGTTTGTTTTAGGTTAAATTGGTTTTTAGACTAAGTCTCAGATATTTCACCTTCATAAGCACATTGATTTTGGTTCTAAAGAGTTAAACAAATTTTTGTTTCCCTACAACACCTCTAATTTATAGCAAGTGGAACGATATTTTCTTATAGTATATGGCATTTATATAATTAATATGCAAAAAAACAGTAATAATTTCTGATTATTTTTTAGATCATGACTGATGAAGAAGGACGCTCCAAACGTTTTGGTTTTGTTGCTTTTGAAAATCCCCAATCTGCTTTGGCAGCTATTCTTGCTTTAAATGGCAAACAGTTGGGTGACAAGTACCTTTATGTAGCTCGAGCTTTAAGTAAAATTGAACGTCAGCAAGAAATTAATCGTAAATTAGAAGAGCGTAAAAGACAAAAACCGGGTCAAGTATTTTTTTACTAAACAATAAAAAAAAAATAATGATAATTTAAAAAAAAAAAAAAATTGCATACATTTTATGCGTAAATTAAAAAAAAAAAATATAATAATAAAATAAATAATAATATATTGATATTTATCTTAAAGAAAACATTACTATTTCATTATTATTATATACACACTATGCAAAACCACACTATATACTTAAATGTATCTGTAGAAATTAAATAAAAAAAAAATGAAGAACAAAATAAAAAATATTTAAACTTCGATATTTTTAAAATTTAGAATACGTTTTAAAAAATTAAAAAAAAAAATTGCTTAAATGTTAAATAATTGTAATAGTACTACTGAAAAGAAAAACAAAAATTATTAAATGATAAACCTACACAGCATAAGCTTTTTTAGACAAGAAGAAACAAAACATAAAACAAAAGCAAAAAATAATAACAAAATAATCATTTTAGTTAATACAAGGAGTGGACCTCCTTCTTTAATAATAAAAGTAAACTCAAATATTTTATGCACTTTAATGATACAAAAAAAAAATTATTTTCTCAACTGCAAGAAGAAACCCAAAATTAAAAAAAAAAAAAAAATAGTTGATAAATTAAAAAAGTATTAGCAAAAGAAAAAAAGAAAAAAAAACATGTTTTTTAAATATCTCAAAACAAAAAGTTAAAGAAAATATAAAATAATTATTATTTAGTAAAACCTCTAAATAAACAAAAAATATATATACATACATATTATACTAATAACATTTATATGCTTAAATTATAAGTTTTCCTTTTTTTGAAACATTTTCAGAAAATTTAGTAAAAAACACACAAACAAAACTCCCCATTATGTGTAGATAAAATTTTAAATTGCTTAATAATAAAGATTAAAATTTCCCTGAAAAAACAACAAATTTAACGTTAAGCTTTCTTAATCAAAATTTAAAAGACATTTGCATTTTCACAAGAAGTCCTAAGTGTCATGTTGCCACAAAGTCATAATTTCCCAAAATTTTTAAAAACTATTGTATCGTTCGTTTATTGTCAGAATTCTTTTAAAATTATATTTTAAATGGAATGGGTATCAAACCAAATTGCCAGGATATTGCACTTGCGTCAGTTGATGAACATGTCGGCCTATGTATATCTTTGTGAACTCTTGAAGTCACTAGCAAATCAAGGCATATTAATTCATCAGGTTACTGCAGTTCAAAAATAAAATTTTTGTTTATATATTTTTTATTATAAAGTTAGGCACAAGGCATATTTATTCATCAGGTACTCTTGATTCGCCAGCTGATTATTTTTTTCAACTCTTATTTTAAATTTCAGCTGTCAAAATGCATAAATAAAAAACAATTTTCTCTCTTTTCTAATTTATTTCAAATGCTGCAGTTCGGAGAGAATTTTTTGTTTATGTTTTTTATGTATGAAGTTTGGCATTTGAAATAAATTAGAAAAGAGAGAAAATTGTTTTTTATTTATGCATTTTGACAGCTGAAACTTAAAATAAGTGAAGAAAAAAATAATCAGCTGACGAATCAAGAGTACCTGATGAATAAATATGCCTTGGTTAGGCATTTAAAATAAATGAGAGAAGAGAGAAAATTGTTTTTTATCTATGGACTTTGGCAGCTGAAATTTAAAATAAGTGCTGACGAATCAAGACTACTTGATGAGTAAATATGCCTTGTAGCAAATGTAATTATCATCAAGTGAGGTTATCCAATAATGTTGGTTTCCATGTATATGCTGAGTTTTATTTATGTATGTACATGTTTCTCAGAAAATTTGCTTTTTTTGTTCTTTTTATTATTATAGGTTGGGAATTGAAAAATGCATACTTTCTCTAGAATGAGACACTAATGGGTCGATTATGAATAGCAACCGAATCTGAGTTAAGTTGCCAGTTGCCAAAAAAGGCGTTGCAGATGGCAACTGGCAACTTACAGCGATCAATTTTATATGAAAACTAGCCAATCCCGGCGCGCGTTGCTACGCCCCTTCATGAATTTTAATCGCATTCTGAAGTTTAATCGAATATCAAGTGCAAGGCTAAAAATTATAACTTTTTTTTATGGGCGTGGCACTGCTCACTTTTCTAATTACGAAACTGTATAGTCATGCCAGCTCAATATGTGTGTGAAAAGTTTCAGAAAAATCGGTGATGCTTAAGTAGCTGAAAGGTGATAACTTTTTTTTATGGGCGTGGCACTGTCCACTTTTCTAATCACGAAATTGTAAAGTCATAACAGCTCAATGTGTGTGCAAAGTTTCAGAAAAATCGGTCCAGTACAAATACCTCAAAATTATAACTTTTTTATGGGCGTGGCCCTGCCTACTTTTCTAATCACGAAATTATATAGTCATGACAGCTCAATTTGTGTTCAAAGTTTCAGAAAAATCGGTCCAGTGCAAGTACCTCAAAATTATAACTATTTTTTATGGGCGTGGCCCTGCCCACTTTTCTAATCACGGAATCATAAAGTCATGACAGCTCAATATGTGTGCAAAGTTTCAGAAAAATCAGTCCAGTGCAAGTACCTAAAAATTAAAACTTTTTTATGGGCGTGGTCCCGCCCACTTTTCTAATAACGAAATTTTTTAGTCATGAGAGCTCGATATGTGTGCAAAGTTTCAGAAAAATCGCTCATGTGCAAGTAGCTTAAAGTGATAACTAATTATTTATGGGCGTGGCCCCGCCAAATTTTTTCCACCCATAAACCCTCCCTGGTATGTGTACAACAACTTACCAAAGTTTGAGCCCTATCGGTTTTACAGTTTCGGAGTCTATAGCTAACACACACACACACAGAGTTTCACTTTTATATATATAGATTTGGCAACCGAGAAAGTTTAGTTGCCAGCTGGCAACGCAACTGAAGTTCGGTTGCTATCCATAATCGACCCATAAGTGTGACTAACGATTACATGATTTGATAATTTAAACACGTTCCCGTAAATTAGCTTCCTTAATGTAACTATCTGGCTGAGATTATTTACCAATATCGTGCGAGCTTAGTAAATCAAAAATGTTTTAGTATTTACAAAATAGTTTGTGCTTGACTCGAATGTGAAACTCCAGATTGTTCGAAAATGGCTCAAAATATTCGAAATTTAAGAGTTTCCTGAATTATGACGCTTCAATAAAATACAAGCATTTTGGCTGTCCGTATAAATGACAAGACGGGAAACATTATCCTTAATTGCAATGTCAATCGGTGCCGTAATCAGTGATTGAGACATCCGTGGCAACGAAGGTAAAATCGTTCGACCTATAAAAATGTGTTACAAAACGAAAATGAGCGGTGACCGTATCGCTTGAAATACCCCTGCTTTTGCTAAAAGATGATTCAATAACAACCTTCAACGTTTCAGTTGATTCATATTCAGTAAATACCGGAACGGCATCAAATAGGTACAAGTATTTCTCATACACAAGGAATAACTATTATTTAGAATAATGGCCGCAGACCTAACTACCTCCATCAGAGACAGGTTATACAAAGACCTATACAACGTTTAAGGCCAGAGTTTTGAAGATCTGGGTTTTCCTCGTGCATGAGCCAAAGTGGATTTAGCATACTCAATCTTTCCCCTTATTAATGAACGGTTGTATTTTAACCAAGTCTGAGGTCTTAGCCTACTTCTGATGTTCGTCAGTTTCTTGAGAAGGTTAGTAGCCGAAGAAGATTCCCTTAAAACACGATTATAATGATTACTAACATACTTTATAGTCAGACCAAGAAATCGCAGGGAGTTAACCCTAACAATGGGACAATTTGCAATGCAAATTTGGAATGATAATGTCATTTTATCCTCAATCGTATGTATGAAATTAGAAATGGGAACAATTTTGAATTTCCTATAGGACTGAGCAATTTAATCGAGTTATTCCTTAATTATATCATAAGTGACACGATCCAGACCTCCAGCAGATGTATGCTTTTTTTTGCGTTGAAAACAACAAAAAGTTCTTCATATGTGAAGGGCGTTGAAGACCCCTCAGCGAATCTTGGAAAGACAGTATAGACATTAGATGATATCTAATTTCCCAAAAATTGTCAAAAGGGACCATTGTTGTCATCATTCCAAGTTGACGTTTGATTGGAATTGGAGTTCGTTCAGCCACTAACAAAGCGTCATGCAGCAGCAGTGTAAAGCTTTGTACACACGGTTGTCAGATCGTACAATATTGCCTGAAAAAATGGTAATAAATGCCTTACAACCGTGTGAACTGGCAATTTTTGCCTAACAATGTTGGCAGAAAAATCATTGACAGGCGGTCACCTGGCAAAAATATTGTCAGATATATGACAATTGTCTGAACACCCTTAGTCGCTATTCTCAGAACTTTGACACATATTGTCATATAATTTTAAATTGGCAAATGTACAAGTTTTGTGCATTTGACAATGGCGTCATTGCCATACAAGTCAGTGATGTCAGATGTATAAAATTTTGCTTTTAGTATTGTTGAATACAATGCTGTTTCTAGGAATTTTCTTATACTTTCTATATTGTTACTTAAATATGTTCAAATAAAACATATACATAAATAAAAACAACTAAGAGCGTTATATTCGACTGTGCCGAATCTAATATACACTTCACCAGCATTTGTTTTGTTTTTAGGCACTCGCTTAAATTCTGCAAAAATAACTTAATCCTAATTTACAAAGAAAAACTAAAAGCAAACAAGTAAGAGCACTATATTCGGCTGTGCCGAATCTTTTATACCCACCACCAATTTTGTGGACATATAAAGCACAATATTTATTATTTTGTTAATCGCTATGGAAAAATCTCTTTATAATAAAATATGTATCACTTTCTTTGTAGAGGATGGTTAAATTTTAAGGGCCCATGTTGAAGGTGAACTACACGTAGTCTTTAAATTTGTTTTCTGTATTTCACTTGACATTTCTCAATCTCAAACTTACTCAATTTGATCCGTGGAAAGATACGCAAATGAGCAACGCTTTAAAGTTATTCAGGTTCCTTATAAAAATGGGCGTTCAAATCAAAATGCATTTTGTGCAGTTCGTAATCAACATAAATCGTTCAAATTCGTCCACAATCGGGAGAATTGTAAAAAATATTTAAATTTTTGCAAAACAGGTCTGTATAAAATGTTAGAAAATCTGTGAATGCCTTCTTAGTTCGTTGAATGGGAACCACTGCTGGTTTTTGCGATAGTGTGGCAAAAGAGCAGTCAACCTCGCCTCATCATCATGCCCAACAATTGAGCATCAACATTGTCATTGAAAATTCGGACCATCAGATAGAGGAGTGGCGCCAAGGAGGGGGGGCCATTTGGCCGCTATTTTATTATATACATTATTGAACCATACAAATATTATAATTACAAAAAGAAATAATAATAATATCCTAAATAATTTGTGTTTTATTTAAATTCAACATAAAATTTAACTACCCTTTATAACTTCGATATGCTACTGAAATGCTTTTGTAAGTGTAGTCTTTCAATGAAAGTTGGCGTTAAAGTAGGCATGTCAATAGAGTTTCTGCTAACAAATACAACTTAGATATTTCAATATAGTCTTTTATTATTCCAAAATCTTTATTAATAGAGAAATTACATGAATTTAAGATAAACCGTTATATAGGAGGTAGGCGTTAAAGTGGGCGTGTCACCTAAACTTTTTGGCACAGTAATCACATTGCCTAGAAGGATATATGTAGCAAATTTGATCATTATATCTCTAATATTATCGGTTTTATGAGCTTTTAAATTTCATTAACGGTAGATAACGTGAGAAGTGGGCGTTGTAGTAGGCGTGTCAAAGTTGTTTTTGCGAATGAGTACAACTTAGGTGTTTCAATATAGCCCCTTATTATTCCAAAATCTTTATTAATAGAGAAATTATATTCAATTCAATTCATCATTTAAACGGGCAAAATCAGATTGTTAATATCTCAGTAAAACGGCATCTACGGGAGAAATCAATTCTGTCATCCCAGATATAATGATGGGCGTTGAATTCTCTTTGTACGTATAGATTTCCTGATGCATATGGCATAACCTATCCGTACGGAGTTTAGAAAAAATTTTATAATTTAAAAGACGGCAATTCCGATCCAAGTTATCGACATTAAAGATTTCGGACAATAAACATACATCAAGATTGTAATCAATGACAGATTTATTAGATCGCAAACTTTGGACATTTGGCTGAAAAAAACATTTTAATATGTGTTTCCGTATAACAGATACTTACTTTTTGTTTAAATAAATTTTTTTAATCTATTAAATATTTTTTTTAACTGTCGTATACATAAACTAAAACGACGGATTTTTGACGTTTGACATTAATATACGACACTCATGGTAACGAAACTTGAAATAGAATAGTAAAAATGGCTGTCATTTGTTTTTTTTCGAAAATCATAATAACATTAAATTTAAACGACTGATTTTCAAAACAAAAATCATACGACAACGACACTCATAATAATGCTTATTATTAAATCCGACCTCACTAGAATCCTCTGGAACAATGTTGACTCCCCTACCTTTAGACGCTTCCATTCTAGATCTCAAGTTAGCCAAAAATTCAGGTACAGATTTTTTTAAATCTGTTAGCGATATACAGTGTGGATACAATTAAAGAGTTGTCCCCCATCAGCGACATTTTTCTAACAAGCAGCTGTGAAAACAGTTATTTGATGAAATAGTAAGGAAATCAATGCACACTTCCATTCGATTGCACAAACCTTTTCTCTTTTAAATTTATCCTTTTTTAACTATATGTACTAATATAATAAAGAGGATATGTGTGTTTGTATGTTACGAGTTATCTTCGAAACTACTCATTAAATTTCGAAAAAATTTTCACCAATGCAAAGGTCTACCTTCTGAGCAGACTTAGGCTAAATATATTATTGTTTTATATTTTTTTACAAATTTACAAATTAAACACATTTTATGACATATTTTGAGAACTATAGCCGCTATTCCCTTCAAACTTTGTACGAGCTGCTTTAATAACAATTTTCATATTCGAGGAAAAATGGATAGAATCGGAGGAGAGGTATTGTTATACCCCTACGAATAAAATATTTACTCTCACAATTATATAAATCTTATGAATGGTGATAGAAAATATTTGCTACGTATTGGTTTAATGGTTTGTGCACTTTACCAGTATGAAATGTAAGTGTTTATGGTTAATAAAAAGTGGGCGGTGCTACGCCCATAAAAAATATGTTATCATTTTTAGCTACTTGCACTTGACCGATTTTTCTGAAACTTTGCACACATATTGAACTCTCATAATTATACATTTTCGTGATTAGAAAAGTGGACAGTGCCACGCCCATCAAAAATAAGTTATAATTTTTAACTACTTGCACTAGATCGATTTTTCTGAAACTTTGCACACATATTGAGCTGTCATGATTATATAATCTCGTGATTAGAAAAGTGGGCAGCGCCACGCTCATAAAAAAAGTTGTAATTTTGAGGTACTTACACTGGGTCGATTTTTCTGAAACCTTGCACACACATTGAGCTATCATGACTATACAATTTCGAGATTAGAAAAGTGGGCTGTGCCACGCCCATAAAAAATAAGTTATTATTATTTTTAGCTACTTGCACTAGATCGATTTAAGTTTTTAAAATAATGGTTTTCCAAGTGGTGTAATATATCAGAAAGCATTCGACTACAGAAAAGGTGGCCCGTAAACAAAGAAGCCGAGTAATGACAGTTCGTAAAGATGCACTGATTGTCCGCGAGTCAAAAAAAATTGCATAAGAACCAGAATAAAACGTCGATTGCGAGAAGTTGGGCTCTTTGGAAGCATTTTCCAAAAAAAGTCATTATTGTCTGAGTGTAATTGAAAGAAAAGACGAGAGTTCGCAAAAAAGTACCGCTATTCGACTGATGTAGATTAGAATAGATCATTATTACAAAAAATTAGTCTCCCGATGAAAAAAAAATTTTCGCCGGTCACACCCGAGCCAGTTCATGCTTTAGGCTGCTATGTCGTCACGCAGTGTTGGGTCGCTGCACAAAATTGAGGAAAATATGGATAAGTTTCAATATCCAAGAATTCTAAGCGATATTTCAATAAGATAATGATTCGAAGCTCGAAGTTAATGATTTTGGCTCATCACGACAAGCAATGTTTTTTAAACAATTCGGTTACTGTTCTTTGACTGGCTTTCATGAAATTATGATCTCAAACCGATTAAGAACTTATGGCAAGTTGAAAAAACAAAATAAGCTTGGTAAAAATAATCAATTTTTATGAAAAAAAAGCTTGGAAAGCTATTTCAAGTAGTATATGTAAAAATTTGGTGACCTCAATACCTCGTGATGTCAAGCTGTTATCAATAACAATGGTTTTGCAAAAAATATTGATTTTTTTTATAAAATCCATGGTGTGTTCTTAATTATATGCACGATTGATATCAATATTATTTCAAAAAAACGGCCCACAGCTATATATGTATATAAATCTTGAGAATATCATACTACCTTTCGTATTATTTGATTCAATCTCACATGTTAATATTGTGTCCTTAATTATATTCTCATATTGGCTGTCTCGGTTGTATAGAAACTGAAAAATATCAATTTTCGTTTGTAAATTTTAGGAAAAACTCCAAAGCAGTTGTACTTTGTTGATTTTATCTCAGTCGGTTTCAAACATATTTGTTAGTTTTTCTTAGAAATAATTTTTGAGATTACGGTTTATAATATAGTATCCTGAGCGTGTTCAAAAATTATTTATGAGTTTGAAAAAATATATACTTTTTAAAATAATTTTTGCCTATAACTTTGCCGATTAGTGACCAATTTATCTAAAATTGTTCATGAATATCTCTAGAGCATATCAAATTTATAAATTGTAACAACTGCGTTTATAAATTATCCTTTGGCTAGAAGATTTAAATTTTTGTGGTAAAAATAAGTGAAAAAACAGAGGCAGTTGTGTTTATTTACTCATATCTCAAGAGGTTATGGGGCGATAAAGCTGATTTCCATACTGATTTTCTCCCAAATATTTCTGATACCTTATACCTTAGTCTTGGCAATGTCGAGGGCCTTAAAAAATTTCAAGATATACATGGACAGACGAACAATACTTAATCAACTCCCCTATTCAGAAGCTTTCAAACAATATACACTTTATGTGGTCGAAAATATAGAAATTTCACACGGATTGACTAACCTATACATATCTGTGGCAATAAATGATAATGGCTTAAGTTGACATAAGTGTTTTTTCATTTTACTGCATATTCTTATTCTTTTCTTCAAGATCTATCGCTCAGCTAAATTTCATGTATAAAATGTCATTATTAATAAAACTATACGCATTTATATTTTAACTTTAGACTTTTTAGAAATTAACTCATAAGCTATAACATCTTAAATCAACTTAGTTTTTTTTAATAGATATATAAATATCAAAATGTTTGCACATTAAAACTTGTATACACTTAAGTTCAATAACTAACAACCCATTTAAATTATTATTTATAAAAAAAAATCTTATATTTAAATAAGCTTTTATAATACGAAAATTTCCTTTAATATTGTCTACTTAAGTGAACATGAGTTCTTATAACAGAATTGCATTTTTACGATATTTTAAATCTTTATTTTTGCAATACATCTTAAATTTACTTAGGCTATTATGTTAAAATTCAGTTGAAAAATAACTGTTCTTAACTGCTGTTAGGTTTATTTTAGTCTGTGTGCTTATGGAATTTTTTGAAAACATAAGCTGTTGTGTTCACTCTATAGACAGTGTTGGCTCAAATAACATCATAGAAAAATAGATAATAATATTATTGAAAGTGTGTCTCCTACTTCAGAGTTAATTACTGCTATATTAAACGATAATAATAATATAGAAGTTGCATTTTGTGATACTCTATGTATTGATAATACGAAAAATGAAGAAGATACACGTGTTGATCTGAATTCAATTTCAAGTAACTCTGGTAATGAACCTGTAAGTATTCTTATGATTTTACAGATTTATGGTTTCATATTTAATAATTTAAATTAAGCAGAGCACATCAAGTGTTGCGGATACTGCAGTATCGTCAAGAAAACATGTAAAAAAATTGAGAAACGAGGGAAAAATTTTATATTTCAAAGTTCGGAAAAATAGTTTCCAGCCGTGTATTGCGTAAGTTGGAACCATGCAGCAAAAACTGTGCTGATAAAATATCTTACGAGCAGCAAAAGATTATACATAAGAATTATTGGTCGCAAGGGTCTTATGCTTTGCGCAGAGCAACTGTTTCTGGATTAATGAAAGTGCAGAAGACTAAAACTATTAAGAGATTTAAGACCGATGTAAATTCAAGAAAAAGAGATCATACTTACAATTATTTTTTAGAAATTGATAGTGAAAAAATATCGGTATGCCAAAAATGTTTTAGATATACTTTGTGTGAGTCGGAACAATTTCTTAAATCAGTTGCTAAAGCAAAAATTAGTGGAACTGGATTAATGGACAAGCGTGGGAAACATCGAAATGCCAGAAAATTATCATCTGAGAAAGAAAACGAAATTTATGAATTTATAAAGAGTTTTCCGTCATATGAGTCACACTATAACCGTCGTGATACATCATTACGTTATCTTCCAAGTGATTTATCTGTGGCAGCAATGCATCGATTATATTGCGAGAAATATGACCATTCTGTGTCGTTGTCAACTTTTTCCACGCTGTTTAATAAAACGGGATTAAAATTTAAAAAACCGAAGGTGGATACTTGCTATAAATGCGACTTATTTGAACATAAGCTAAGTATTGCTACATCTGAAGAGGTTGGTTCTTTAAAGGCAGAACAAGCAAATCATCACAATGAAGCCCAACAAGCATATGACTCGAAAAAGCTGATAAGGCAAAAGCTATGAATGATGTTTCACTTAAGGTATTTTGTTTTGACCTTCAGCAATGTCTACCAACACCAATGTTGAGGACTTCATTATCGTTTTACAAACGACCATTATGGACATTCAATTTGACTGTTCATGATCTTGTGTCTAATCAACCAATATGCTACATGTGGCATGAAGCTTTAGCAAAAAGAGGTGGTAATGAGATAGCTTCTTGTGTTTTCAATCATCTTTTAAATATGGACTCTAATACTAAGCACGCAGTTTTTTATAGTGACTGCTGTCCAGGCCAAAATAAAAATAGTTACGTTGCAACAATGTTTGCAATTTTTCTCCAAATGGATAACAATCTAACTACTGTAGATCACAAATTCTTAGTGCCAGGTCACACTCACATTTAGTGTGACAGCGACCATGCTCTAATAGAGAGAAAAAAAATACAATGATAAAAATCCACCATCCTCGTGATTGGTATCAATTTGTTCGATCTACTGGATTAAAAAAACAATTTTTAGTTACAGAAATGGATCAAAGCAATATATTTGATTTTGGAAACGCTACTAAACAGTTAATTACTTGGCGAAAAGTTGACAATGCTGGGGAAAAATATAATTGGAATGATATCAAGTGGTTCAGATTTACCAAAGAATTTGGAAAAGTATATTTTAAAAAATCGCTCAATGTAGAAGATCCATTCAAATTCATCAATATACAAAAGCGGGGAATCAATAGTGTGAAAATTAGTGATTTAAAAATATGTTATGAGGGACCAATACAAATAAATGCTAGTAAGAAAAACGATTTATTAGATATGTTACCTCTTGTTGACGAAATATATAGAGACTTCTATAAAAATCTAAATATAGTAAATACGCTTGATTTTCATCCAGATTTAACTGAATGTGATGACAGTTATGAGTGATTTCTTATATACAATATTTATTAATGTATAAAAGTGTGAAATAATTCTAATTTTACTTATTATTTTATACATTTTTTTTTGTTTTCAATGGATTGTTATTTTGCATATATTCTTAATAAATCTTAAAAACAATTATCTTATCTCAAGTTTTCCGCATTTTTCAATTTAGCCTAAAGCACTTATTTAGAATTACTATCAATAAAAATTATTTTGTCTTTCAATATAATAGCTTAAGTTTACTTTAGTTTTTATTTTTCTGCAAATGGATTTTTTCATAACAGCTTTAATTCAAAACAGCGCATATTAACTAATATAACGTTTTTTTTTTTTATAAAATTAAAAGTTTTATTCTAAATAAATGTGTACCTTCTTCTGTGGCTAAAAATTTTATGCATAAACCAAACACAATTTATTTTAGACAGATCACTTAATATCTCTTAACACGAAATTTCGACTTAAGCTATTATTATTTAATGCCACAGATATATACCCTTACACTTACTGTGAAGCGTATAAAAGAAGAAAAATTTAGGAAGAAAAGCAAATATTACCCTTCAAGCAATTTCTATCCAAAAAGAGACTTTAAAGTTACGGCAGGAAATTGAAAACCATCGAATTCGATATCATTTTCTTATCAAAACAATGTCCCCGTTCGTGAAGAAACGTTCCACCTCTATAATACTTTCTAGATAAGACTATTTAGTGACTTTCTTAGTGTCATATGTAGTACACTGCTTCGGTTACGAATTATTGTATTTTTATGATATCGTTTTGGTATCGTTTTCTTATCCAAAAAGTCTCCCATTTCGGTACATTTTATGATATCGCTTTAGTATCGTTTTCTTATCCAATAAGGTTCATATTTCGGTGCATTTTATAATACCGCTTTAGTATCGTTTTCTTATCAAAAAAGTCTCTTATTTCGGTGCATTTTATAATATCGCTTTAGTATCGTTTTCTTATTGAAAAAGTTTTTCATATTGGAGCATTGTAAAATATAATTCTTTATGGAAAAATAGTGCTTTTTAGTTCGAAATCTTAAGAAAACACAAATAAAACATCATATCAAAAGGGTGCTACCATTAAGAAAAAAAAAAAAAAACTGATTATTTGTCTTATGTAAAATATGTGTAATTATTTGGAGCCTTGTGTCAAAGTTGATAGATTACAAAAGACAAATAATAAAATGATTTTTAGTAATTTGCGAATAAAAGAAACTTTCTATAAATAATAAAATATGATATTACAGACTGCCTCTGTTTTTTCCCATATTTTTACCACCAAAATCAAAATTTTTCAGCAATAGAATAATTTATAGGTACTATTTCTAGATATAATATGCCTTTAGAGATATTCGTGAAAAATTTTAGATAAAGCGGGGTCTAATCAATAAAGTTATAGGCAAAATTTTTTTTTGAAAAATATAAATATATTCTGAAAATTTACAAATTTAAATCAATTTTTGTCAGCTTCTAGATAACCGAGAGAGTCAATATTGGTATCATCTGAAAGAACTTCACTAGCGCAATATAAGCACAATAAAAAGATAAAATTTATGTTGTCCGCCACTACCAAATGGCAAACAATAAATTGCGTCAGAAATAATAAAGAAAAATGGCGTTCAACATGAAATATAGGGTATTTTTTAAATTTTTAACTAAATAGTTTTGTTCACTTATTTTTTAAGTTTTTTAAACACTTTTAACACATTGCTAATTTATTTTTATTGTTATTTAATAAATGTTTATTTAAAATTTTTTACGAAATTTTCATTTATTTTTAATTGGGTGTCCCAACTTGAACGCAATTTTTAAATTTTAAATAAAACACAGATATTTAAAAAAAAAATCGTGAAACTTTATTATATCGTAAAGTAGACAGAATGAGGTTATGTATGGAATAATATATCGTGCAGATGGCCGCCGTGGCTTTGCTGGCACACACGCGATCTTTTAATGAAATTTTCAATGACCTTTTTGCATAAATGCTGCGGTATTTTATTAATGCAGCGTCCAATTTCCTCTTTTAAGGCTTAAATCGTCGGCTTATTAGCGTAAACCATCGACTTAAAAAAACCCCAAAGAAAAAAATCTTAAGGTGTTAAATCACACGATCTAGGCGGCCAATTCTGGTCTCCAAAACGCGAAATAACACGACCGGGAAATGACTGATGCAGCCATTGAATTGTTTCTCTGGCTGTATGACATGTGGCGCCATCTTGTTGAAATCACATGCCCTCCACATTCATTTCTTCAATTCTAGGCAAGAAAAAACTGGTTATCATTTCACGATACTGAACACCATTGACTGTTTACGCTTGACCTGCCTCATTTTCATAAAAAAAAGTCCAATGATTCCTCCAGCCTAAAAACCACACCACACAGTGACACGTTAAGGATGCATTTGCTTCTCGTGAATCACTCGAGAATTTTCCTCACCCCAAATGCGACAATTCTGCCTATTGACGAAGCCATCAAGATGGAAATGGCTCGCAATTTGCGAACTGTAGCCGAAAAACTTTCACCATTTTGGTAAAACAATTTCACAAGTAGAATGCGTTGTTCATTCGTGTAGCGCTCCATTTTTACTAACCTCGTACCTTCTACTAGCTAACAATAACAATTGTTCGAATGTCAAACAATGACACTTCGAATGGCGCCAAATTTAAAAATTGCGTTCTAGTTGGGACACCCGATATTAAAAACATTTCTTTTTAATATTCACTTTAATAATGACGACTTTTAACCGCCGAAGTCACATTAACGCTTAATAGCGTCTAATTTTTCTTCAATTTAACTGTTAATTGATTAATTTGGTTTTTGCAAAAATTTAAGGGATCAAAGATCAATAGTAATATAATTTGTTTTTGTATTTTTGAATTAACCAAAAACTAACATATTAGGTACAGAAAACAGGTTATATTTTTATAGTTGTACTCAAGGCATATTTATTTATCAGGTACTCTTGATTCGCCAGCTGATTATTTTTTTCAACACTTATTTTAAGTTTCAGCTGTCAAAATGCATAAATAAAAAATAATTTTCTCTCTTTTCTAATTTATTTCAAATGCCTAACTTCATATATAAAAAATGTAAACAAAAAATTCTCTCCGAACTGCAATTACCTGATGAATAAATATGCCTTGAGTTGTACTATAGTGGGTTAGTAACTAAAAAGTGACTATTTCGATAGCTTAAATTACAATAAAATTGATCAGAAGGAAGAGCAAAACACGAAACACGTATATTTTGTTGTTGCAAAATATTTTACTAACCAAAAAGTAACTTCTAATGCACAATAATATGTCATATTTATATAATTTTAATATACTTTTTAAGTGACTTAATAGCCGCTATTTCGATAGTTTAAATTACAATAAAATTGATCAGAAGGAAGAGCAAAAATCGAAATCAATGTAATTTGTTGTTGTGAAATTGGACACTATATACTAGTTGTGTCGAAGTAGTGACTATTAAAACACAACTATCCAAAATTAAACTTCCATTTGCTGGCAGGGTAGTAATACGGTTAAATAAGGAAGAATCAGTCAAGTCCTTGCTTTCAATTTGAACTCCGAGACATCTCTTAACTCATCGTGAATTCGCTTAACTAACCACTTAGCCCATCTCATATGTCAGATACCAATGAGGTATTGTGCTGGAATTTAATATTGATTCATTCCCGAATATTTTCATATACAGATCTGTACAACATCTTAAAAGATAATTTCATCCAACACACAAATCGATTCCCTTCTTAACAAGATTTTAGAAAAAATATGCTTTATGGAATCGGAAAAGAATATTGTAGAAATTACATACGGAATGACATATATGTATGTTTTTGACATATATACTCTTGGCACCACAGGTTAAAGGTATAAAAATTATGATTTCGCCTTTAAATATTGATATAAAACTGCAATTTTAGTCGAATTCGCCGATGTATTTATCTTCGTATTAAAATATGACCTTGATGGTAGAAAGCATATATAACACTGGTTTACAGCCAAAAAATACCAAGAACGCCACATGCCTAGATAAGTTAATTGGGACCTCCTGAACACGAAAAACGCTGTAATTTTTTTTTTCTAAGTACCGTTTTTTAGATAACGGTACTTCATCGTGTTATTTTTTACTCTAAATTGTTAAACCAATTTTATATATTAAAAAGTCAATAAAAATAAAACTTTAAGTGATTGTGTATTTCTGACAATGTTGTCGCAGAAAAGAAAAAAACTCTGGGGTAATAACCCAAAATTTAAAGTGCCAAAAATATCCGACGTACCTAGCAGCAGTGCAAATAGATTTCAGCTACTTGCAAATGAAGAAGAAGAAGAAGACAGTACTCACAAGGAGAAAATACCACCTATTGTAGTGGACTCAGTTCATAGTTTTTCGTCAGTTTTTGGGCTAATTGGAGAAAGGTATAAGTTTAAAAGAATGTCAATTGGAACAAAAATATTATCTAGTTCAAGAACTCTTTATGAAGAGGCCTTAAATCTACTAAGAACCAAAAAGTACCAGTTTTACACGCATGAAATAAAAGATGCGAAAACCTTTAAATTAGTGTTGTTTGGTCTTATTCAAATGGACACTAAGATAATCAGTGATGAATTTAACAAATCACACAACATAAATCCGGTAAGTGTTAAGGAAATCACTACCAAAAGGTCTACCGCCGACGATACACTATATCTAATTGAGTTTGACCGCCAGCAAGTGTCGAAGAGGGATATATTAAAAATTAGGTATTTTAGTAATATTGCCGTTTACTGGAGAAGACCACTCAAGGGCAGTAAAGGTCCTACACAATGCACCAAATGCTCTATGTATGGTCATGGTGCTAGAAACTGTAACAGAGTAGTAGTGTGTGCAGCCTGTGCTGGTAATCATGAATTTGCAGATTGCCCATTGAACAAAGCTGCAAATAGTGATAACGTCGTTTATAAATGTCACAACTGCACAAAAAAGAATTTTAGAAATGTGAAGCACAGAGCTGACGACCCTAAATGCCCATGTCGTCAGGAATATCTTGAGATTCGACAACGTACCACAGCCAGAATGAAGGTGCCACAAAGGAATTATATGATGAACTTCAACGTCAATGAAGTTAATTTTCCACAACTGCCCGGTAAGGAGCATCAAAATTATCCACGTGACTCTGGTGCTAAAAATATACTGTACTCTGATGTAACAAGAAGTAAAAATCTTGTGAACAGAAATGAAGATGATATTTCCAATGAGAAATTAATGGAAATATTTTTTGATGCTGTCGATGCACTTCAAAGATGCCAAAATAAGTACGACAAGCTACGAGTGCTGGGAATGATGCTTCAACATGCCATATAAATCAACAGTAAGTCACAATGTTCATGTTATGCACTGGAATGCTCAAGGCATAACGACTGAGTCAGCAGCTTCACAGCTGGAAAAATTTTTATACGACAAGGAAGTTGATATTCTCCTTGTCAATGAGACTTTTTTGAAACCCTACCATAAATTTAAACTTGGGGGCTACAAAATTTATAGAGAGGATAGACCAACACATGGCGGAGGTGTACTCATCGCGATAAAATATAATGTTGAACACGAAATATTACCAACTATAAATACGCGTGTGGCGGAAAATATTTCGGTACGAGTAATAATAAATAGGCGCCCTGTGTTATTTACATCTGCGTACAATCCGGCTCACACTATACATTTTAAAACTGATATGGATGCCTTAACTAATCGTTCAAATGACTTCTTTTTATTCGGTGATTTAAACGCTCAACATACTCACTGGAATTGCTTTTCAAACAATATTGCTGGTAATGAGCTTTATAGCCATTGCCTTCAATCGAACTACTATATTTATTACCCGAATGCATTTACTCGTTTTGGACAAAATATAAATCCAGTACAGCCGTCTACAGTAGACATCCTTTTAACTAACTCTTGTCTTCCTTTTTCAACCTTGGAAACACATCCAAATATTCTGCAGTCGGACCATGTACCAATATCTTGCGTCATTTATGGAGAGGTACATAATAGCATTTTGTTGGTACCCCTATATAATCGAGCCGATTGGTTATCAATAAAAAACTGGGTGGAGAATGAAATACTATTACAAGATATAAATCAAAATATTACAAACACAGGTAATCTAGATGTATCATTAAGTAAACTAATATATATTGTAAAAGAAGCTACTAATAGAATACCAGTTGGTCATAGAAACCCCTGGCAACGGCAAATTTCAGAAATTAGCAAAATGCTAATTGGTCAGAGAAACAAATATAGACGTAAATTCCAAAGATGTAGGGATTTAAATTATAAAATGCATTTATATTGTGTCTTGAAACAGCTAAATAGGCTTATTCACTTTCACCTGAATAAAGACAGGAATGAGTCTTGGTCGAAATTCATTTCAAATCTGCCTACCGGTTCCAAAAAGTTTTGGAAATTAACTAAAACTTTAAAAGGCAAGAATCCTACATATTCTAAACTTCATGTAGATGGATCAATTCTGAATTCTGACGTCGAAAAGTCAAATGCAATAGCTGACGTATTTGCTAGTTCACATACTATTACTATTAACAATCCATCACCCATGGACTCGGTTGTATCAAGATGCATTAATGACCTTAATCAAACTCTTATCGACAATACAAGTATTAAACTAACAAATTTGGCTGAAGTCAAATCATTTGTCCATTTGCTGAAAAATAATAAAGCTCCTGGCTTAGATGGGATAAACAGTATAATACTTAAAAATATGCCCGACTCCTTTTTTGAAATTTTAAGTAAATTATTTAACTTCTGCCTGAGCAATGGGTACTTCCCACACGTTTTTAAAATGGCTAAGGTAATTCCAATCCACAAATCTGGAAAGGATCCCAAATAGCCCTCCAGCTATAGGCCAATAAGTATTCTTAGCCTATTGGATAAGGTGTTCGAGAAAATTATTCACTCCAGAATTTTAGATTTTTTAAATTGCAATAATATCATAAATAAAGAACAATTTGGTTTTCGAAAAGAGCACTCCACTGTACATCAACTTAAGAGAGTTGTTAACTTTCTTGTATGTAATAAAAGTAATCGAAAAAGCACTGGAGTCGTTTTTCTTGATATCGAAAAAGCTTTTGACTCAATCTGGCATGATGGACTAGTGTATAAATTAAATACGTTAAATTTTCCAATTTACCTTCGAAAACTTATCAAAAGCTTTTTAGATAAACGTACGTTTGTTGTATCTGTCAATAACAAATTTTCTAGTGAAAGGCAAATACCTGCGGGCTTGCCGCAAGGATCAGTATTATCCCCTACACTATACTCGATATATACATCTGATGTTACTCTAAGAAGAGACCATGATGCAGCTTTTTACGCGGATGACAGCGCCTTTATTTGTTGCGGTAAAGTCTCGAATGCGATTATTAGAAGAATGGAAAATAATCTTAAATTAATTCGTAAATACTATGACAAATGGAAGATAAAAGTCAATGACGATAAAACTCAAGCAATTATATTTCCATTCAACAAATCGCGAAAACGCTTTCCTACTAGATATTTATCGTCTAGGGGAACAATTATCCCATTGAAGGACGAAATTAAATATCTAGGAGTAATCCTTGACAGAAAACTTTTATTCAAACAGCATGTTAATTACATTTGCGAGAAGGCAATTAAGTGTAGTCGTGCCTTATACCCCTTAATTGGCCGAAGATCTAATCTTAATATAAAGAACAAAGTTCTTATTTACAAAATGTGTATTCGACCGATTATGACCTATGGTTGTCAAATCTGGTCCCAAAAGGCTGCTAAAACGCATACAAAAAAATTGCAAATCATTCAAAATAAAAACTTGAAAATAATACACAATCTACCTTTTAGATATCCAACTTATCTTCTACACAGAAACTTTGACTTCAAAATGTTTAATTTATTGACAAGGGAACTGTCATTTAATGAAAAATGCAGAAGGTCAAATTTTGAAATAATAAGAAATTTGCTGAACAACCACTGAGGGTCTTTTGTTTAAAAGACACATTTCAGTGATTGTTTTAAAATCTCTTATAACTTCTAAGTTGATGCGAGGTTTTTTATGAACAACTTTTCCTTAAATCTGTGATATTAGTAGTTTCTTTATTTTATTAATAAGATGTTAATTGTTGTAATACTATATGTAAATTCTCATAACTCTGTTAATGATATTGATAAAATGAATAAGTTTTTAATAAAGGATAATAATAATAATAATAAAAAAAAAAGATAACGGTACTTTTGTGTTTTTCGGTGTATGCTCCCACTCAAACCCTTGTGGAGACCAACCGAAAAGTTTCAAGTCAAGTCGCTCGTCATTTTAATTTAATTTTTTTTAATTTACGCCGAATATAGTGTGTGAGCAATGAAGATGAAAATATTGTCGTTCCACAAAATCTTTAATAAAAACTTTATTTTTCATCCGATTTTTTTCAAATTACGTTTAAAATGTTGGTCATTTTAATTTAATTTTTTTAGTTTACGCCGAATATAGTGTGTGAGCAATGAAGATGAAAATATTGTCGTTCCACAAAATCCTTAATAAAAACTTTATTTTTCATCAGATTTTTTTTCAAATTACGTTTAAAATGTTGGTAATTAAATAAGCTATTTGGTAAAATAATAAAACATTCCAGATCTTTACTATAACGTAGAAAAAAAACGAAGTAAAAATTAAAAATTTTGAAAAAAACGTAAAAAATAGGCAAATTTTGAACTTTGAGGTGCCATAACTCCGCCATATCTTATCAGATAGAAATTTGCAGCATATCGACGGAAAAGGCATTCAATTACCTTTATCTCGATCGGACTTTTCGGTTGGGCTCCACAAGGGTTTGAGTGGGACCATACACCGAAAAACACAAAAGTACCGTTATATAAAAAACGGTACTTAGAAAAAAAAAATTACAGCGTTTTTCGTGTTCAGGAGGTCCCAATTAACTTATCTAGGCATGTAGCTTTCTTGGTATTTTTCCAAATTAAAAACTTGTAAAGCAGTGTAATCAATGATCTGTTGTGGGTACCTTATTGTTAAGTAAAACCCTGCTTTGGTGGCAGCTGTGTTAATTATATTTTCAGTGTGGCAACATTAAATAGGAAATAATAAACAAAATCCGCGCAAATTGTTCTACAGGACACAATATTTCTGCATAAATTTAATAACTTTATTTTTATATAGAAATGAGCAAATTAAAATCAACTCGTTCCACAAAAATTAAAGAAGATCCAGATGCCAACACAAAATCAAAAAGCAATTCTCTACCCTCTGCTATACATAAAGTATTTTACATATCTTTTAATATGCTGCAAGATAAAACAGGAAGATTAAATTTTGAACGATTTTTTCATCCGGGTAAAGGAAAAAAAGTATTATTTATAACAAATGGAGCTAAGGAAATAATGGAAATTTTGGAATTCGCCGAACCTAGAAGAAGCTGGTTAATTGATAGTGGAGTTTGTTCAAACGGACACATATATTACACTACACCAATTGATGTAACATTCTTGGCTTTGCATCATATACGAAAACATTGCTTGGAGAGAGCTTTGTCTATTGAGAACATCCATGATGAAGAGGATGCAAGTGTGACGAAAATATTAAATACTTTTGTAGAGCCTACAAGTTTACGTTGCATAGCCGATGTGAAAACGGCCGGGGAAGGTATGAATTTCTACAAGTACAACCATAGTAAAGCTATGATTTGGTTGTCCCTGAAAACAAAGCGAATAGCAAAGGCACTAAGAACCAATAAAATCTATTGTGGGAATAGTGCCGTATCGCAGAATTTTGCCCGTAGTGAAAAGTTCCTAGATGAAACTGTTCAAGATACAGACTATTTGCGTATGGCCTGCGATTATGTGGGGGGTTATATCGCTGTGGAACTACATGAAGAGTTAACAAAACTTTTGGAAATACCATCTGAAATACAGGCTATAACAGAGGAGAAAAAGGCTTCTGCTAAAAAAAGGAAATCGAATGATAAACCTAGCGGCACAGACTCAAAAAAACAAAAGCTTGAAAATAATTCATCAGTTAAATTAAAAAATTCTAATTTATTAGATGAATCGTGGGACGAAAAAGACAATCATAAGGATGAGGAAGAAGAAAATAGAGGAAATACCTCTGCTAACGCAGAATTTAATATAATATCACCAAAGTCGGCTATGGCAACTCCTCTTAAGGAACGTTCCTTAAGTGCAAAAGAAAAATCGTTGGCTAAAAGTGCTAAGGGCACTAAAAGTATTGCAACATTTTTTATGAAAAAAGCTGCTTAATTCCAATGTGGGTATCTGATTCTTTATCAGCCTCACAGTGAGTCTCCTTAATTAATCTTAATTTTAGGTACCGTGTGTAATGCTCTACAGTGTAAAATTAATGGGAACTTGATTTTTGTGAAATTTTCAATATTACAACTAATTAATTAAAACAATTTGCATATATAGAAAATGATTATTAAATAACATAAATATCCTTTGCCGTCATGCAACGTTATATAAATTCACTTATTGAATTTTTTAACTTGTTGTTTCCGAGTTAACATCAATTGTTTATTTTAGAGTTTATATAAATTGTAAATCTCTTTTTCTTCTTAAGTTTTGTATGCTTCTTTAAAAAAAAACTGATTTGATATTAGTCGAGTGGAATGCTTTTTTGAAACCTGCTACGGTTTCGTCATCAGCACTATTAGATACATAAGTTTAAAATGTACACAACTGATTATTCAGAAATTTTAAGAAGATGCTTAAAAGGCATTTTCTTTTTTACAACCTCTGTAATTTTTTTAAATTGTGAATAGAAATATGTAGAAGATTTTTTATTATTTATTAAAACTTCTTATTTTTACCGATATTATTAACAGAGTTCTGAGAATTTACAAATAGTATTATAACAATTAACATCTGATTAATTTAATAAAGAAACTACTAATTTTACAGTTTGAAAGAAAAGTTGTTCATAAAAAATCTTGTTTTAGTCTAGAATTTATAAAAAATTTTAAAACAATCACTAAAATGTGTTAACAAAAGATCCTCAGTGGTTGTTCAGAAAATTTCTTATTACTTTAAAATTTGATGTTCTGGATTTTTCATCAAATGACAGTCAGTTTCCTTGTCAATAAATTAGAGATTTTAAAGTTAAAGTTTCTATGTAGGGGATAAGTGGGATATGTAAAAGAAAAATTGTGCATTATTTTCAAATTTTAATTTTAATACCTTTGCAATTTTTTTATGCACTTTAGCAGCTTTTTTGGACCACATTTGGCAACCATAGGTCAAAATCGAACGAATAATCGTTTTGTAAGATCATTTTAAGTTTAGATCTTCGTCTAATTATATGTTGGGCAACATACTTAATTGCTTTAACACGCTGTTCGAATTAAAGCTTTTTTCAAAGATTACTCCTAAATATTTAATTTTGTCCTTCAATGGGATAAAAGTTTCCCTAGACCATAAATATCTAGTAGGAACCCGTTTTGAAGGTTTGTCGAACAAAAATATAATCGCTTAAGTTTTATCGTCATTAACTTTTTTTCTTTCTATTTGCCATAGAATTTACAAAATAATTTAAAATTATTTTCCATTCTTCTAATTATTGCATTTCGACCTTACCGCAACAAATGAAGGCGCTATTTTCCGCGTAAAAAGCCGCATCATGGTATCTGCTTACAGCATGTACATACATATATATCGATGTACATATATGTATATAGAGTTTAATGTAGGATATAATACTGATCGTGGAGGCAAGCTCGCAGATATTTGTCTTTCACTAGAAAATTGTCATTTGTAGATACGACATACATATCGTTAGCTGAAACACAAACTGCCCTAACTAACATAAAATTCAAAATCGGGTTTTCATTGATGAATCATTCTTTTTTGATTATAATTCATTACGAATTAGCTAAATTTTGAATTAATTCTATACACCAAAAAAAAAAAAAGAATTGAATGAAATTTGAATCAATTCAAAAAAATTTGCAAAAATGAATTGCAATTCATTTCTAATTCAAATGAATCGAGCAAAATGAATTTCAATTCTTTTTTAATTTAAATAAACTGATAAAATGAGCTGCAATTCATTTCCAATTCATTTGAATTGACTTTTTTAATTCAAATGAGTTAGACAAAATTATTTGTAATTCATTTCCAATTAATTTAAATTGATTTTGAATTAATTCAAATGAGTTAGAAAAATGAACTTTAATTCATTTCCAATTCATTTGATTTAATTCAAATAAACTTGAAAAATAAATTTGTTATTCATTTCCAATTTATTTGAATTGATTTTGAAAAAAATGCTTAAAACTTTTGAATTTGAATTGCAAATGAATTGCAATTCATGTTTGCTAAATTCAAATGAATTGATTTAAATTTCATTCAATTCGTTTTTTGGTGAAAAGAATTAATTCAAAATTTTACCAATTCAGTGCATGAATGATTCGCGAATTAATTCAAAATGAATGATTCGTTTACAACTCTGATCGAAATACACATTTACAAAAAAATTTGGACTTATCTGACCAAAATTACCAATTTTATTAACGAAAAACAAACGGCTCTATCTAGAAGCATTTATTTCATAAACGCAAAAGGACTTAACTGATTGTTTGTATAGACAACATAGAGAAATAAATTTGTAACAGCTTAATGCAATTTTTTTAATAGAATATATTAATTTCATCTTAAGAGTGATGTTATCTGAGTTGAAAAGAAAAAAAAAGAAAGATTAAAAATTTCTAAAAATAAGTGGCAGCATCTGCAGAATTTAAAACCACTACATCCAAAACATTGCCATTATTTTTATGATAGCGTACCCTTTGAAAATTAATTAATACGTTCTAAATTCACTATTTTTTTAGTCCAGTTCTTGGAACTTTGTTTTTAAATTTTAGAGTTATTTTAACTTAATTTTTTTTGTCATGCAATATTAAAATGAATTTACACATAATATTAATGTTTATTAAAAACTAGCTAATATCCGGTGTGCTTCGCCACCCCAAATTTTAGTATTTAATTCATAAGGCAAGTGCCACGCCCACTATTGTTAATGCACCCATTTTTTCCATAAATGTTTATTTGAATATCAAAGTTGCTTTTGCAAATTTTTAGTACTCTAATCGATATCGTTTTCCAGATATACGAATTTTAGTATTTAATTCATATGGTAGGTGCCACGCCCACTATTGATAATGCACCCATTTCTTGCCTAATTGTTCATTTGGGTGTCAAAGTTGCTCTTGCAAAATTTTACTATTCTAATCGATATCGTTTTCCAAATATACGAATTTTAGTATTTAATTCATGTGGCCACGCCTACTATTGCAAGTACGCCCATTTTTTACCCAAATGTTCGTGTGGATGTCAAAGTTTACCGCACTTAATTTGAAGACTCTAGCTGCATTAACTATCGTGATATATAATATTTAATACTTATTCTTTAATAGGGCGTGGCACCCCGCCCACTTAAAATTTCAAACCAAAGTATAGCCTATAGTTCCTTCCAGACATACAGAAAGATTCTGTGAAAATTTCAAGGAAATCGGTCCAGCCGTTTAACCGCCTATAAAGCACAAACAAACATACAAACATATAAACATACAAACATACAAACACACATTTTTATATATATAGATAAATAAAAAGCGTGTACATATTATAGAATTTAATTAACAGCGTTTTCCTAATAAATAAAAAATACAATTAATCTACTTTGTATTAATGTGTAGATAGGGCCTTTGGTTTCATAATATTAGAGTACCAAAAGAACCTAACACAAACAAGGCTTTTTAAATATTTTAAAATCTTATTCTATATTGCGAGAATTCAATTTCTCACATTTTTTTTATAATACTGGTGAAAATCATGCTGATCGTGCATAATCATGCATGATACCATTAGTTTAAAACAGTTTTTTAATTCTCCTGTAAAATTTTCAAAATGTTAAATAGGGTCGTTTACGTTTTAGCTAACGATATGTACGTTTATAAAAAAAGCTTTTGATTAGTTTTTGAAAGTTAATTGGAATTTAATTATTTAATTGAAAATATTTAATTTATACGCTAGTCCATTATGCCAGATTGAATCAAAATCTTTATCGATATCAAGAAAAACGACCTTTTTGATCGCCCATTACTTGTTCAGTCTCACATGGAATCAATGGTACCTTATTTTACAAAGTTATCTTCATAAACGTAGAAAATGCAAAAAGTACCATTAAAAATTCGAAAAAATACCTTTTCGGCCGCCCATAACATTCAGTATCACACGGAATAAATTATCCCTTAACTCACAGTTCTAGCATCATAAACGTACCTTTTCGGTCGTCCATAACATTTTCAGCCTTATCTCGGATCAATAGTTTCCAATTTCATAATTCTAGCTTCATAAACCGGTTTTTAATATAAATTTATATTCAAAATTAATAGTTTGAATACCTCAGTAACAATAAAACATTTTATTTAACATGATTTTAAGTGAGAAAATTTATTTTTTTTTTCATACTTGAAAACAATTATTTTCTATAAAGTACCAAATTCCCAAAGTTCACATATTTTCTCCTTTCTACCCTGTTATGAATGTGTTTAAATTTTTACTGAATTGCATAATTTTTTATGTTTCGAAAGAGGAGCCCATTATATAAATTTCATGTCTGTAGCTCTTTACGTTTGGACTGAGCCAGTCACGCTATTCTTTTATTTATATACATAGATATGTACATATGTATATATTTTGTTGGAAAAGTTGTTGAAATTATTTTAGATTTTTCAATAGAAATTCAAATAGTTTTTCAAAATCAAATACATACCTACATACATACATATGTATGTACATATGTATATAAATTCAGTTTATAAAATAATATAACTTTTATTAAAAAGATCATGATAATAAAAATCTTTGATTTAAGACGTTTAAAAAATATTTGTTTCGTTCGAAAAAGTGAAATATTACCTTAGAATATATAACGCTGCATCAAAATTTAAATGCTTGACTTCTTGTTTGTAAGTGTATATGTTTGTATGTTGAGGGAATATTAAAGCGCTCTTCGCTTTCCAGTGATTTCATGGCTACCAATTGGCATCTATTGAGTCCCGCGCCACTGCGGACGTTTTCTCTAAACTATACAATAATTTCACATTGCTGACTGGTGATTGTCTATAATTATAATCCCACAGTCCTTTGTAATCGCCAGCATCTTCGTTGAACCGAGGCCTTCTAAAAGGCATTTAAGGGCAGGTAGGGTAGAATGAGATTGCAAATCTAAAAGAAGGTATAAATTTACCTATAACCATTTATATTAACGCGAATTTCTTTATTTTTTTATTTTTACATATACATATGTGGTTTGTTTATGTGTTAGAAGCAATAGGGTAATAGGGGTTACTCCTAAAATCCTAAGCCAATTTTAATTGGATCCAGATTCTGCTCGACTGTAAGAAATAATGTGAGAGAAAACTGTTTCAAGAAGACGACTTGCCTTTTAATTTACATACATTTATATATATAAAAGCGAAACTCTTTCTGTCTGTGTGTGTGTGTGTTAGCTATAGACTCCGAAACTGTAAAGCCGATCGGACTCAAACTTTGGCAAGTTGTTGTATACATTCCAGGGAGTGTTTATGGGTGGTAAAAAGTTCTAATTTTTAGCTATTTGCACTTGACCGATTTTTCTGAAACTTTGCACACATATTGAACTCTCATGATTGTACATTTTCGTGATTAGAAAAGTGGGCAGTGCCACGCCCATAAATAAATTTTTCTGAAACTTTGCACACATATTGAGCTGTCATGACCATCAAATTTCGTAATTAGAAAAGTGGGCAGGGTCACGCCCATAAAAAAAGTTATAATTTTGAGGTACTTGCACTGGGCCGATTTTTCTGAAATTTTGCACACATATTAGGCTATCATAACTATACAGTTTCGAGATTAGAATAGTGGGCAGTGCTACCTACGCCCATTAAAAAAGTTATAAATTTTAGCTTCTTGCACTTTATATTCAATTAAAATTCAGAATGAATTTTTATTTATTAAGGGGCGAAGCAACGCGCGCCGGGCTTGTCTAGTATAAGAAAAGTATAATTATGAACACAAGTACTGCTGAGTACTTACTTAATAGAAAAGGATTATTTACACTTGAAATTAAAAAAAAAAATAGTAGGGGAAATCACCCTTCGTTGCAAACAGATCTTGCAAGTCTAGTATATATATTCTTAAGTTTGCAACAACACAAAAACAATAGCGGAAATCACCATTCGTTGCAAACAGATCATGCAAATGGTGCAGATCTTGCAAGTCTAGTATATATATTCTTAAGTTTGCAACAACACAAAAACAAAATACACTCAAATTACATTTCCCACACAAGCACTTATTTCCAATACTAAAAACAGTTGGAAATTTTCAAAAGTAACGCTTGCAATAGAATATATTGTTACAGATTTATTTTTAAATGGCTTAATTTACATTATAATTTATTTTAGTTGTAGTAGTTTAAGTTACTGTAGTTTTATTTGTATTAGTTATTTCGCTGGTTGTTCGAACAGGATGTTTGTTATTATATGTAGCATACTTTTAGACACTTCTATAATTCCTTCACATTTAACGTCTTAATTTAAATGTAACGGTTTTCGAATGTACTAGAATGTACATACGAGAACTTTGTCGAATGTTACCGAACACCACTATGTTACTATAAATAGCCGAACAACACAGCTAACATGATCAGTATTACAATAGAGCTTTTAAAGTGTGTATCAAAGTGAGTTTGATAATAGAAGTGTATAACCATAAGTGTAATAAGTTAAGTGATATAAAAACAATATCTGAGTGTATTTAAATAAATAAAGTGCTTCTAATTTTACAACTAATTTCAACTGTTTTTGATTGCAATAAAAGAACTCAAAGTTTATTTAAAGGAAGTGAACCAACGTTTATAAAAGGTATAAACGTAACAATATACTAGACTTGCAAGATCTGCAACATTTGCATGATCTCTTTACAACGAAGGGTGATTTCCGCTTATAGCGAAATAACTTTAAAATATCAAAATTAAGCGACATCATTAAGTAGGATTATATTGACTACAAAGATTTCAAAATTATTCGTTCAATAACACGCTAATGTTAAATAAATTGGGGTTTCCTTAGAATTAAATGTACATACATATCGTCGTTCGTAAATTATTGTGTTCTATGTGACATATAAAACCTATACATATAGACACAATAATTTACGAACGACGATATGTATTTCCGTTTAGTAGCCCAGCAAAAAAAAAACTATGACAAAGAAGTGAATTTGTAGGGAGTCAACTAATGATGAAGTGATTTAATTTAGGTGAAAACATTAATGATTTTAACATTAGCTTGTCAATGGAGATTATGTGTTTACATAACATGAACTCATGCATATTGT
Organism: Phyto melanocephala; assembly: GCA_941918925.1. Classification (NCBI taxonomy): domain Eukaryota; kingdom Metazoa; phylum Arthropoda; class Insecta; order Diptera; family Rhinophoridae; genus Phyto; species Phyto melanocephala. The sequence goes on from OW799237.1 coordinate 65,664,525, forward strand.
GTAAAAAGCATCCGATGTTTTATTAGTTAATTTTGTTTGTTTGCATGAATTGATGTTGGAAGCACATAATTTATGAGAAATTATTTCAAATTAGAAATAATATTTTTATGACTGTATAATCATTTAGAATAAATGCTTTTGCACTATTGATTTAGAAGTCTTGAAAATGTAATTCACTTTGCACTACTTCTTTTTTTTCTGGGAGATTGAAGTGTTTTTTCTATGTACATATTTCTTTTTCCTCACTTCTTTTTTACTGGGTATTTATAACAATGTAAATGCTTTAAAAAACCTATTATCCTAGCAAAAAATGATGAAAAATTATTTCTAAACACATTTTAATCACTTCCAAAGATGCTGATATTAATTTTTTTGTATTTTGACAAAGTAAGTTTTAACTTTTTAAATCGCAACCATCATTGGATACTTAATAGAAGTGGATTTTTTCACACCTTAAAAGCAAAAGTTAAAGCATTTAATTTAAAACAAAAAAATGATGTCAAGTTATTAAAAAGTTAACGACATCCTTAACTTAAAAATTATTAGAATTTTTTCAATGACACGCTAATAATGTAAAACTTTGGATTAGTACTTTGTTGTGTTTTTTCTGCTCCTTTTTTTTTACTGGGACACAAGCATGTATGTAAGTATCTGTAAACTTGTTTGCTCGGTATTGACAGTGTCAAAAGTAAGAAGGGCTATTTGTCCTTCGGGATTAATTTTGTTTATTAACTCAACACACATAAAATTGACACCAACATGTAATTAGTATTGAAGTAATAGATATAAAAGTGTAATATCACAATATCATTGTTCTCAGTCATATTTTGCAAGTTGTTGCAATTATTCTGTACATAGTTTCATTAAGAATAAATTAAAATGAACAGTGAACAAAATGAAAAATCCATGAATTTAAGTTCAGACCATTGCGATCTGAGATTAAGTGCAACTTCACTAGCTATAAGCGATGTTCCTAGTGAATTAATAATAAAAACTAATTTAACACGTGGAAACAAGATATCAGCTTTTAAAGCCGCATTAAGAGATTATTCAAAGAAGACTTCTGTGCATGGATTGAAATATATTTTTGAAATACATCGACCAATATTTGAGAAGTAAAATGAGTCATACTACATATTGTATTAAAAAAATTGATTGTGTGTTAACTAAATACTTGATATTTTTAGATTTTACTGGATTTTTACTTTATTAATTGCGCTATATTTTACTATCATCTATACGTGGGAAACATATGATAAATGGTCAAATACTCCAATTGTATTAGGTTTTGATGAAACTCTTGTGAAAATTCATAAAATACCATTTCCAACTATAACCATATGCCCGGAAGATAAAAAGCATATGATAAATTTCAATTTTTCCGGTTTTTCGGATGAGATATGGTCTGAAATTAAGGAATTTACAAATTTTCAAAACAGAAACCAGTTAAGTGAGGAAGAGTAAGATGATCGTTTCTATATAACTGATAATATTATTTATGTACATACATATGTATGAATATTTAAACTAGTCGAATCCCAACTACTTTGCCAGTCCCCACAAAGTTTTATGTTATTTATTAAGATCGCTGGATCAAGAAAAACATTCCTTTTTTAGAAGTAAGTCGACTTACGGATACTGATCCTTGCCATTAAAATTAAAATAAACAAACAAACCACCTTATTAAGTGTACCCTTGTTCATACTTACATGCATTGTGTAATTACTTAAGGTGATAGCGGAAGGGAGAGCATTTTTTGACACTCTCTTTTTATATATGGCGTTTGACAATTCTTGGCACTAAAATCTCTTTTTATATATGGAGTTTGAAAAACATTGGGACACAAAATAATAATCAGCTGGACTGCCACCGCCACCTGTATAATTATATCTGGAAAATATTTTTTAGTTCAATAAAAATAACTAACTTACTTCGAGTACATTAAAGAAACGTAAACCATAAGTGTTCTACGTTACCCAGATCTATCTTACTTTAAAATTTCATCGAAGTCGTTACGCTATTTAGGTGAGGCGTAAATTGTCCTTTGGGGTGAGTCACCCTAAATTTTTAGGAGTATGAAAAATATTAAATATATGTATATATATATATTTATATATTAGGGCGGGTCAATTTGTAGGGAGTGAAAAAATTCACAAATTTCCTTATGATTTCCGTATTCTATGGGTTATTCCATGAAAATTTGCCGAAGGAACCATACCTCTATCGTTTAAATCGAGTCCCCTACTTTTTGTTGGTAGATTGTTTCCCAAATTGACGTTCGTATGAAATATTACCTACACGTTCACATCCATAACTCAAAAACTCAAAACTTGGCTCAATCTATTATTTAATTCAATTTACAATTCAAAACGAAGAGTTTAAGCCCAAATTTATCGAATTCGGTTGATTAATTCATTCATAATTTGTAGAAAAAAAAATAAAAAGGGTAAAAAATCAAAAAGTTGGTTTTATGTGTTATTTTGTTTTAGCAATATCGCATGAATTAATCAACCGAATTCGATAAATTTGGGCTTAAAATCTTCAATTGAATTAAATAATGGATTTAGCCAAAAAAATGGCCATGAAAGTAATATTATTGGACAAAAACATGAAAAAAATGGAAAAATGCTCCAAAATTTGGCAAAAATGCCCGTAACTTTTGAACCGTTGGACCAATGTTGGAGATTTTGTAAATTGATCAAAATGAGCTCATCTTTCCAATGCGCCTACAGGCGATCGATAGTTTTTGAGTTATGGATGTGAACGTGTAGGTAATATTTCATACGAACGTCAATTTGGGAAAAAATCTACCAACAAAAAGTAGGGGACTCGATGTTAACGATAGAGGTATGGTTCCTTTGGCAAATTTTCATGGAATAACCCATAGAATACGGGAATCATAAAGAAATTGTCGAAAAATAAATCGACCCACCCTAATATATATATATATACATATATATATTATATTAAATATTATACATATACATATTTTATAATATATATTATATATATTTAATATAATATATATATTAAATATTACTTTTGCATTGGCTGGACTATAAATTGTGTAATAATTAAAGAAAAATACTAAAAACTATATCGACGCAAGTACATAATTAAAAAAAGTGGGCGTTGAAGTAGAAGGGAGTCTTAGTTATATTATGTAAAAATTTCAACAAGATCGGTTCAGCAGTCTGGCCTACCTGAGGGGGCGTGAAAAAAGGCGGGGCGCTGAGGGGTATGAAAAATATGTGTTGACCGATTCTCAGACCTACCCGATATGCACACAAAATTTCATGAAAATTGGTCGGGCTATTTTGGAGGAGTTCAATTACAAACACTGCGACACGTGAATTTTATATATTAGATATATCTCCAGAAGTTATGTAGCGATTGTGAAAGATTTCAATAGCGATTCATTCCCGAATAAACATGTCTGTGCAACATGTGCAAAGAAAGAGAAATGATGTTCTTAACCTAAGAATTAAAGTCTTAATTTAAGCCGAAATCAAACTTAAAAATTCAAGCACGATTTATTTCTGGTTTTCTTAAAACAAGTAAAAAAGGAGATTGTTTTACAAAATCAAGTACAAGACTATTTAAATAAGAATAACTTTCTTAAATTAAGTCTTATTTCTCTGTTCTCTCTAGAAACAAACTTATATTTTTTAGACATTTGCTTAGATAAACACACTGTTTAAAATTTCAAGTATGTTTCTTTAATTCTCATTTTGTTTATCATACTTTAGCTATAAGTAACAATACTTACCACAACAAAGCTGTAGCAGTTTTCAAGTTAAGTAAGCTTTCATAACTTGTCCGTTAGCTTTCTTTTTTAGTTTTAATGAAACGTATCGCCAAGAAAATGTCAAACGGTAAGTGGTGAAGATACTGTACTATACAACGATCAAACCAAGTTACGAATTCTTGGAACAAGCGCATTTTTTTGATTAGTTCAATCTGATTTATACTTGAATTATTCTTTTTTTAAGCTAACGTCAAGTACGGTTTCGGACTTAAATCAAGCTAATAATTCTTAAAATCAAACTTTTTTCGGTTTAACTATTCCTAAAATTAAGAAATTCGTGCTTGACACCACATTCATTCTTAAACCAATAATATTGTACTTGGTCTAAGAAAATCCGTACTTACCGTACTTCTGACACCGCTTCGGATTGATTTAAGTACGGATTACTTGATTTGTTTTTTGAGTGTGGCTTCTAAAAGTTGATTTCAATCAACACATGACTACCCTTACAGAAAATATCTATGTATTTATATACTTTATGGGGTATAAAAATAAAATACACTCTGCACACATTATGAAAAAAAAGTTGTGTTATTCATGTGTGTTTTGGTGACGAAAGCAATTTTTAAAGAGAGTTGTAATACAAAAGGAACTCTAATATAAAAGTTGTTAATATGGCCAAGGACATGTATATTTAAGCAAACTAAACTATTCGATATTTGATTAATAATTCGAGTCATAAAAACCTATTCCTCGAATAATTCGATAACCAACAAATTTATAAAACCGGTTAAAAGGAAAAATATAAAAGAACGATTTTCTGAATTTTGACATCCTAACACACCGTCATTGTTACCCATCGCCTGTGGTGCACAAGGGTATATATAGCTTTGTCATTCTGTTTCTTATTTATACAATATGTATTTCCGACCCATAAAGTATTTTTTTTACAAAAGTTTATGAAAAGGGGAAACAATTGAGTTATGTCCCTCTGTCTGTCCACGTGCTGGTTGATTTTACATTTCTACATACATCCAGTAAACAGACAATCAAATTCATTGCCAATCGATTTCTTCAGTTTTAGCAAAAGAACTTTTTTATTGTAGTATAAAACTTTTATTGCAAGAACCAACGCTGATTTTTCACTGATATTCAGAAACGATGTTCTGTAGATACAACCGTAAAATACGACTGTCACAACTATATTATACGTTTAGCAAAGATTCTGGTACATACAACCGATACTGATTTCTCTGTGTAATATTTTCTATTAGTCAAGCCCTTTCTTTTATTTGATACGCGTATTGGTATTGGGAGTTGAAAGTGACAAATTAATATTTTTAATCTATATATCCACCATTTTATAAGGGATGCCATTCTGCTGGTCAATCTCTTTCATTTGATACCAATATTGAGGGGGTTGAAGAAGACGAATCCTTAATTACCATATTTGATAACATATATCCGTCATTTTATTTAGGATCCCATCATGGATTTTTTTTCACAGTTTGCTGTATTCTACTGGTCAGCCGTACCAATATTAAGCCCTGTAGGCATATCATATCTATAAATAGTAACAAGCGTGGCTATAAAATAATCTAGGGCTGGAGCATTTTTATGGCTGTCGTGTTTGTTTGCTCACAATTCTGAAGCATAGCGATTCATTCCTGAATACATACTTTAAAAAAACTGATTCCACATACAGATCTGTGCAACATGTGGGGGTTTTTAAACGTCAATTTCAACCAATACACGGACAGATGGACATACCGACATTGTTGAATGAATTCCCCTATAATACGCTTTAAGAGAATATACAGTGTTTAAAAAACTATCATCATCAAAATTAAAAGTTTAAATTAAGCGCTGTTGCTTTGAAGCAACAGTTTTTAGTTAAGAAATAAACTTTTGCTTTCGCTTCTGCTTTGCAATTAAATAGCAACGGTTGAAAAGTCTTTTGTGTTTTTTGCATTCGTTCAGTTTTGTTTTGATGTTATTTCGTACTATAGACCACTGTTGGCAAAAGTGGCATAGTGCCATTTTCGGCACTATTGATTGTTTAATGGCACTATGGCACGCTCAATAAAATTTTGGCTCTTTTTCAAACAATTAAAAATATATAATTTTACTTAGTTTTTAAGAAATATATTTTTTAATAATAAGAAGTAAATGCTTTTTCTTCCTGTTGTAAATACTAAAATGCGAAACTACGGACTACACAGTATCAAAAATTTGGCCATTTTAGTACGTTTATATGTTGGAAAATGTGTTGATCGATTTTTGATCTTAGTTCAAGTATCTGATGGTTCCAATCAATCGATTTGTAATGCCATTATGAACGTTTTACAGGATAATGAAATTCCTATAAAAAATTTAGGGCCGTATTCATAAAAAATATTTTAGGTTTATTAAAGGCTTATTTGACAGATGTTGTAGAGAAATTTGTCAAATAAACCTTCAATAAACCTTAGATATTTTTTATGATAATGGCCCTTAATCGGATAATTGTTCGGTTATGATGGAAAAGAATAATTGTTTGCAGGCTCTGCTTAAAGAAGTTCAATTTAAATTTAGTGTTTGGCTTCAGGTAAATACTTTATCATCATTAATTTGATCTCAGGATTTATTAAAATCCAACTCAAAATGACAGTGATGTCTTAAAAATAATTACGCAAACAAATGTTACAAATACAATTTTTGTAAACGAGGTTTTACTAGAATTTTTTAACTACATATCGATGCCTTACTTCCTCAACCTCGTAACTTAAAAATACGGTTTTGACTTTTTCATATCAAACGATTGTTTTATGCTTTAACTAAGAAGATTAGTATATTATTGCTACTAATTTACATAAATACAATCAATTCCTTAACAATTGCATTTAAACTTTTAACCAAACACCGAAGTATAAAAAGATTAACCGTTTTTTTTCTCTCTCCTGAAAAATTTTATTTTTTAAGATACGAGGTTGAGGAAGTAAGGCATCGATATATTTAATGTTATTTAACAATATATATTTAATATATCCCTATTTTGGAATAATTATTAAACATTACATATAAAATACATATGTGTATATTTAATAAATAACAATCCTACTAAATATAATATAATAAATGTGAATGTTTGTGTGTTTGGATGTTTGGATATTTGTTACTCAATCATGCAAAAACGGCTGAACGGAACTACATGAAATTCGGCACATAGATAGATAACAACCTAGATTAACACATAGGCTACTTTTCGTTGTTGGCAAGCTCATCATAACACATCCTAAACGGGTTGTTTGTGTTGTAAATATTTTTGTTTTTGTTGTTAATACTAAGTCTACCTTTTATCCCGATAACTACGCAGACGAAGTTCCGGGAACAAGCTAGTATTTATATATGTTTAATTTATCTGTATAAATTTTTTAAATATTGAAGTTCGAAAATTTTTTTATATATAATAATAACACTGAATAAATGGATTTCATTTTTTTAAATATGTAGACATGACATGTTTGTTATGGCACTTTTTAAGATGTTTTGGCACTTTTTAGCTAAAATTTTGGCACAAAACTGAAATTCTCATATACCATCACTGCTATAGACAAGTAAAATCAAAGCAATAGTTGTTAACAAATTTAAACGTTTCGCTTCCAGTCAGTCGTCAACAGCTCAAGCAGAAAGTTAAGTAGAAAAAACACAAACAGTTGCTGTGCTAAAACTGACAAAATTAGATGTACGAGGTTTTCATGAATATATGTATGCTTTTAGTCGAAGTCATAGCAACTGCTTGTGTGTTTTCAACAGCAAAAGCAAAAAGTATGTATATATTCTGAATATATACTTTATGGGGTCGGAAAATAATATTGTAAAAATTACAAACGAAATGACAAAGCTATATATGTATAACCTTGGCAGTGGCAAGTTGGCACTACAGGTTAAGAGTATATTCTATTCATATTTTATTTTTTTGGGTATAGGTTTTGACGCTTGTTGTGAAAAAAATATTTCTAATGTGGAGTTTATAACATAATTCTGCTTCTTTCGAAGCACAAAATTACATCGATTGCTGTTAAATACTTAGATTGAATTTATTTTGTGAAATCATTTATTCTTCTAACCATACTTTAAGTCAATTTAATTAACTATTAGCTCCCAATTCCAACCGTAATAGTTTTATTAGCAAAATCTTTTCAATATTAAGTTTCCTTCATTTAAATTGTTTGTGTTTACAGTCTACAAAAATTCTTGACGACTTTGCAAACATGTGATCCAGAAGTTATCGATAAATATTCGCGCTATATGCCAACCAATCTAAATATGAATGTGGCACAAACCCTATTGAATATGGTAACCGATACGCACGTAGGTGTGGTAATGTGTTATTGGAATAAAGAGACCGATGTGGGTTGCACAAATCTTAAAAAGGTGGTTACGGACGAGGGAGTTTGCTATCAGTTTAATGGCTTAAAACATCAAGATATTTTCAAAAATCCAAAGTAAGTTTACAATAAATATGTAGTTTAATTAATAAAATAGCCCATGTCACAATCTTGTGTATTTGTCAATGCAAATTTGCACAGTTGCTAACATGTTCTATTTATGTATACTTTGTTAGTGTAAAGTAAAAATATACTCTTAATAGCGCAAATCACCCTTCGTTGTAAACATATCATGCAAATGTTGCAGATCTTGCAAGTCTAGTATATATTCTATTGCAAACGTTGCTTTTGAAAATTTCCAACTGTTTTTAGCATTGGAAATAAGTGCTTGTGTGGAATTTTAGTGTATATTGTTTTTGTGCTGTTGCAAACTTTAGAAAATATACTAGACTTGCAATATTTGCAACACTTGCATGATCTGTTTACAACGAAGGGTGATTTCCGCTAATATTTTCCAAATGCACTGATGCAACCCCTTTGGCACAAGATCGTGAAGTAAGCTAATGCATGTTTGTATACAATTTATCATACATGTATGTATGTATGTATGCATTTTCAGTGAAATTAGTTATGCAGATGGAATTGAAAGCGATTTTAATGAAACAGTAAATTGGTCATTAGATCATGGATATAGGGGTCAAGGCATAAATGCCTATCCTCACAGATCTATTTTACCCTCAATCAAGAATGGCTTTCATGTTATATTATTTATTATGCAGGAGTACGATGATTATGTGTGTAAAAGTTTTAAACAAGGATTTAAGGTATGAACTAACAAAGCTTTATTAAGTATGCTTACACAACATAAGCACTAAAAATTAACACATCTTACAATTGTAACGTTGCTAAGAAAAAAGTTTTCTATCTTTCGCTTTTGTATTCCCATTCCGAAAGCATAAAGTTGGGGGATTATTAAATTTTTTAGTCATAACTATTATAGCTAGTGATAGTGCAACCTTTTTGTTGATTTTTAGCGGCCTAACTTTACAAAATGGTGAAAGTGATGTTAAAAAATTTGCATTCAAAATAAATTTAAATTAGTTCAATCAAAAAGTTTTTATTGATATATGAAATTGTTCCACTTATTTTAAAGATTGACTTTTATTATAATATAGAAAATCCCGGCGCGCGTTGCTACGCCCCTTAATGAATCAAAATGCATTCTGAATTTTAATTGAATATCAAGTGCAAAAACCTAAAAACTATAATTTTTTTATGGGCGTGGCACTGCCCCCTTTTCTAATCACGAAATTGTAAAGTCATAACAGCTCAATATGTGAGCAAAGTTTCAGAAGAATCGGTCCAGTGCAAGTACCTCAAAATTATAACTTTTTTTATGGGCGTGGCCCTGCCCACTTTTCTAATCACGAAATCATAAGGTCATGACAGCTCAATATGTGTGCAAAGTTTGAGAAAAATCGGTCCAGGGCAAGTACCTCCTAATTAAAACTTTTTTAGGGGCGCACAGTGAGACAACGCCGGCATTAAATACAAGGAGTAATTGCAGAGTTCTAAAATTTTGCACAGGTTACTTTTGAGACAATTCCAGTTTAAAAAAAAAAAAATTAAGAAAATTCGCCCACTTTTAGGCCCACCTCCCATACAATCGATATTTGTAAAATGCCGTATTGTCCGTAATACTTAAGGGATAACTTTAAATTTTGGTATACTTGAATGTTATGTTGTTACAAACATTATCGGAATAAAGTTTTGGACTTTGGCCCACTTTTACCCCCACCCCCCATACAACCTCAACATAAAAAGTGCCATATTTTCTAAAATATTTTAGGTACAATCTTCAAATTTGATATTATTATTATTTATATAATTTAAAATGTTTCATGCAAAAATTACAATAACACGCCCACTCTTACACCCACTTCCCATTAAAATGCAATAAAAAAGAACAATTTTTTCATTCTATCAATAATTTTTTAATATCATCATGGTATTCTAATTTTTTCAATATCTTTATTGCTATCGATCCAAATATCAGAAATTGCACTATAAAAAATTATTGAATTATCCATGACCTTGTAAACTTTTTTTAACACTTTATATAAACTTGTATAAACTTGCACTCTCAAATATGTAGATTGTGAATTAAACATATACATAATTGCAATTACCGTTTGTTGATCAATAATATTTAAAACAACAACAATGTAATATTTTTTTACAGTTTGTTTTTAAAAAGTTTGTGAGCACAATATAAAATATCAAACAAACAATTAAAAAAAAAAAATTAAAAATTTGTAAACATGCTATTGCATGCTAACATATGTACATACGTATAGCGACAAAATGTGCACGTTGCGTATTTTTTGTAGTTTTTTGTATGTTTAAAGTACTTTTGCAAACTTTTGCTATATGTCCTCTACTTTAAATGAAAGCTGAGACTTCAATCTTTCATTTGATATAAGTCTGCACCTAGGGCGAGGGGCTGCTCTATATTTCCTAGTCCATTGAAAATGCTAAATGTTAAATTTTTACACCACAATTCTGTTGTAAAGAAATTTTTTTTTGTGTTTCTTTTTTTAAATTTATTTTTTTATCTACTCATTCTACAACAACTAAATTAATTAAAAAAATACTTTAAGGTTATATTTATTATGTATTTTTTTATTGATAAGCTTTTGAATATTACATATTGAACCAACATATTTCAAGCGCGTTAGCATACCTCAACTTTGACTTGCTCTAGACCAAAAAGTAATGAAGTTATGAATCTCAAATTTCAGGGAATTGTTACTCATATATCTGTTAATATACTGTGAAAATTTCATCCAAATTGGACGACACGCCAAAAACTATTTTTTTCCGCTGTTACTTTAGAGCTGTCTCACTGTGGGGCGTGGCCCCGCCGGAGTCTATAGCTAACACACACACACACACAGAGTTTCACTTTTATATATATAGATAATTGCTTAATTCACAGCCTGTCGTAGGAGTCGTATACAGCTATTATGTATTTATGTTTTTAAAAAATAAGTTGCATTGTGTTCGTAATTGATGTTCTTTGGAATGCGTGAACCGATTTTGTTTTTATGTATAAACGGTCTCTGTATGTGTATTGGTTCATGAGTTGTAGCCATTTTAGTGAAAACTGCATTCATTTCAAAATATTTTAAAAATTTTTGAGTTAATATAAAAAAAAAAACTGAAATACAATTCGTTTTTAAATTCATTACAATTTGATTTTAGTCAAACATGACAATAAAAGCAATTTACCACTGATTTAAAAGAATTTAAATTGATTTTTTTATTTTCTTTTTTGCACTACGAAGTGTGCAGGGGGTTCGCTAGTGTATTTATATGACATTCTACATATAAACATAGGTAAAATTGTTGTAAGTGTCGTATAAAAAATTAATGAAAAAATAATCAAAAAAAAAAAAAATGTGTACAACTACTACGACCTACAACACCCACTTACGACAGCTTGTGAAGTGAGCAAAGAGTTGTATGTAAATAAAAATAAACTAATTGCTTATTAGAATAAAATATAAATATGGGCGTAACTGCTTAAATGCGAAGGTAGGAAGATCGTTGGTCATATTGACGACTCAGTGCTGCCAATGGAAAGCTTTTTGCGAAGATTAGCGCGGTATTGCAATAAGCCATTTATTCTTAGGAGCCATAAAGTGGGCTTGATGTAAATACAGTTAAAACGGAGTCAGTGTTCTATATCAGAAGATATAAGATCGAGGCGGTAAGGCGTTCAATACTTAATGAAGTAAATAATTAGTCAATTCTATTAATTAGTTTTCGAATAAGCTTACAAATCGAAATATTTCCTGCAGTCTTAAATAGTAGTAAGTTGTGTTGAAAGAAAATTACATAGAAGAGGGTGCATACCAACAACAGAAACTTCATAGGAAATAGTTGGAGCCAACAATAAAAGTAGTAAATTATATTTACATGTCGCTTGTAAGAAGACGTACTTTTTTTTTGTAGAAGTAAATATACTTTTTTTGTTTTTGTTTAAATGTAATATTTTAAATATGCAGCAAAATATACGCTAAATAAAAAAATACTAAATAATTTTTCGTTATATTTATCAAAAATTGTATGTATCTCTGATTTAAATTTTTTAAAAAATTAAAACTGTAGGTTTCCATACTTTAGATTCATACATTTAGAAAATACTTCTCTTTAATTCTCAAAGTCATTATTAGTACCTAATTTTAGAATTCTATGTATAAATCTATATTCCAAAAGTAATTTTCTGTCGTCCAATATATTTTTAATCTAAACTTTAAAATCCTTTATTTCACAATTATACCTTCATAAATGTATAAAATACAAAAAGTACCCAAAGTTTCTCATAAAATTTCTAGCTTTTAAACGTAAAAAATCAAAAGTACCATAAAAATCTAAAAAAAGTACCTTTTTAGTTGCCTCTTTTTTTGTTCAACAAATATAAATAGTGCCTTAATTAGAAAATATAGATTCATAAACATAGAAAACAAATAGTACCGAAATAAGGCAAAAGTACCTTTTTGACCACCCATGACACTTTCAATTTCACCTCGGATTTATAGTCTACTATTATTTAAAAATTCTAGTTTTTTCGCTTTGCACTACTTTTAATTTTTTTTTGCTGGGTCCTTAAAAAAACTTAAATTTGTAAATGCAATCTTAAATAAACTAATTTAAATTTTTTAACTTTTTCATAAACTGGCAACAGATCTTTTTTAATTCTCCTGATAACCTACCACTAACAACGGGCAATTACATTTTGGTTTCTAATGCTCATGAAGTAATAGTGACAGTGCTACCTCAATATATAACATCGCAGGATAATTTATTGCATTATCCACCAGAAAGGTACAGTATGAAACTATTCTCTACTTATTTTGCTTTTTCATTTTCAATTAAAGCAACGTGTAACATTTTTTTGGTCATTAAATGGGTATATCGAATGCTTTAATACGCATGTCAAATGTAGTAAAACTGCTTACTCAGTTGACAATTTTCTAAACATTTGTCTTCTTGATAGGAATGTAAAATTTTTAAAGGGTACAAAAGTTAATAATAGTTTTTTTTATTATAAATATGCACGGTCTTTTGGATTCGATATTATATGAAAAGAATAACAAAAAAACAATTTATTTAAAGTCGTCGGTTGGAAAAAAATATCTTGCAAAAATATATTTTTCCATATTCCTTAAAGCTTTGACCAGTTTCGAAAAATACAGCAAAACTTCTTTTTCTGAAATGTGTAATTTAAACAAAACTTTTGATATGATATCAATTGTGATATACAAAATATCATTTTATATTGAAAAAAATAATATTTAAATTGTGTACGCAGTTTTACTATACAATACATACTTATTATATTTTAGGTCCAGTTAAAAAATTTGATTTTTGTTATACGGTGTATTATAGGGATATCACCAATATGCATGTATATAGATAGATATTATATAAAACTTTCATTTTAAATAACTCATCAAATATTTTCTATAAAAGTACATACAAACTTTCCTAATATGAGGGCGGATCAATAAATCTATAACACGTTTCAAATCTTGCTACTTGTATCTAAAATATTGGCTGGTTTCGCACAGAAAGGAAAATAATATGAAAAAAATCTACCGATATGATAAAAAAAATATTTTTAATATTTTTGAAAGTAAAAACACTCAAAAGTAATTAAAAATTTTAGTTCTGTATAAAAATTTTGCCACCATCGAAGAACCTATTATTTTAGAAATAAAAAAAAGAAAAAATTAATGTTTAATTAGCTATATGTTGCCTTTTCAGCAAATTTCTTATACCCTTATTTTATCATTCCCTTCACCTGTGGTGAACAAGGACATTATTGTAGTTTAAAGTTTCCACAAATTCATTTCCGACCTTATAAATTATATATATTCTGAAAGCTTTTGACTAGGGGAGTTGATTGATCCATCTGTCCGTGTGTCGGTTGAAATCCACTTATCCATTTATTTATGTATTGGTCAAATCTAGTCATTAAAAAAGTACCCACTTCAACCCCCTCAATATTGCCATCAAACGAAAGGACTGTGTCAGAGGAATACAGTAAATAATAAAAGAGTTAATATTCAAGATGGAATCGGAAATAAAATGGCGGATATAAGGGTAAAAAAATGCTGTTACGGGTATCACCTTTCAATCCCTACAATATCAAGTGGGGGGCCTAACCAATAGAATACAGTAAACTATGAAAAAGATAAATCCAACATTGCGTCTAACAAAATGGCGGATATTTTTTTTTAATCTATAAAAAAAGGGTTTCAAATGACTTCTAGAATACAGCTAACTTTGTAAAAATTTAAAATCGAATATGGTATCGGAAATAATAAAGAAAAATGGCATATAAGATAATATTTAAGCTAAGCTACGATGTGGTGACTATATCTATTTATATGATGGTAAAGGGTAATATATGATTGGACACGGACGAATATAGTGAAAAAAAAATAATTTTTTCTTCAGAAATATAAAATAGAGATTTGGAGCAAAAAACAGAATTTAATAAACGTTGGTAAGTGTCTTGATTTGAAAGATTACATATGTTCAAAACTATTTTTTATTCTGCCAAGTAACTGTCTTTTATTTCAAAATTCAAGGCTTTATTGATCCATTTTTCTGTATAACGAGGATTAATAATCATTTTTAAAGAGTGTTGATAGTATAAAAATTATTTGGTTATAACAGTTTATTAAATCGTAAAATTTACATTTAGTATTGGTTATTGCAGTATATTGGTGTTATTGGTGTAAAATAAACCTTATTTTAATTCTATGTCTCCATTACCTAACGATTATTTCGGACATTAGCAAAACATCGGCAAAGCAACTTTAAAAAAATTGGTTATAATAATTGTTTTGAAAAAAAAAAAATTAGAAAACATATTTTTTTGTTTGCAGTTGCTATCTATTTTTTTAATATTGAAAATGACTTTTGATGTCAGACATCGTTCTGTGAACAAATGTTCCGACAACTCTGTTTTAACAAGAATAAAACATAAGACGCTATATTAGGCTATGTTCACATTAGGCAAATATTTGCCTAAATAAGTGTAAATACTGCTTCTTAGTAAATATTTTTTCAATATTATGTAATATTGCTTAAACCAAATACTAAAAACAATTAATATTGCAGTTGGTTTAAAATAAAAAAAAAAATAATATTTTTTAGAGTACAAATTAGTTGTTACGTCTATTTTCTCAAATATTTACCCAATGTGTGTACAAACTAGTTCGGTTCGTCTTTTAAATATGTTTGATTATTTTTTTTTCACTCAGATTAAATCATAAGCTTTTCGATATTCACGAAACGAAACAGCTCTTTTAGGGTGATGTATAGTGGAGTTTTCATTAGAAAATCAAATTGATAACGATTTATGATATTATTATTTGAATTTAAAAACTTAAACTTCTTGTGTGAATAATTTTCTCAAAGAGCTTACGCTAATTGGCCTGTAGTTGGAGGGAAATAAAGGAACTTTTTCAGAATTATGGATTAACACGTTCGCCACTCAGCGTCACTTATAAGTGTGACAAGCAAGTTTTCAAAAAAATTGATGTCACTTACATAAATATATGTATGTGTCGTGTTATTAATAAATAGTGTTAAGCTATAATTTAATGCAAGTTTGTAAGAGGTAGTTTTTTTGTGTATTTTAGTCTCTAGCAAGGTGTCAGATATATATACATATGTGCTGCGGTTTGTGGATACGCTAGGCAGATATTTCAAAAATACGTTTTTTTAGGGATACTCAAAATTCGGCCCAACCAATGAAGTGTTTATATGTAGGTATAACAAATTTTTAATAAATAATAACATTTTTGAAATTGCTGTTTTAACGATAGAAATCAAACCATTTAGCGACTCACATTTGTGACACTAAAACACAATTATGCCACAGATACGTGACACTCAGTTACTCTTAAAAAATTGTTTAGAAAACTCATGTCACTTATATATGACATATTTTTTTTTTGGTGAGTTTTAATTGAAAGTGCATAAAATTAGGAATTGGCGAACGTGATAATATTACCTTAACCCATTACTAAAAAAGCTTAACGGCTGAATGCAAAAAAGAACCTAATTTAGATTTAAAATAGATATTAGTTACTTAACATTTTAGGACTAACATGCCTTTGTTAAGAAAACGTACCCGAAAACAGTATTAAAACTTCCATTAATTTTAACAAATACATAATTTTTATACGGGAAAAACCATCACCATTTTGTTGTTAACGATACAATAAAAAGAATATAAATTCATTCGGGTAGTCGTCTTTAAAATTTTTATTTTATTTGCACATAATATAATTCAATTTAATTGTTGTTGCTTATGATTTCCAATCGTGTATACAAAACAAAACAAACAAATAAATAAACTAATAAAAAGAAGCAACAAAATTGTTTTCCTTGGCCGAAGAAATGGTATTCGAATAACGAGCTTTTTATTTGTTTTGAATTTATTTACATCACTGAAAAAACACAATTAGTTTTACAATTCTTCATTTACTTTTTATTTATTCAATATTTTAGGAATTTTTCACATTTTTAGTTTAACATATTAACACCGATTGTTGCCTCTGTTAATATTTGTTATAACATTTGACTGCACAAAACGTAAAAAACAGAAAGAAAAACAAGTAACAGTGCTATATTCGGCCGTGCCGAATCTTATATACCCTTCACAACGTGTAGTCATGCAATAACAATTGTTTGTATCACCATTCATCCCATATAAAATACGTGCATACGTACACGTTAGAATAAATGTGGCATCGAATCCCAGCTAAGCCAAAAAAATTTAATTTTATTTTATTTAATATATTATTTATATTTTATTATTTTTTTTATATTTTTTTTTAAATTTTTTTAAAAAATTTTTTTAGAAAAATTTTTAAAAAATTTTTTTTTAAATTTTTTTAAAATTTTTTTTTTGTAGTTTTTTTTATTATTTTTTTCTTAATTTTAATATTTTTTTTTTTTTGTAATTTTTTTTGTTTGGTATGTTTTTTACATGTATGTATGTATGCATGTTGTTGTTGTAATTGTGAAAAAAACGAGGTGGTCGTGGTTTTTTGCTCATATCTCAGAAAGTTATGGGGCGATTGTGCTGAATTTCAATACCGATTCATTCCTGGATATTTCCAAGAGATTGATACCATATATAGATCTGAGGAACATATAGTTGCTTCTAAAAGTTGATTTCAACCAACACACGGACAGACGGGCAGACGGACAGACGGACAGACGGTCAGGGCTTAATCGACTCCTCTATTCATAAGCTTTCAGAAAATATATACTTTATGGGGTCGGAAATGAAAATTGTAGAAATTACAAACGGAATGACAAAGCTATATATACCCTTGTACACCACAGGTGAAGGGTATAATAAAGATTAACAATAGTGTAGGTTTAATGTAGGTACATACATACATATATTCCTACTTTACATTTTTTTTAAAGATAATAAAGGTATGCTGAGATTTTTGAGTTTTTGCATATAACATTGAGGACTTTTGCTTAACAGTGGTTTGAAAAGCTGTATTAAGTTTTTTTTTGCATAAGGCTGTAATTGTTTACTTTAGATTTCCAAAAAGTAATCGAGAAAATTAGTAAAAATTATTATTGTTAATGCAATTTAAACCAGGGGGCAAAATACGGCATTTGAACGTGATCGAAATTAGAAAATTCTTATTAGAATCTCTATACCTAAAGCACAGCGAAATCGATCGTTCTAGTAAAATTTCGATCGTGATCGAATGGCGAATTTTGGCCTCGGGAGACTTAATATTTTTTTTTTTACAAATGGAATATTGATTTGACTGTAGATTCCAAAATTATTTAAATTTTAATTAAAAATGGGTTAGAATGCCCCAACCGTCCCAATAGAATTGCCATAATGGTGGACCAGGAAACCAAAGCTTCAAATGTTCAAATGGAAGAAGTTATTTAAGGCTACTAAGAGAGCTATACGAACCGTAATAAAAATAAATAGCAAGCAGAAGATAATATTTTGACTAGTCTGTTCATTATTTTTGTTACAAAAATACATTTAAAGTAATAAAAGTTAATAAAAACGAACCCAACTAATTTTTTAATTACTTAAGTAAAAAAGCTTATAATTTGCTTCTTTTTTTACCTATAATTATTTATTTATTTATTTATTAATTTCAATACAAAGAAAGCCTTCATGGCCAATTATTTATTTTCCCTAGGAGACATTGTTATTTTAATAGCGAACGAGATTTACGTTTTTTTAAAATTTATACACAAAATAATTGCCAAACAGAATGTTTAACCAACTTTACTATAGCAAAATGTGGCTGTGCGAAATACTGGATGCCCAGTAAGTCAACTATTCACAATCTTAAACCGTTTTATATGAAAAATGTGTATAATAAGCAAAAATATTTTTTCCTCCCTTAGAACCATCACATATTCCCATTTGTGATCACTCTAAAATGGCCTGTTGCAATAATGCCGCCAATGTATTGAATGTGATTTTGGCACATCAAGCCGCTCAGAAAACATAAGATCCCGCTGTGGAAGTAATGTGCGATTGTATGCCAGCGTGCAATTCATTAGAATACGACTTCGAAATAACACGTGGATATCTGGATACTAAGGCAACTTTAAGGGCACTTCGTGAATATGACGATTATGAAGGGTAATCAATTGTTCCATTAATTTTGATTTATGATCAATTAATAAATGTAGAAATTTACTTTCTTAGGCTTTTTATCTCGTTATTGTCCGTACATTATAAGGATTCGCAATTTACTGCCACTAAACGAACGGTGCTTTACAATGGCACCCAATTTATTTCCAATTGCGGTGCTATTTTTGGATTGTTCTTGGGAGGGTCAATAATAACTTTAATCGAATTCTTTTATTTCTTTTCCGTACGTTTATACAATAATTTGTTAAAGCGAAAACTAATTCAGAAAAACATCAAAGAATTAGAAATAACTATTTCTGATTAACTTGATTAGAAGAAAAAATGCAAAAAAAACAAGTAAGAGCACTATATTCGGCTGTGCCGAATCTTTTATACCCACCACCAATATTGTGTAAATTTAAAGCACAATATTTATTATTTTGTTAATCGCTATGGAAAAATCTCTTTATAATAAAATATGTATCACTTTCTTTGTAGAGGGTGGTTAAATTTTAAGGGCCCATGTTGAAGGTGAACTACACCTAGACCTTAAATTTGTTTTCTGCATTTCATTTGACATTTCTCAATCTCAAACTTACTCAATTTGATCCGTGGAAAGATACGCAAGTGAGCAACGCTTTAAAGTTATTCAGATTTTTTATAAAAATGGGCGTTCAAATCAAAATGCATTTTGTGCATTTCGTAATTCTTTTGATCAACATAATCGTTCAAATTCGTCCACAATCGGGAGAATTGTAAAAAATATTTAAATTTCTGCAAAACAGGTCTATATAGAATGTTAGAAAATCTGTGAATGCCTTCTTAGTTCGTTGAATGGGAACCACTGCTGGTTTTTGTGATAGTGCGGCAAAAGAGCAGTCAACCTCGCCTCATCATCATGCCCAACAATTGAGCATCAACATTGTCATTGAAAATTTGGACCATCAGATAGAGGAGTGCCAAGGATGGGGGGGGGGCCATTTGGCCGATATTTTGTTAAATACATAATTGAACCATACAAATATTATAATTACAAAAAGAAATAATAATATCCTTAATAATTTGTGTTTTATTTAAATTCAACATCGGTCCTTAAAATTTAACCACCCTTTATAACTTCGATATGCTACTAAAATGCTTTTGTAAATGTATTCTTTCAATGTAGTCTTTCAACTGGCGCCAAGGATTGAACCATACAAATATTATAATTACAAAAATAAATAATAATAATATCCTAAATAATTTGTGTTTTATTTAAATTCAACATGGGTAATGTAGTCTTTCAATGAAAGTGGGCGTTAAAGTAGGCGTGTCAATAAAGTTTCTGGTAATAAACACAACTTAGATATTTAAATATAGTCCTTTATTTTCCCAAAAACTTTGTCAATAGAGAAATTACATGAATTTAAGATAAACCGTTATATGGGAGGTAGGCGTTAAAGTGGGAATGTCACCTAAACTTTTTGGCACAACAATAACATTGATTAGAAGGATATACGTAGCAAATTTGATCATCATACCTCTAATTTTGGCGGTTTTATGAGCTTTTAAATTTCATTAACGGTAGATAATGTGAAAAGTGGGCGTTTTAGTAGGCGTGTCAAAGTTATTTTGTGAATGAGTACAACTTAGGTGTTTCAATATAGCCCTTTATTATTCCAAAATCTTTTTTAATAGAGAAATTATATGAATTTTAGGTAAAACGTTATATGGGAGGTGGGCGTAAAAGTGGGCGTGGCACCTTAATTTTCTGGCACAGTAATGACATTGCCTAGAGGGATATACGTAGCAAATTTGATCATCATACCTCTAATTTTGGCGGTTTTATGAGCTTTTAAATTTAATTAACGGTAGATAATGTGAAAAGTGGGCGTTATAGTAGGCGTGTGAAAGTTGTTTTTGCGAATGAGTACAACTTAGGTGTTTCAATATAGCCCTTTGTAATTCCAAAATCTTTATTAATAAAGAAATTATATGAATTTTAGGTAAAACGTTATATGGAAGGTGGGCGTAAAAGTGGGCGTGGCACATTGATTTTCCGTTACGAAAAAGCGCCTCACCAAAAAGCAAAGTGTGCAAAATTTCAGAGTCGTACATCCAATTTTGTTGCTTTTATGACGTTTTTGTTTTTAAATATACCGAAAAATACACTGTGCGGTATAAATTTTCGTACATTTTGATCGATAACTCCTCTCCTAATGCATAGATTTAGATAATTTTCGGGGAAAAATATTGTTTTTACTCAGGAAATATATATTCGAAGTTTCATGAGTCTACGTTAATGCGTTTGGACACAATTCCATTTTATTCGATGTTCGAAGGACACGGTTTTTTCGACCTACTCTTGCTTTTCGAGCTATAACTCTCTTCCTAATATTCCGATTTAGCCCATTTTCAATACCAAACAAACCTTGTCTATAAGAAAGATTCTGGCAAGATTTGAGCCCCCTAGCTTTTTCGGTGCGACCTTTATCGTGCTTTCAACAGACGGACAGACGGACGGACATAGCTAAATCGTCATCAAATCAAACCCTGATTCAGAATATATATACTTTATGGGGTCTAAAATGGATATTTCGATGTGTTACAAACGGAATGACAAAATGAATATACCCCCACCATTTTTTTGGTTGCGGGTATAAAAACACATTTTTATGTTAGAAAATTATGAAAAATAATTAAATGAATAATATTAAATATTAAAAAAAGAAAGAAAATTCCGAAGGATTTAAAAAAATTTAAATTTTTTGATTTCCTTTTTTAAATGAGTTAATTGAAAATATAAGAAAGTTTTTAATAAGTAAAAGTTTATCAATAACTGTTTAAATATCTATCAATGAAAATTTTATACAAAAGTTTTTTAAGTAATAAATGTATTCAAAATATCAATTTCATTTATTAAATTAGAAAATCTATGGAAAAATGTTTTATAAATAAAATAAGTAAGAGCACTACATTCGGCTGTGCTATTTTTGAAGTGATATTAATTAAAATATTTGCATAAAGTCTACATATGTAGCTTGTTCTGCCTTAAATCTATTTAAATTAATTTAATATTTAACTGACAACGAATGTGAAGGACATGTTTTTGTTTTCGTCCATTTTGTTAAATTGTTTTTATACCCACTACCAAAAAATCGTGTGGGGGTATATATTCATTTTAGACCCCAAAAAGTATATTTTATTTCTGAGTTCTGGTTTCATTTTAGGACGATCTAGCTATATCCGTCCGTCTGTCTGTTGAAAGCACGATAGAGCTCAAACCGAAAAAGTTATCGAAATCACATCTTGCCAGAATATTTCTTATACACAAGGTTTTGAAAATGGGCTAAATCGGTATATTAGGTATTGGTATATTAGGTAAAAAAAACAATGTCCTTCCTAAAACGAATAAAATGCTAGTGTGTCTAAACGCAATGACGTAGAGCGATAAAATTTCAAAAGTATATTTCCAAAGTAAAAAAAATCTTTCCCTGAAAACTGCCCAAATCTATACATTACGAAAGGAGTTATAGACCAAAATGTACGAAAATTTATACCGTACAGTGTCTTTATCGGTATATTCAAAATTTAAAACGTAATAAAACTGACAAAATAAGATAAACGATCCTGAAATTTTACAAACATTATTTTTTGGTCAAAAGACTTGTAATAACGGAATAAGGTGACATGTCCACTTTTTACTTCTACTGTTAATGAAAATTAAAAGCTCATAAAAACGACAGAATTAGAGGATTGATGATGAAATTTCGCACATATATGTAGGTTTTTAGTCAATGCATTGTGATGCCAGACAATGAAGGCGATACGTCTACTTTAACGCCTACCTTTCATACAATGCTTTATCTTAAATTTATATAATTTCTCTATGGACAAATTTTTTGAAAGAATAAAGGACTGTAATGAAATATAAAAGTTCAATTTATTAGCAGAAACTATATTGACACGCCTACTTTAAGGCCCACTTTTATTCAAAGATTAAATTTACTATCATATCGAAGTTATACAAAGAAAGTAATACATATTTTAGTATAAAGAGATTATTCTATAGCGATTATTGTTAATTACAAAAATAATAAATTCTGTGATATAAAAGTACACAAAATTGGTGGTGGGTATCAAAAATTCGACACAGCCGTATAAAGTGCTCTTACTTGTTTTTTTATTATAAAGAATAAGTTTTTTTTTTCGCTTAACAAAAAAAAAATAATAATAATTTTCTTCAGAGCATTGTCGCATTTGACTTCTATTTGTGTTTAAAGTATAAATTTTATGCCTAAGTGTAGTTTTCATCATATAAACCATCTAAAATAAATAAAATTAAAAATTATGCTAAAAAATTATAAAAAAAAATATGTGTTTACTTACAAAATAAAACATTGACAGACTAAGTAATTCAGCTCCACCGTCCAAATTTAAATTAAAAAAAAGAAAATGTACAGGGAAGTTGTCTTGCAGTCAATCAGTCTCTTTTTATACCCTTCACCTGTGGTGCACAAGGGTATACATTTATAGCTTTGTCATTCCGTTTGTAATTATCATTTCCGACCCCATAAAGTATATATTTTCCGAAACCTTATGAATAGAGGAGTCGATTAAGTCCTGATCATCTGTCCGTCTGTCCGTGTGTTGGTTGGTGTTGGTCAGCACAATCGACCCATAACTTTCTGAGATATATGCAAATAAACACGAATGCCTCTGTTTTTTCCCATATTCTTACCAACAAAATTAAAATTTTTCAGCCATATAATAAATTATAGGTACCTTTGCTACTATTTGTAGATATTATATGCCTCTAGAGATATTCGTGAAAAATTTTGGATTTTTTTTGAAAAATATACATACATATGTATATTCCAAAAATTTAGAAACTAAAATCAATTTTGTTCAGCTTCTAGGCAACCGAGAGAGTCAATATTGGTATCATCTGAAAGAACTTGACTAGTGCAATTTAAGCACTACAAAAAAGAAAATTAAAATTCATGTTGGTCACCACTACAAAATGGCGAACAATACATTAATATATGGGTCAAATCTGTTATTTTAAAATGTAACTTCTTGAACCTCCTTAACATTGGTATCAAATCAAAGGGCTTGACCAGTAGAATATAGTTAATTATTAAGCAAGTAAAAGCGCTATATTCGGCCGTGCCGAATCTTATATACCCTTCACAACGTGTAGTAATGCAATAACAGTAGTTTGTATCACCATTCATCCCATATGAAATACGTACATACATATAAAAAATATATATAAATAAAAACATCCCATTGTAAAATTATAAATTTACGTATGTATGTTAAAAAAAATAAAAAAAAAATTTAAAAAAAAAATTTGAAAAAAATTTAAAAAAAATTAAAAAAAAAAAAAATTAGAAAAAAAATTAAAATAAAATATTTTTTTTGGCTCAGCTGGGATTCGATGCCACGTTTTCTCTAACCAGTATACACGTTTGTATTTATGTATGTTGTTGTTGTAATGTTTTTTTTGTGAAAAAAATCGAGGTGGTCGTGGGTTTTTGCTCATATCTCAGTTGTTTATATACCGATGTTTCTGATTTTCAATATCGATCTACTCCCGAATATTTCTGATATTTTAATACCTCACCCGAGTCCAAGCGATGTCGGGGGGCTTCAAAAAGTTGATTTCAACATACACACGGACAGACGGACAGACTGACAGTGCTTAATCGACTCCCCTATTCATAAGCTTTCAGAAAATATATACTTTATGGGGTCGGAAATGAAAATTGTAGAAATTTCACACGGAATGACGAACCTATATATACCCTTTTTCACTGTGTGAAGGGTATAAAAATGTAAAATCCAAGGTGGCGTCTAAAACAAAATGGGGGAACAAATGTTTTTTAACCTCATCAATATGGGTATCAAATGAAAGGGCTTGACTAGTAGAATACAGCTTACTTTTTAAAAATTCAAAATCAAGGTTGGCGTCGGAAATAATAAAGAAAAATGGGGTATAACATGAAATATAGGTTAATGTGGAAAGTGGGATTATACCTATGTACATGATGGTGTAGGGTATTATCAGATTCAGCACGGCCAAATATAGCACTCTTACTTGTTTTACCTATGTTTATGCAATGGCTCGTATAAATACTTCAAAAATAAAATTTTTCTATAGTCGTTTTTCTAATACGTCGAAGTAAATTTCTTACAATGTACAGCTACTACGATAGGTTGTGAATTGGGAAAATGTTACTTATACATTTTATAAAATATTTGTTAAATAAGTTGTAAAAAACTTTTAACATAGAAATATGTTTGTGGCTTATTCTGAATCCCAGTTTAATGAGCTAAAATGTTCTAACATTAGGGTCGTAAGTATTGGGTTATTGAGATTAATGGGCTTTGAGGCAAGACATTGTTACTCTCGACACAGAAAGAGATCAAATTTTAATATCCTTCTAAAAATATAAGAAGTATAACAAAAAATATAAAGTTGCCTTACAAAAATACTTTTTTAGTTTTAAGACATTTTTTTTGCTCGTAATTCTTGTAAAAATTAAATCGAATCATAAGATACCAAGGCATATTAATTCATTAGGTAATCGCAGTTAAGACCAACTTAAGTTTTTTAAGGGAATACTAGACAAAATTCTATATTTTAATAATATCTATAAAAGTAGTATTTCATTGTTAATACAAAAATCATAAAGTAATCCTTACCTACCTCTGATCGTTAAAAGTTACACAATAAATAACCAAGTCATACATATACTTCAATTCAATTCAGTTCAATTCTCTTCAATTTTGGTAAAACATTTTGATGTTTACTATAATGAAATAAGTATGAAATGTTAGGTAAATGCAATATAGCATGCGTAACGACATATAAGTATTTTTATACCCTTCACCTGTGGTGCACAAGGGTATATATAGCTTTGTCATTCCGTTTGTAATTTCTACAATTTTCATTTCCGACCCCATAAAGTATATATTTTCTGAAAGCTTATGAATAGAGGAGTCGATAAAGCCCTGACCGTCTGTCCGTCTGCCCGTCTGTCCGTGTGTTGGTTGAAATCAACTTTTAGAAGCAACTATATGTTCCTCAGATCTGTTTATGGTATCAATCTCTTGGAAATATCCAGGAATGAATCGCTATTGAAATTCAGCAGAATCGTCCCATAACTTTCTGAGATATGAGCAAAAAACCACGACCACCTCGTTTTTTTCACAATTACAACAACAACATACATACATACATACATACATGTAAAAAACATACCAAACAAAAAAAATTACAAAAAAAAAAAAATATTAAAAATAAGAAAAAAATAAT
The DNA here is from genome assembly GCA_941918925.1 of Phyto melanocephala. Lineage (NCBI taxonomy): Eukaryota > Metazoa > Arthropoda > Insecta > Diptera > Rhinophoridae > Phyto > Phyto melanocephala. The sequence goes on from OW799237.1 coordinate 65,690,666, forward strand.
AAAAAAAACTACAAAAAAAAAATTTTAAAAAAATTTAAAAAAAATTTTAAAAAATTTTTTAAAAATTTTTCTAAAAAAATTTTTTTAAAAAATTTAAAAAAAATATAAAAAAAATAATAAAATATAAATAATATATTAAATAAAATAAAATTTTTTTGGCTCAGCTGGGATTCGATGCCACATTTATTCTAACGTGTACGTATGCACGTATTTTATATGGGATGAATGGTGATTCAAACAATTGTTATTGCATGACTACACGTTGTGAAGGGTATATAAGATTCGGCACGGCCGAATATAGCACTGTTACTTGTTTTATATTATAAGTAGATGAATTTTATTTATTTAATTAATTAAACAATTAATAAACTGCAATAAAAAAAATTGGCATATTAATTTGAGCCCGTCAAGTAAAAAATGCAAATAAAGTTAACCTCAAAAATTAATAGTTTTTTCTTTTTACCTAAATATATTTTTAACCATTGGAGGTAATCTACACACGTAAGCGAATTTTCTTAAAGATATCTTAGTGTGAAACTGCATTCAAATTTTGATGAAAAATTAATTATTGGTAACTTTTTATACTTTGAAGACACGCTCATTCACTCTTATTTTCACCTCTAAACCCCTAAAATAAATCAAATACACCTTGATCTTACTCTAAAAAAATTTATATTCAATATTTGCTTGTTACCGAATTATTAAAAAAAACAAACACAATACATAAAATTAATTTATAAACAGATTTATATTTATTTATAAACACAAAATGCAAATTAAGAATTAAATAAATTTATTAAAAAAAAAATAAATAAATAAATTGTGTATACATATTTATATACGACTGAAAACATTTAACACACCTTACGTAGAGTGCGTCACAAAGGGTTAATTTCTTGAAAGACACGACAACATGTTTTGGTTACAATTATATTATTTATTTTTGCTTTATTATGCAAAATACGCTAAATATTACATAAAAAAAACACTTTAACTTTAAAAATTTATTTCTGTGTTTTGTAGCGTATGTCACAAAGATCTGTGATTTAATGTTTCGCAACAAATACGAAATATTTTATAAAAATTGATGATATCTCTTTTGAAAGACCAAAAAGCTTTATGTTTTAGCCTGAAATGAAGTTTGACATTTGAAATAAATGAAAGAATTGTTTTTATGTATGATATTTTACAGCTAAAATTAAAAATTAAAAATCAAGAATACCTGACAAAAAAACAAGTAATTGCGCTATATTCGGCCGTGCCGAATCTTATATACCCTTCACAACGTGTAGTCATGCAATAACAGTAGTTTTTGCCACCATTCATCCCATATGAAATACGTACATACATATAAAAACAAACATAGATAAAAACATCCCATTGTAAAATTATAAATTCACGTATGTATGTTCAAAAAAAAAAAAAATAAAAAAAAAATTTAAAAAAATTTTAAAAAAATATGAAAAAAAAATTTTTTTTTGGCTCAGCTGGGATTTGATGCCACGTTTTCTCTTACCAGTATACACGTTTGTATTTATGTATGTTGTTGTTGTAATGTTGTTTTTGTGAAAAAAAAATCGAGGTGGTCGTGGGATTTTGCTCATATCTCAGTTGCTTATGTACCGATGTTTCTGATTTTCAATACCCCGATTTTCTACTCCCGAATATTTCTGATATTTTAATACCTCACCCGGGTCCAACCTATGTCGGGGGGCTTCAAAAAGTTGATTTCAACATACACACGGACAGATCGACTCCCCTATTCATAAGCTTTCAGAAAATATATACTTTATGGGGTCGGAAATGAAAATTGTAGAAATTCCACACGGAATGACAAACCTATATATACCCTTTTTCACTGTGTGAAGGGTATAATAAATGCCCAGACAAGATACCTTACGCGTGCATACAAACATATTTTTTATAAGCATAAGAATATATACGAATTTATGTTCTTAATATATAGTACATACTTAAACTGGTTGTAGGCGATGAGTGTAGAAAACATGACTTTTTTCCAGTATTCTTTTTAAGAATCATGAAAAAATCATTAAAGTTCAAACGACGGCTTTTTGCATACAACAGCTTAAGTTGGTTTACATTTTACGTTAAATCTAAATGAGCCAAATGAGTGAAAAAGAAAATTGGTAAAAAAAAATCATCTAAAATCCTAAACTTGTGTTTTTTACTGCACCGCTTGCAACTCTAACCTGATGTCCACTTATCATGTAAAAACCCTCTTAGATTTGCAGATAATTGTGATATAGAGAAGAAGCCTAATACGCTCTTCTTTTCTGCATGAAGTCATTTTAATTATTTAATATTTAAATATAAATAAGTAAATACATGTAACATACATGTACACATATGCATGTAAGTATGTATACATATGTATGTATACACGAAAAAAAAGAAAGATGCGAAAAATGTTTGCAAACACCAGTTTGACCTGATGAAATTACACATCCATACATATTAGTTATATATTACTAACATTTTCTTTATTTTAATTACAATTAGACTAATCTCAATTATGAACTCCCAATTTTAATATTTTCTCTATTCTCTACTTTATCACATATTGCTTTATTACTAAATTATTTATTCTTTACTTAAGTTAACGTCCTTGATGTTCACCTTGATTTCTCCTTTAAAGTAAATATTGCAATTGCATATCATTATTTTATTCTTATATTTTGTTGTTAGTATTTTAGTTTTTAAAATTAACGGTTATATTTTAAGATTACTTTGTGTCGCTTAGTTTAAGCATTAAAATAAGAAATAATAAAAATTAGTCTTTGAATTGTGATCAAAGCGTTAAGTTGAAATCATTAAAGTAAAGGTTTCATTTTATTTAATTTTTGTGCAAAAGTAAAATGTTTAATGTTTTATGTGCGCGAAACTAATAATTTAACTGGCGACGAGGATGGGATATGTGGTGAAAAAACATATCCAGTGATAATTCGGTATTAAAAAAAAAAAAAAGGTTAAATTTTTTTGTTAAAACCGAACGAATCCAAAACAATTAATTGGAACTTAATAAGTAAACTAATTGTATTTGAACTTAAAGACAATTTTTGCTTATTCTAATCTTAAATGAAAAAGAAAAAATGTTATATATATATATACTTATATATATTTAGTAAGTTATAAATAATGTTATAATCATTACCTTACGTGAAGAACTTTAAATATTAAAAAAAAAACCCCCAAATTTTAAGTAAATAATAAAACAAAGACATAAAAACGGTCAAACACTAAATAAAAGTTTTTTTTAAAAAAAAAAGAAAAAAAAAACACATTAGTCATATGAAGTTTTGAAAATTATAATGATTACATATATGTAAATCAAATTAATATGAACAAATAATGTTTTAAAATAAACTGAACTTAAATATATAAATAAGAGAAAGAAGAAAAAAAAACTTGAAATTGACAAAAAGGTTTATGCACTTAAAACTAAGTAGTTAAAGTGGTTCGTGTCGTTATAATAATTGCCAAAAATCATATATTATATTTAAAACTTTTTAAGAAAAAGAGAAGAAAAAGAAAATCATCAACAGCAAATATTTAACAATCAATAACGGCAACTTAAATTACCAACAAAATATTAATTTATAGAAATTGAAGAAAAAAAGAAAAAAAATATAAAGAATAATAATCATTGTACCAACTACAACTGTAACTTAAAGAAACAATAGAAACAGGTGTTAAAAAAAAAAAACAACATTAAAATAAATATTAAGAAACAGTAACCTTGAATTAATTTCTAAATAAATTAAGAAAAAAAAAGAAAGAAAGACAAAAAAAAAATATATACATATATATATTACAATAACAATTTGCATTTAGAAATTAAAAACAACAACATGGCGTTGACATTAGCAGAGAGTCTATGCGAAGCACGCAGTTTACCTGCATTCAATGGAGACAGCGATTATAAGCTTAGTAATTATTTGAGGGACGTCACAACTGTGTTGCAGCTGACGCCGGCAGAATATCAAAATACGATTAAGGCAGTGCTAAGCAATAGACTGCAGGGAAGAGCATTAAGAGCTGTAGAGACGTTGATGAATCCTACTTGGGAAAATATTTTAAATAAGCTTAAGGAAGAATTTGGGGTCAAGCGAAGTTTTTTCAATCTTAGAAGCGATGCGCTTAATGTAGAGGCCAACAACATAGAGGAGTTAAATCACAAGTTAAGTAAAATTTTGTCCTTGATGAATACGAAATATAGTTTAGAACCGGATGAGTTGTATACACCGGAAAATAATGAGAAAATAATATTTGATATCTATATTAATTATATACCAATTAGTATTAAGACACTTTTAATTCAGAATAATATTAGATCAATTAGTACTTCGTATAGTTTCTTTTTAGAAAATAATTTACTAAAGGATATAAAATTATTAAACGGAAAATATAGTTCTCAGGTTAATGATAATAAAGGAAGAAATAATAACAATAACCCACAAATTTCAAGTTCTAATAATTTACGGTTTAATAGAACTACAAGGAGTAATAATAATTTAAATTATAATAATTATTCACAGTCTTCAAATTCTAATGGAAATTTTGGTGAATCTTTTTATAGACATACTAGATTTGATGATAATGGCAACAATAATAGACATACAGGAAATTTTAATAGCCGATTTTTGCCTCGCGCTAATGGAAGGCAAAATTCTAATTATGATAACATAAACTTTGGACATGGCCAAGATAATCTAAATAGAAATTTTAATGTCAATAACCAAGAGTCAATGGAGGTTGATGCCATTAATACCACAGGAAATTTTCATTTACGGCCTCCCAATCATCGTTACCAATAGTAACTTTGACGATAGATAATAGGAAGGCAAAATGTTTAATTGATAGCGGTGCAGCTACTACACTGGGTAGTTATGATTTCTTTTCCAAGCTGGGAGTTAGGAAAAAATTAACTAGACCTTTAATATTGAACACTTTAGTAGGTGAGAACATTGTTACAGATGAAGTGATAGTTGGTGTTCCCAAGGAATTTAGGGAGGAAAATAATACAATGTCAGTTAAGCTTACTAATTTTAATAATAAGAATTTTGATTGTATAATAGGAGTGAATATTTTGCGCCCCATTGGAGCCTGTATAGATTTTAGGAAAAATGTGCTTAAGGTGAATAATAATGCGATGAAACTTTTTGATGATATTTTTAGTATATCGTATGAGGAGATAAATTATTTGAAAAAATCTGAAGTAGATAGATTTGAATATTTAATACCTGAAAATTTGAATATAGAGGAAAATAGACTATTGAAAAGGTTTTTGTATGAGAACAGGAAAACTTTTTATATTGAGGGCCAAAATTTGACAACGACTAATTGTGTACGTCATAAAATAATTACGACCTCTAATAAACCTATATATTGTAGAAATTATAGGCATCCGCAAATATTAGAAAGTGAAATTGGGAAACAGATAAATGAAATGTTGCAACAAAATATAATTCGTCCTAGTAGATCGCCGTATAACTCTCCTTTATGGATTGTCGGAAAAAAATCAAATAATTTGAATGAACAAAAATGGCGTTTGGTAATAGATTTTAGAAAATTGAATGAGGTGACAGTGGACGATAAATTTTCACTGCCAAATATAGAGTCGTTGTTCGATAAACTAGGCAAAGCGCAATATTTCTCGTCACTGGACCTGGCAAAGGGTTTTCATCAAGTTTTAATGGATAAAGCTGATATTGAAAAAACGGCATTTTCTACGTCAAGAGGTCACTTTGAGTTCATTCGAATGCCTTTTGGCCTTAAAAACGCGCCTGCAACATTTCAGAGAATGTTAAATTATGTTTTAGCCGAATATATAAATAGAATTTGTATAATATATATGGATGATATTTTAGTTTTTTCAACCTCCCTAACGGAGCATTTAGAAAGTTTGCGGAAAATATTTAATAAGTTAAATGAATACAACTTGAAAGTGCAAATTGATAAGTGTAAATTCTTGTCAAAGGAAACAGATTTTCTTGGTCACATTATTACGGATAGGGGTATAAGGCCAAATCCGGAGAAGATTAATGCCATACAGGGCTTAAAGTTACCGAGTAAAGGAAATAAAATCATTTTTAGGCTTGACTGGTTATTACCGAAAATTTATGAAAAATTATTCGTTTTTAGCTAGTCCAATTATAAAATATTTGAAAAAAGATAGCAAAATTGATTTAAATGATAAAGAATATGTAGAAGCATTTGAAAAATTGAAGAGAATATTAATCAATCCACCCTTGTTATGTTATCCTGATTTTGATAAGCAATTCGTTTTGACCACTGATGCCAGCAATTTGGCCATAGGAGCTGTGCTGAGCCAGGAAGGAAAACCGGTAAGTTATGCCAGCAGAACCTTGAATGGTCATGAGGAAAATTATTCAACCTTGGAAAAAGAGCTGTTGGCAATCGTGTGGGCAGTAAAATACTATCGTCCTTACCTTTATGGCCGAAAATTTTTGGTTCAAACGGATCATCAACCGTTAAAATGGCTATATTCATTAAAGGACCCAAATTCTAGAATTATAAGGTGGAAGATTTTATTAGATGAGTTTTATTTTGATATCGAATATCTTAAAGGGAAGGAGAACAAAGTGGCAGACTTTTTAAGCAGAGTCCAATTGAATCAAACTTCAATAGATTCAGTTCCAAGTCAAGAAGAGAACACGGATGGAAATTTTTTTGTTGTAGATAAAATTGTGAATAAATATAGAACTCAGATTCGGATTATTAAAAGGAAAACTAAAGAAATTGAAATACTTTTTGGAAAATATAAAATAATATACTTAGCCGAGGATGATTTTTCGAACACACATTATTTGAATGATTTATTTAGGCGAGAACTTAGAAAGGGAAAATATGAAAAAAAATTTTTTTTTGGCTCAGCTGGGATTTGATGCCACGTTTTCTCTTACCAGTATACACGTTTGTATTTATGTATGTTGTTGTTGTAATGTTGTTTTTGTGAAAAAAAAATCGAGGTGGTCGTGGGATTTTGCTCATATCTCAGTTGCTTATGTACCGATGTTTCTGATTTTCAATACCCCGATTTTCTACTCCCGAATATTTCTGATATTTTAATACCTCACCCGGGTCCAACCTATGTCGGGGGGCTTCAAAAAGTTGATTTCAACATACACACGGACAGATCGACTCCCCTATTCATAAGCTTTCAGAAAATATATACTTTATGGGGTCGGAAATGAAAATTGTAGAAATTCCACACGGAATGACAAACCTATATATACCCTTTTTCACTGTGTGAAGGGTATAATAAATGCCCAGACAAGATACCTTACGCGTGCATACAAACATATTTTTTATAAGCATAAGAATATATACGAATTTATGTTCTTAATATATAGTACATACTTAAACTGGTTGTAGGCGATGAGTGTAGAAAACATGACTTTTTTCCAGTATTCTTTTTAAGAATCATGAAAAAATCATTAAAGTTCAAACGACGGCTTTTTGCATACAACAGCTTAAGTTGGTTTACATTTTACGTTAAATCTAAATGAGCCAAATGAGTGAAAAAGAAAATTGGTAAAAAAAAAATCATCTAAAATCCTAAACTTGTGTTTTTTACTGCACCGCTTGCAACTCTAACCTGATGTCCACTTATCATGTAAAAACCCTCTTAGATTTGCAGATAATTGTGATATAGAGAAGAAGCCTAATACGCTCTTCTTTTCTGCATGAAGTCATTTTAATTATTTAATATTTAAATATAAATAAGTAAATACATGTAACATACATGTACACATATGCATGTAAGTATGTATACATATGTATGTATACACGAAAAAAAAGAAAGATGCGAAAAATGTTTGCAAACACCAGTTTGACCTGATGAAATTACACATCCATACATATTAGTTATATATTACTAACATTTTCTTTATTTTAATTACAATTAGACTAATCTCAATTATGAACTCCCAATTTTAATATTTTCTCTATTCTCTACTTTATCACATATTGCTTTATTACTAAATTATTTATTCTTTACTTAAGTTAACGTCCTTGATGTTCACCTTGATTTCTCCTTTAAAGTAAATATTGCAATTGCATATCATTATTTTATTCTTATATTTTGTTGTTAGTATTTTAGTTTTTAAAATTAACGGTTATATTTTAAGATTACTTTGTGTCGCTTAGTTTAAGCATTAAAATAAGAAATAATAAAAATTAGTCTTTGAATTGTGATCAAAGCGTTAAGTTGAAATCATTAAAGTAAAGGTTTCATTTTATTTAATTTTTGTGCAAAAGTAAAATGTTTAATGTTTTATGTGCGCGAAACTAATAATTTAACTGGCGACGAGGATGGGATATGTGGTGAAAAAACATATCCAGTGATAATTCGGTATTAAAAAAAAAAAAAGGTTAAATTTTTTTGTTAAAACCGAACGAATCCAAAACAATTAATTGGAACTTAATAAGTAAACTAATTGTATTTGAACTTAAAGACAATTTTTGCTTATTCTAATCTTAAATGAAAAAGAAAAAATGTTATATATATATATACTTATATATATTTAGTAAGTTATAAATAATGTTATAATCATTACCTTACGTGAAGAACTTTAAATATTAAAAAAAACCCCCAAATTTTAAGTAAATAATAAAACAAAGACATAAAAACGGTCAAACACTAAATAAAAGTTTTTTTAAAAAAAAAAAGAAAAAAAAAACACATTAGTCATATGAAGTTTTGAAAATTATAATGATTACATATATGTAAATCAAATTAATATGAACAAATAATGTTTTAAAATAAACTGAACTTAAATATATAAATAAGAGAAAGAAGAAAAAAAAACTTGAAATTGACAAAAAGGTTTATGCACTTAAAACTAAGTAGTTAAAGTGGTTCGTGTCGTTATAATAATTGCCAAAAATCATATATTATATTTAAAACTTTTTAAGAAAAAGAGAAGAAAAAGAAAATCATCAACAGCAAATATTTAACAATCAATAACGGCAACTTAAATTACCAACAAAATATTAATTTATAGAAATTGAAGAAAAAAAGAAAAAAAATATAAAGAATAATAATCATTGTACCAACTACAACTGTAACTTAAAGAAACAATAGAAACAGGTGTTTAAAAAAAAAAACAACATTAAAATAAATATTAAGAAACAGTAACCTTGAATTAATTTCTAAATAAATTAAGAAAAAAAAAGAAAGAAAGACAAAAAAAAAATATATACATATATATATTACAATAACAATTTGCATTTAGAAATTAAAAACAACAACATGGCGTTGACATTAGCAGAGAGTCTATGCGAAGCACGCAGTTTACCTGCATTCAATGGAGACAGCGATTATAAGCTTAGTAATTATTTGAGGGACGTCACAACTGTGTTGCAGCTGACGCCGGCAGAATATCAAAATACGATTAAGGCAGTGCTAAGCAATAGACTGCAGGGAAGAGCATTAAGAGCTGTAGAGACGTTGATGAATCCTACTTGGGAAAATATTTTAAATAAGCTTAAGGAAGAATTTGGGGTCAAGCGAAGTTTTTTCAATCTTAGAAGCGATGCGCTTAATGTAGAGGCCAACAACATAGAGGAGTTAAATCACAAGTTAAGTAAAATTTTGTCCTTGATGAATACGAAATATAGTTTAGAACCGGATGAGTTGTATACACCGGAAAATAATGAGAAAATAATATTTGATATCTATATTAATTATATACCAATTAGTATTAAGACACTTTTAATTCAGAATAATATTAGATCAATTAGTACTTCGTATAGTTTCTTTTTAGAAAATAATTTACTAAAGGATATAAAATTATTAAACGGAAAATATAGTTCTCAGGTTAATGATAATAAAGGAAGAAATAATAACAATAACCCACAAATTTCAAGTTCTAATAATTTACGGTTTAATAGAACTACAAGGAGTAATAATAATTTAAATTATAATAATTATTCACAGTCTTCAAATTCTAATGGAAATTTTGGTGAATCTTTTTATAGACATACTAGATTTGATGATAATGGCAACAATAATAGACATACAGGAAATTTTAATAGCCGATTTTTGCCTCGCGCTAATGGAAGGCAAAATTCTAATTATGATAACATAAACTTTGGACATGGCCAAGATAATCTAAATAGAAATTTTAATGTCAATAACCAAGAGTCAATGGAGGTTGATGCCATTAATACCACAGGAAATTTTCATTTACGGCCTCCCAATCATCGTTACCAATAGTAACTTTGACGATAGATAATAGGAAGGCAAAATGTTTAATTGATAGCGGTGCAGCTACTACACTGGGTAGTTATGATTTCTTTTCCAAGCTGGGAGTTAGGAAAAAATTAACTAGACCTTTAATATTGAACACTTTAGTAGGTGAGAACATTGTTACAGATGAAGTGATAGTTGGTGTTCCCAAGGAATTTAGGGAGGAAAATAATACAATGTCAGTTAAGCTTACTAATTTTAATAATAAGAATTTTGATTGTATAATAGGAGTGAATATTTTGCGCCCCATTGGAGCCTGTATAGATTTTAGGAAAAATGTGCTTAAGGTGAATAATAATGCGATGAAACTTTTTGATGATATTTTTAGTATATCGTATGAGGAGATAAATTATTTGAAAAAATCTGAAGTAGATAGATTTGAATATTTAATACCTGAAAATTTGAATATAGAGGAAAATAGACTATTGAAAAGGTTTTTGTATGAGAACAGGAAAACTTTTTATATTGAGGGCCAAAATTTGACAACGACTAATTGTGTACGTCATAAAATAATTACGACCTCTAATAAACCTATATATTGTAGAAATTATAGGCATCCGCAAATATTAGAAAGTGAAATTGGGAAACAGATAAATGAAATGTTGCAACAAAATATAATTCGTCCTAGTAGATCGCCGTATAACTCTCCTTTATGGATTGTCGGAAAAAAATCAAATAATTTGAATGAACAAAAATGGCGTTTGGTAATAGATTTTAGAAAATTGAATGAGGTGACAGTGGACGATAAATTTCCACTGCCAAATATAGAGTCGTTGTTCGATAAACTAGGCAAAGCGCAATATTTCTCGTCACTGGACCTGGCAAAGGGTTTTCATCAAGTTTTAATGGATAAAGCTGATATTGAAAAAACGGCATTTTCTACGTCAAGAGGTCACTTTGAGTTCATTCGAATGCCTTTTGGCCTTAAAAACGCGCCTGCAACATTTCAGAGAATGTTAAATTATGTTTTAGCCGAATATATAAATAGAATTTGTATAATATATATGGATGATATTTTAGTTTTTTCAACCTCCCTAACGGAGCATTTAGAAAGTTTGCGGAAAATATTTAATAAGTTAAATGAATACAACTTGAAAGTGCAAATTGATAAGTGTAAATTCTTGTCAAAGGAAACAGATTTTCTTGGTCACATTATTACGGATAGGGGTATAAGGCCAAATCCGGAGAAGATTAATGCCATACAGGGCTTAAAGTTACCGAGTAAAGGAAATAAAATCATTTTTAGGCTTGACTGGTTATTACCGAAAATTTATGAAAAATTATTCGTTTTTAGCTAGTCCAATTATAAAATATTTGAAAAAAGATAGCAAAATTGATTTAAATGATAAAGAATATGTAGAAGCATTTGAAAAATTGAAGAGAATATTAATCAATCCACCCTTGTTATGTTATCCTGATTTTGATAAGCAATTCGTTTTGACCACTGATGCCAGCAATTTGGCCATAGGAGCTGTGCTGAGCCAGGAAGGAAAACCGGTAAGTTATGCCAGCAGAACCTTGAATGGTCATGAGGAAAATTATTCAACCTTGGAAAAAGAGCTGTTGGCAATCGTGTGGGCAGTAAAATACTATCGTCCTTACCTTTATGGCCGAAAATTTTTGGTTCAAACGGATCATCAACCGTTAAAATGGCTATATTCATTAAAGGACCCAAATTCTAGAATTATAAGGTGGAAGATTTTATTAGATGAGTTTTATTTTGATATCGAATATCTTAAAGGGAAGGAGAACAAAGTGGCAGACTTTTTAAGCAGAGTCCAATTGAATCAAACTTCAATAGATTCAGTTCCAAGTCAAGAAGAGAACACGGATGGAAATTTTTTTGTTGTAGATAAAATTGTGAATAAATATAGAACTCAGATTCGGATTATTAAAAGGAAAACTAAAGAAATTGAAATACTTTTTGGAAAATATAAAATAATATACTTAGCCGAGGATGATTTTTCGAACACACATTATTTGAATGATTTATTTAGGCGAGAACTTAGAAAGGGAAAAATAGGAATTTATGTGGAAATTGAAAACATATTTGATATGGTTAAAAATAAATTGATTGAATTATTTTCCGATAATAACGAATTAAATTTTATAAAATGTAATAAAATTGCGATGGATATCGAATCCGAGGAATCTTTATTGAATATCATTAATGATATTCATATAAAAGGTAACCACAGAGGTATACAGGAGAACTATGAGGAAATGCGCGACGAATATTTTAATCCGAAATTATTTAAATTAATAAATAGATATTGCAATAACTGTAGAATTTGTAACGAAAACAAATATGACAGAAAGCCGATAAATAAACATTTTCAATATACCATTACTCCAGATAGACCGAATGCAATAGTTCATATGGACATTTTCCAAATCCAGAATACATATCTTTTAACAACAATAGATAAATTTTCAAAATTAGGCACGGCACATAGGCTTAGCGATAAAAATATGGTTACTGTTAAGACGAAAATTGAGGAAAGAATAGCATTTTTAGGTAAACCAGGAAGATTAATTATGGATAATGAGTTTAACAACGCACTTATTAGATTATTTTGTCAGGAAAATAACATTGAAACGCATTTTACGACACCGAATTCGCACACGGGAAATTCTGATATAGAAAGGTTGCATTCCACACTATTGGAGCATATAAGAATAATTAAGAACTCTAAGGGCGTTAATGACTCTGAGGAATTGGTATTGAAGGCAGTCAGTTTTTACAATAACACAATTCACTGTACGACGAAAGTGAAACCAATCGATTTTATAAATAAATTAGATTTGAATATAAAAGATATAAAGGACAGAATGGAAACTAATAAGAAAAGGGCAATTGACAGGGCCAACGAGAAAAGGGAGGAAATAAATATAAATTTGAGGGAACCGAATATTTATATGAAAAACCCAGCTGCCGTTAGGCAAAAAGTTGCAAAAAGATTTACCAAATACCATTACAGCAATCCAAATAAAATAGATATAGCCCAAATTCGAAGACCACCTAAGTCCATAAAATAAATTAATTATTATTTCTTACTTTTTGTCAATATACTGAGAAAAATTATGAAAATGCAATATAAAATATGGACAATAAAACTGTAGTATTATTAATTTGTTTTTAACCTTAAGGAATAATTTTAATTAAACTTGTTTTAGTTTAAAAACTAATAAAGTTAAATATAACTTATAATTATTTATCATTGAAATTGTAATATCTTTTTTTTCATTTTTTTATTTTTAATTATTAATTCATTATTGAAATGATTAAAAAAAAAAGAAAAAAAATTAATAATTATTATTATATATGTTTTAATATTAAAAATTCGCTGGGACTCGAATTTTATAAGGAGAGGCGAGTTATATATTACTAACATTTTCTTTATTTTAATTACAATTAGACTAATCTCAATTATGAACTCCCAATTTTAATATTTTCTCTATTCTCTACTTTATCACATATTGCTTTATTACTAAATTATTTATTCTTTACTTAAGTTAACGTCCTTGATGTTCACCTTGATTTCTCCTTTAAAGTAAATATTGCAATTGCATATCATTATTTTATTCTTATATTTTGTTGTTAGTATTTTAGTTTTTAAAATTAACGGTTATATTTTAAGATTACTTTGTGTCGCTTAGTTTAAGCATTAAAATAAGAAATAATAAAAATTAGTCTTTGAATTGTGATCAAAGCGTTAAGTTGAAATCATTAAAGTAAAGGTTTCATTTTATTTAATTTTTGTGCAAAAGTAAAATGTTTAATGTTTTATGTGCGCGAAACTAATAATTTAACTTATTTTCGTAGGGAATTGACTTTAATGCTATGCATGCTTTAGTAAATAAATACAAAAACAAACATACATACATACTTACATACATTTTAGGAAATCCCCTGAAAGGCATAAGCCGTTATGTAATATCCTTGGGGAATTTGCTAATTAAATTAACTCTTCACTAGCCTTTTAATGATAAAATACTATAAAAAGGACACGCCAAATATTAAAATGTTTTAGAATGTATTAAACGTTAAGGAAGAGCGCATTGTTTACACAAAAACGCTTAGATATTATTCATTTGAATTTTGGAGAAACCTCTGTATAATGTTTTGCAATAAGGATGGAAAAAGTGTCCATTTTCCACAGCCGGAACCGGAATTTTTATCGTTACCCAGTCAAACTGAACGCAGTTTGAGTTTAACTTCTCAGGCTTTAAGTGACGTGCCTAGTGATATCATTATCAAGTCTCGCATTAAATATGGCTCAAGATGGTCGGCATGCAAAGGTCTGTTCGCTGAATACTCCAAGAGTACTTCCGTTCATGGCTTGCGTTACATATTTGAAGTTCATCGGCCGTTTTATGAAAAGTAACTGTTTTTACTGTTCAAAATTCATCAGAATTTAAATGTGTATTATTTTGTTCAATTGTTAAGATTTTATTGGATCATATTGATGTTAATATCATTCTACATTGCCGTTTCTTTAATGTGGGATACATATTTGAAATGGTTGGACTCGCCGGTTATATTGGGTTTTGACGAAACTCTTGTGCCTGTTAATAAAATACCATTTCCCACCATAACTATTTGTCCTGAAATTAAAAGAGATATAAGCACCTTTGATTTTGCCAATATATCGCGTCAAATTTGGTCGGAAATTGCGGAAAATAATGAATTTGAAAACATTGGCAATTTAACCGAGAAACAGTAAGTAAGTTCTTCTATGAGTGAAAACAAGAGCCTTAAAAAGAAATTCCAATTGGTGTATTTAGGTTGCAAAGCTTTGCTGCTACTTTACAAATATGTGAAAATGACGTAATCAGTCGTTTTGTTCCTTATTTGCCGAAGGACCTACAAGTGGACGTTGCCCAAAATCTAGTGGAAATGGCTATAACACCAAATACAACTTTGCCATTTTGTAAATGGAATGGTCGTTTTTATTTTTGTTACGAATTATTTAAATATGTTCTCACCGATGAAGGAGTTTGCTATCAATTCAATGGCCTACAGGCTTCAGATATATATCGCAATCCCAAGTGAGTTGAAAAAACGTTCATAAAAATAAATTAAAAAAATGTTTGTTTTTTTTATTGTTAATTTTTTAGCTTTATAAGTTATTGGGATAAGACCGTAGTTGATTACAACAATTATTATGATCAAGAGTTGGCCAAATTTAATGAAATATCTGGCAATTGGTCTTTAGATAATGGCTATGTAGGTCAAGGTTTTAATGCCTATCCCCAGAGATCAGTGTTGTCGTCGGCACGCAATGGCTTGTTTGCATTTATGATGGGATTGGAACATAATTTTGATTATACCTGTCGTAGTTTCAAACAGGGCTATAAGGTATTTACAGTGTGAACAAATTAAATATTATGCAGGTCTAATTTTTAATTAATTATTTATTTATTTTCAAATAAGGCATTTCTTAATTCTCCGGAAAGTGTACCCTTGACAACGGGAAATTATATTTTAATACCACATGATGAAGAAGTTTTAGTATCGATTATACCGCAATATGTTATATCGACCGATAATTTACATGACTTTGGCCCGGAAAAGTAAGTTTACAAGCTTTGTTCTTAATAATTCGCATTGGGATGGGCTCAATTCTCGTTCTCTGAAATATAAAGTTTTCTGTACAGTCAAATGTATGGTGATGCCATATTTTACAATGCGGATTGACATGCAGGCATATTTACATCCGTGAATATTTTTCATTTATAGACGCCAGTGTTATTTTAATGATGAACGTTACTTACGGTACTTTAAATGGTATTCACAAAGCAATTGTCAAACTGAGTGCTTGGCAAACTTTACCATAAATAAATGCGGTTGTGCTAAATTTTGGATGCCGAGTAAGTATACACACGCATTAATTATTTTATTTTTATTCATTAAACTGTATGTACTATTTACTTACAATAGTACTAACATAAGTTTACATAGATAACGAACACCAACAAAATTGGAAGTGAGTAAAATATTATAGTCGGGCTGGTATGAATATGAAAATTTAGGTGATTTCAGACCAGTGTTGCCAGTTTTTAGTGACCAAAAAAGGCTAAATTCCGTACAAAAGAAAATTTATTAATAACAATCAGTTTTTAGTTAAAATCACATATTGTTTTTATACCCACCACCAAACAAAATAGTGTGGGGATATAATTATTTCGTCATTCCGTTTGTAACACATCGAAATATCCTTTTTAGAACCAATTAAGTCCTGTTTAAATTTAAGTCCTGTTTAATGTTAAAAGCACGATAGAGCTCGAACCGAAAAAATTAGGGGCATAAAATTTTGCCAGAATCTTTCTTATA
This sequence comes from Phyto melanocephala, assembly GCA_941918925.1. NCBI lineage: Eukaryota > Metazoa > Arthropoda > Insecta > Diptera > Rhinophoridae > Phyto > Phyto melanocephala. Next base: position 65,707,297 of record OW799237.1, read on the forward strand.
CACAAGGTTTATGAAGATGGGCTTGATCGGAATATTAGGAAGAGAGTTAAACCTCGTAAGGCAAGAGTTGGTAAAACAATGTCCTTCAGACATCGAATTAAAGTGATTGTGTCTAAACGCATTGACGTCGTAGAGCTATAAAATTTCGAAATTATATTTTCTGAGTAAAAAAAAAATAACTTTCCCTAAAAATTGCTTAAATCTATGCATTAGATCAAAATAAACGAAAATTTTTACTGCGCAGTGTATTTTTCGGTATATTGGAAATTAAAAACGTAATAAAACTTACGAAATTATATGTACGATTCTGAAAGTTTGCAAACATTGCTTTTTGGTCAAAGGTTTTTTACTAACTCATATAATTCCTCTATGAATAAAGATTTTTGAAGAATAAAGGACTCTAAATTGAAATATCTGAGTTGAGTTTATTGACAGAAACTATTTCGACACGCCTACTACAACGCCCACTTTTCACGTAATCTGCTGTTAATGAAATTTAAAAGCTCATAAAACCGACAGAATTAGAGGTATGATAATAAATTTTGCACATATAGCTTTCTAGTCAATGTCATTTTTAGGTCAGAAAATGAAGGTGACACGCCTACTTTTACGCCTACCTTCCATATAACGCTTTGTCTTAAATTCATATAATTTCTCTATGAATAAAGATTTTGGAAGAATAAAGAACTATATTGAAATATCTCAGTTTTATTTATTAGCTGGAACTATATTGACACGCCTACTTTAACTCCCACTTTTATTGAAAGACTAAATTTACGAAAACATTTCACTAGCATATCGAAGTTATATAAAGAAAGTAAAACATATTTTAGTATAAAGAGATTATTTCATAGCAATTACAGTTAATAACAAAATAATACATTCTGTACTATGAAAGTACTATACAAAATGTGTAGTGGGTATCTAAAATTCGGCACAACCGAATATAGTACTCTTACTGTTTTTACATTCATTCAGAAATGCTAGCAAGTATGGATTATTCAAAAAGTATTCCTTTAATTTATCTTAAAATGAAAAATCAGTTAAAAAACAAAGGAAGGTTGTTAAAAAGAAAACTTCAATTAAGTAGTAACTTTTAGTCACGGCTAAAATATGTAGTTAATCTTAACTAATATTTAGCCAAAGTTTAAAATGCGGTTGTGCAGGTAAACGAGTTGCCAGTAAAACAAAAAGACAAGAGCTTAAAATATGATTATGAATTTTATTTCCTGAGTTAATATTTCAAGCTGAGGTAATATTTAGAGCATTTGGTTCTATGGAATTTTTATGAGGGACAATCAAATCGATCATTGCAGACATGTAAAATAATGACTTCTGTTGCTAAGTGTTCATATTAATCGGTTTGAAAGGCAAAAGGTTTAAGTCAACAATGCTTCAATTTACATTAAGGTCTTTTCTGTTTTTGTGTGAGCGTTCAGTATAAAAATTTAGCGTATATAATGCATTCAAAATATTTACAGAATGCCTTTTCTGGATTTTTGCAATCGCTTATCAATTCTTTTAATTTTTGATTACTAGTCCACTCTTTGCAAAATTTTTGGGGTTTTTTTTTATTAATTTTGCAAGTTTTGTTGCGACTTCTATTAAATGTCACTTTATAACCAAAATTAAAATAATAGATAAACAGTATACACAAACAGCCTTCTGCATGTACTTTTGATGTACGTTACTAAATATGTATATCATGGTAAACAAATTTCTTAAAAAAAATATTTAATTTTTTTATCAATTAATGTTAAAAAAAAACTTTTTTCGATTGCTACCATTTGTCTGAAACGTTTTGTTTTATTTTAACACAAAATCAAAAAAGAGTTTCACCTTAAAAGACATCAAAATTTAAATGAAACAATTTGATAATTGTTTATTTGAATAAAGACTTAACTCAAAATAATACCATTCATGGGAAAATTTATGATGCATTTTTGTAAGAACTTTTGTATTAACTTAAAATAATATTTTTTTCTTGATATAGGGGTAGCAACTACAATTTTTTACAGTGTATTTTTTGAGATAAAACAGTAGACGGAATAAGGTAAAATTTTTACAGTGCATATATATAAATATGGTTAGTTGATTTTTGACAAAAAGTGAAAATGTTTAAATTTCGAGTTAATACCCTTTTGCGAAAAATGTTATTCACATTGAACTACACGCAAAGAAAAATATGATTGTGGTAACCATAATCGAAGAGCAACATATTATGATTGAATCGTATGATTATCGTTAAAACAAATAATGGTTATTAGTTATCATTATTATGTTTAGTTAAAATATTAATCAATAATCATATACAATTGAAATCGACAATCTTTGCTTTTTTACGGCAAATTATTATCTTTTGCTGTAACATACAAATATTGATTGTACTTACCAATTAGATTGCAATTTTTATACCAATATTTTTTTATTAATTTAATTTTCTTTAATATTTTAAAATTTTTCTTCCTCTTTTGACATCTCAAACTTTTAAAATAATAAAAATTTATTCAGCAAGAAGAAGAACAATTGAAATCAAATTATTATTAAAAAATCATAGCTTGATTAATTTGTAATCATACTGTTGTCTCACATATTATTTAATGATAATTTTTTATTTTTAATGCTTCTGAATATAATGTTATTTTTGTCGTCATACTTTTTTTAAATCATACTATTTTTAAATGATAACCATTTTAAAATTTTTAGGAAAAATAAACATTAAATGATACAATTTAAACAAATGCTTGATTATCGTGACTAAATATATGATGAAATGAAACAAAAAAAAAATAACTATTACTTGTTTTCGACAACCAAATATTGTTTTAGAAAAAATAATACGACCGTCGTGATCATGTCGTAACCATGTTTTTTTTTTAGTTGAAGTATTTTGTATCAGTTTACTGGCATTTAAATAGCTGTAGCTATTAAACAAAACTATTTTGTTTTGCAAAAGTTTCATAAATATTTATGGTTTTAACATTTATTATGTTTTTTTTTGCATAAGCCGGTTCTAAACCGGTCTAAATAAAAAGGCTAAAGTAATTATTAAACCAGTTTCAAGGAAAATGTTTTTTAATACACTTTTATATTCTTTCTTATATAGGCATGTGGATTTTTTGTTACTAGTCTTACTCTCACATTATAAAATAGATTTTAATAAAAGATGAAGCATTTAAAGGAAGTGTTCCTACCGATGTGAACAATTTGAATTTTATTAAAACTAGAAAAGCCCGGCGCGTGTTGCTACGCCCCTTAATGAATAAAAATGCATTCTGAATTTAAATTAAATATCAAGTGGTCGTGGCACTGCCCAATTTTCTAATCACGAAACTGTATAATCATCACCAAAATCAGTCCAGAGCAAGTACCTCAAAATTATAATTTTTTTATGGGCGTGGCCCCGCCTTCTTTTTTAATCACGAAATTATAAAGTCATGAGAGTTCAATATGTGTGCAAAGTTTCAGAAAAATCGGTCAAGTGCAAGAAGCTTAATATTATAACTTTTTTTATGGGCGTGGCACTTTCCACTTTTCTAATCACGATATTGTTTTATAATGAGAGCTCAATATGTGTGTGCAAAGTTTCAGAAAAACCGGTGAAGTTCAAGTACCTCAAAATTATAAATTTTTTTTTATGGGCATGGCCCTGCCCACTTTTCTTATCACGAAATTATTAAGTCATGACAGCTCGATATGTCTGCAAAGGTTCAGAAAAATCGGTCCAGTGCAAGAACCTCAAAATTATAACTTTTTTTATGGGCGTGGCCCTGTCCACTTTTTGAATCACGATAAACAGCTCAATATGTGTGCAAAGTTTCAGAAAAATCGGTCCAGTGCAAGTACCTTAAAATTAAAACTTTTCAGGGGCGTGACTCCGCTTACTTACTATGATATGTGTGCAAAGTTTCAGAAAAATCGGTCAAGTGCAAGTAGCTAAAACTGATAACTAATTTTGTATGGGCGTGGCCCCGCCCACTTTTTTCCACCCATAAACACTCCCTGGTATGTGTAAAACAACTTGCCAAAGTTTGAGTCCGATCGGTTTTACAGTTTCGGAGTCTATAGCTAACACACACACATACACAGAGTTTCACTTTTATATATAAGAAGATTGTTACTAACACATGCGTAAAACATATGTGTGTAACAAAAAAAAAAATAACATAAATCATGTTGATTTAACATTGTTGATACAAATTGTTTTTGCAAAAGAGAGAAACAATTCCTATCAGCGTATGAGTAATATTAAATATCTAACAAGCTCTTTATGAGAAATGGGATTTTTATAACGTTTGTATTAATTAGTCAAATTAAACAAAATTTGGTGAGAATATTTATGATACAAATTTTATTTGTAAAATTTTATGACAGAAAATATATTCACGATAAAACGGCTTCTTAAATAAAGAATTAATATAAAGTTTTAGAATTATATTTTTTTCAAGTTTTGGAAAATATTTTAATGTTTTTATTTTACTTTTTTTTCCAAAAATTAGTTTTTATTAGGGGAAATCACCCTTCGTTGCAAACATGATGCAAATGTTGCAGATCTTGCAAGTCTAGTATATATATTCTTAAGTTTGCAACAACACAAAAACAATATACACTAAAATTACATTTCCCACACAAGCACTTATTTCCAATACTAAAAACAGTTGGTAATTTTCAAAAGCAACGTTTGCAATAAAATATATATAAAAGACTTGCAAGATCTGCAACATTTGCATCATGTTTGCAACGAAAGGTGATTTCCCCTATTGTTTGAATTTTTCCATTATAATACACGGTGTCAAGTTTTATTACTTTCGGATAATTAATAATAATGGGAACACATCAAATAGTGTCTGTCTGATTTGGTAAATAGTACTGAAAAGTAATTTTGTTGCGATTTTTTCAACCGAATATAATATTGTCAGATTTTCTTTTGAATATACTACACGATTGTATGTATATTATAATGAATCACTTCCTTAAGTTATGCTGATATTCAGCGTGGCATACAACTAGCTCTGTAGTTTTTTTTTATAATTTTTTAAATTATATTTTTATACTCTTCACCTTTAAGGCCAATGGTATATACGTATGTATATGTAGCTTTGTCTATATTTTAAAAGTCGTGACTAAGGGAGTCGATTGAGTAATGTTAGTCTGTTATGTGTTGGTTGATATCAATTTTTAGAAGACCTCACATGTTGCACAGATCTGTATGTGGTATCAAAGTTTTGGAAATATCCGAGAATGAATCACTATAAAATATAGTACACCGTCCAACTATTTTCTAAGATATGAGCAAGTATTCACGACTACCCCTGTTTATCCCTATTCAAACCATAAAAATTAAACATTTTCAGTCCTAGGATAATTTATGCACATGTTTGCTACTATTTGTAGATATGATTTTTGTCAAAGTTATAAGCTCCTAATTAACTCTTGAACACGACAAAGACACCAAAACACAAACCGTAATCTCAAAAATTATTGCTGAAAAAAAATTGATAAATAGGTTTGAAACTAACTGAGATATAAGCACAAAAATACAAATGCTTTGGTGTTCTACCTAAAATTTATAAACGTAAATCGATTTTTTCTGCTTTCTAGACAACATCTAAATATAAAAAGTGGTTTGGCTAGCAAAATATAATAATATTGGTATCAAAAGAAAGAGCTTGACCAGTAGAATACAGTAAACTCTGATTAAGTTATAAACCAAGATGGTGTTCTAAAAAACCTATTTACAAATTTAAAATCAAAGACTGCGTCGGAAATAATAAATTAAAAAAGCGTATAACGTTAAATCTGAAATCTAGGGTATGCTGCGAAGTGGTAACTATACCTATTATGATGGTAAAGGGGCCATTCAGATTCGGTGAGGCCGAATATAACATTCTTACTTGTTTTTTCTTTTAAATTTAATCTTGATGCTAAGGATTATATGCTAAGAATGTATAATTAAACTGATTCTAGCTCTTTGCTTTGAGGATATTTGAAGAAAGAATGTCTTAAACTAAAAATAATATTTGTGAAAAGTCATGATAATTATGCAAAATAAAATACGTTTATTGTTGACTTCAAAAACTGTTCTCAAAGTGTTATAGTCACAGAGCGAGAGACACGCTGAATATTTATAAAATAACATCTGTGTCGTAATTCATAATTTTCTCATACTTATGTAGGTCGGCTTTATCAGCTACAAAATTAATGTAGCAGTACAATGTCTATATTGAGTCTACTAATATTATAATCAAAAAGGAATAATAATTACTTGTCTGCATTTCAGAACCTTTAGACATACCCGTCTGTAAGCTGAACGAAGTTGAATGCTATAGTAATGCCGCTGATGAGATGAACATTATAATTTCAAATCAAACTAAACAAAAGCTAGTGGATCCCAGTGTGAAAATAATGTGCGATTGTATGCCGTCGTGCAATTCATTGGATTATAATTTTGAAATTTCGCGAGCCTATTATGATTTTGAAAAAACTGTGTTGGCCCAGCGAGACCAATTTGAATATAATGAGTATGTTAAATTTTCCCATTCGGAAACTGTGTAAGTAAATTGAAATGTAATCCTTTTTGTATGCTTTTACAGTGCTCGAAGTTCACGCTTCTCGGTCTACTACAAGGAAATCCAATTCACAGCCATTAAACGTACAGTGATGTTTGGTGTAACCACACTAATAGCGAATTGTGGTGGCATTTTTGGTTTATTTATGGGCATATCAAGTCTGAGTATTATCGAGTTATTTTATTTCTTTTCGGTGCGCTTGTTTAGCAACTTGAGAAAGAGACAGATTATTAAAAAGAAATTATTGCAGCAGAACTTAGAGCAGGATTAAAGTAAACGATTTGCTATAAACGTTTGTAAATTAACGTGTCAAATTTTTATACACTAAGGACCATTATTACAACTTTGGGTTAGTTAAAGATAGGAATTTATCAGACGCTTAAACAGTTACCCATTATTAAATCCGAATTTTAATCTAAAGTAAGCGGTCTGTTAAAGACAAGTTCATTCAACCTATTAGGTTAAATTAAATTCCTCTGACAAAATCCTACCTACCTTTCACTAACACCAAGTTGTAATATTGGCCCTAAATTTAACATCGATAAAAGTTAAATAAAAAGTTAAAATATTTATTATGAATTTCAAATAAAAAAAAAAATAAATTCATTTGTAGTTTAAAAATTATTCAAAAAAAAAAAAATTTTTTTTTCTATTTTATATTATTTGATCAATATTTCGCTACCTCTTTGTGTGTAGCATCATCAGGATACAAGTTTTTATTATATATTTGTTCAAAATATAAATTTTTTCATTGTGTTTTGTTGTAAAATAAATGCTACCAAGTCAAATAAATTTATAAAACTAATGATGTTTTTTTTATCTAAGAAATTTTGTTGTTTTTCATCCCCTTTTTATACAATTGATCATTCTTAGATTCTTGGCGGAAATAAATTTAGTACAAAATTAAAGGCCATTAAAAAAATGCCTGTTTAACAAACATTTCAAAAATGACGTAAATATTCTGAAAGTTGCTTAACATCATTTTGCTAATAATTATTTTGAGTAAATCTTCTAAAAAGTTAGTTTATTTTTATAAATTCAGCTAAAAGGTGTAATAGAGCTCGCGCGTCATTGCCATTATCGTTAAAGGGCGATCAGGCCGTCCCTTTCTATCTGACTTCGAAAGTTTTACGTCTCACTCTCGCGTGTTTAATTGTGTGGCGTCGCGAAACTGTTACAGTTTCCAGACTATTCTACAATAAACCGCTTGCTTTTTGCCTGAACCAGCGTTTTGTAACTGGAGGAGAACCATCAAACTCAGTTTTATTTATTGCTCAAGTGTCTCAGATTTTACGGAGCCAGAATCAACGTGGGATACCCTGAACTTTTGGTTACGTACCTTTACCAATCAATTTTAAAATCCATAATAAAAATATTATTAACCTCTGTGCCAAGTTCTTTTGATACATTTTACCTGTGGTGCCAAGCTTTGTGTCATGCCCTTTGTAATTTCTACAATTTTCATTTCCGACTCCATAAAGTGTATATTTTCTTAAAGCTTATGAATACGGAAGTCGATTGAGCAATGTCCGACTGCCCTCGCGTTGGTTGAAATCAACTTTTAGAAGACCCATAGATCTGTAGTTGAAATCCAGTACAACCACCGAATAGGTAGGTAGGAAAGGGGGATGCAGAAAGCAGTATCTGCCAGGTAAGGTCCATTGCGTTAACCACCGAATAACTTTTTGAGAATATAAACAAATAAGTACGACTGCCTCTGTTTTTCCCCATATTTTAACGATTAAAAGAAAAATTTTTCAGTTCTAGGATAATTTATAGACATGTTTGCAACTATTTGTAGGTATGATGTGCCTTAAGGGCTATTCATAAAAAATTTTGAACAAATTGGTTTCAAATCGGCAAAGTTATAAACAAAAATAATTTTAATAACTATATATATATATTTTAATATATCAGGTTACTAGAGCTTCTAATTAACTTTTGGACACTCAAAAGATACCAAGATACCAAAAAATTATTGCTGAAAAAAACTAACAAATCGGTTGGAAAATAAATGAGATATAAGTACAAAAATACAACTATTTCGGTTTTCATCCTAAAATTTACAAACAAAAATAGATTTCTTCAGCTTCTGCACAACATAGAGGAGCGATAGGGGTATCAAATGAAAGAAATATAAATATACATATAAACAAAATCCCGGTTTCTTTTGTTTTATTATATTTGTTGGCGCGAACATACCTTGAAGTAATTTATAAACCCTTGATAAATTAAACAAGTTTGAGCACTATATTTGGCTGTGCCGAATTTTTGATACCCACCACCAATTTTGTATAGTACTTTTATAACGCAAAATTTATTATTTTATTATTAACAGTTAAGATTTATACTAAAATATGTATTACTTTCTTTGTGTAACTTCAATTTGCTATTAATTTATTTTCTTAAATTTAGTCTTACAATGGAACTTTGTGTGGGCGTGTCACCTCCTAATTTTAATAATTAATGCTTATGCTCAACTTAGATAATCTATTATAAAGTTCTTGTTTCCAAAATTCTTGTCCATATAGAAATAATATTAATTTAAGATAAAGCGTTAGGATGGTGGGCGTTAAAGTGCGCTTCTCATTTTTATTTTCTGGCATTATAATGAAATCAATTAGAAAGCGAAATTTCAACATCAACCTTCTAATTTTGTCGGTTTTATGAGTTTTTGAATTTAACTGATAGTGGAATTTGTGAGAAGTATTCGTTACAGTAGGCGTGCCAAAGATATTTCTGCTATTGAACTTATCTTAGATATTTCAATATAACATCCTTCTTCCAAAATCTTTGTCGTTATATGGGTTGTAGGTGTTAAAGTGGGCATATCAGCTCCATTTTCTAACAATGACATTAATGAGAAAGTTATATATGAATATGAAATTTCATCATTATACCTCTACATCTGCTGCTTTTACGAGCTTTTAAATTTCTTTGGTAGTAGAAATAATGTAAGAAATGGGCGTTAAAGTAGGCGTGTCAAAGTGATTTCTGATAATGAACTTAACTTAGATATTTCAATATAAAATCCTTTATTTTTTCAAAATCTTTATCCGTAGTTAAATTATATGAATTTATAATAAAGCGTCATATAGGAGGTGGACATTTAAGTAGGTGTGTCACCATGATTTTCTCGCATTGACCAGAAAGCTATATAATTAAATTTTCCATAATCATGTTACTTTTATGAGCTTTTAAAAAGTTTTTTGCTCAGGAATTATACTTGTGAAATTATATCGTTCTACGTCAGTGCGTCTAAACAAGATCAAGATCAACTTCTTCCAATTTCGGCCATAAAAAGTTGGTTATCATTGATCTTCACCAAACTGTCAATTTAGGTGTCTTTTAGCACTTGAACATCTTGTAAAGAAAATTTAAGCACAAAATTTTCAACAATTCGACGATTAGCGAGCACACTTGGACGATTATTATGACCATAAAATGGAAAAAGCTCACGAAAAGTTGCAATTAGAGAACAATTATTTTGATTATAAAACTGAATAATTTGTAAACATTGTTCTTGCGTATATCTCCCCATGATGAAATTGTAAACACTACTGAATACAATGAAAAACAAATGACAGATCATGAGATATTACAAATGGCCGAAATGCCACTTCAAAATCATATTATCCCTTTTGGAAAACCCATTTTTATAAGTTTAAGCTCCCGTTTGAAAGATGTTTTATTGTTGTGTTTTTTGTTTGTTTTAAATTTAGTGTTCACAGAGTAAATAGATTCCACTTAAAGAACTAAAAGTGGTTTCAATTTTTATTTTACTTTAATTAAATCAATTTTCCGTTTCAATTCCTTTTCCGAACGGGATGTATTTTTGTGACATGCCTACATAGAGATACATATATTTTTCGTTCGTCCATCCTTAAAGAATAACAATGCAAATGTGTATTTTTTTTTCAAATTTTATATTTCTGTAGGAATTTTATTTTATTGTAAAATTAAATAGTAATATTTTCATTTTATTTATAATATTTGCAAATAATTATACACAAAATACTGTTAAAATATTTTTTTTTTTAGCAAGTGCTTAAAAATCAAAAAAGGAAAGAAAAAAATAATTGTTTAAGCTTATTTAAGAAAAAATTAAAATAAATGAAATCAACTATGGAAACTCAATTGCTCAATGCACAACCTTTCGTAGGAGTCGTAGCTTGTAAGAACTTTACTTCTCCATATTAAAGAAAAACGGAGACAGTACTTGCTTTTCGAGCTATGATTTATTTATACGAAATTCTACAAACAAAGAGAGATTGATGATATACATACAAAATGGTAGTACACCATTATGATATGCAACTACTACAACAGGTTGTGAATTCAGCATATAGTTAAACTTAAAGTACATTTTTTAAATAAAAAATAACAAATAAAACAAAGATAAAAGAAAAATGTTCTTTTTTGTTTTTGTTAAAATTAACGGTATAATTTTATAAAATCTAAAGAAAAAATAACAATATAAGAGTAGAAAAACACGATGAAGAGCTGTTCAAACAAAAGTCGTCAATAAAGAAAAGTCGCCGCCACGCTTTTATTTGTTTAGAGGACTTTAGTTTTTATATGAACTGCTATTAGTTTCTTAGTCTTTATATTTTTTTTGGATAAATGTTTTTTTTTGTTTTTAATGTACATATATACTCGTAGTTGTTATTTTTATTGTTTTGCTATTTGTGATTTAAGAGGATAGAATATTTTACAATATAATGGTTATGGTTGGTTAGTTAGGTTTCTTCTGTTTTTACTTTTTTTCTTTTCAAATTTACAAATACATTTATTAAATATTTATTATTTATATACTCATGTATATATATTTTTTATTTTTTCTTTAACAATTAAGCTAACAAGTACTTAAGAAGTTTTAAATTTTTTATATTTATTGTGGTTTCAAACATATTTTTGACGTTTCCTTAATAAGAATGTCTTCTGGCTGGTTTTTTTTTCTTAAAACATACATTATTATAACTTTATGTTTTTTTACATTTTCGATGATTCAATCATATCAATGTTGAGTTTATAAAACACATAAGGATAGTATTCAGATTGGCCAAAACCTAAGCCGGGTATGTCAACCGTCTGTAAATGGCGAAGAGAAATATGGGCTTAAAATCAGTTTAATTTTTAATTAATTTTTTTTTATTTTTGTTGACTTACATCAGCAGCATTGCTGCCCTGACAAGCAGCTGAAGCACCATCCAAATGACCATACAATTGATTTAAGCAATCACGTAGACGTTTTATGCTCTTTTTGTTGGGCTCAATAAGAATGGCTTGGAAATTGACGGGTAAACCGTATCTGAAAAGAAAATAAAAAGCAAGAAATTTTAAAATAAATATTTATCTTTGTGTTTCACATCTTCTATATACATATATATAAAAGTGTAACTCTGTGTGTGTGTTAGATATAGACTTTGGCAAGTTGTTGTACACATTCCAGGGAGTGTTTATGGGTGGGGCCACGCCCATAAAAAAAAGTTATCATTTTTAGCTACTTGCACTAGATTGATTTTTCTGAAACTTTGCATATGACTTAACAATTTCGTGATTAAAAAAGTGGGCAGGGCCACGCCCATAAACAAAGTTATAATTTTGAGGTACTTGCACTGGACCGATTTTTCTGAAACTTTGCACACATATTAAGCTGTCATGACTTAACAATTTCGTGATAAGAAAAGTGGGCAGTGTCACGCCCATTAAAAATAAGTTATCATTTTTAGCTACTTGCACTTGATATTCAATTAAAATTCATAATGCATTTTTATTCATTAAGGGGGGTAGCAAAGCGCGCCGGGCTTGGCTAGTCAGAAATATTTGTTAAGTGTTGAATGGGGGCTATATGCAATGTTATGTAATATTTTCATAACAAAATCGCCAAAACATATAATAATAAAATAAAATTCGTTTGTAGTTGCCTTTTAATTTAATTTTTTTATTTATGAAGAAATAAAATCTTGTTATAAAAAGTAAGTTTCTGCCTACATCCGCCGAATAGAATATAAATAAACAGATTTAAAAAAAAGTTCAAATATAAGAATGTTGAAACTGAAATTTATTTAAATTAAGAAAATTTTAAATTAAACAAACATCTACAGCGCTATAAATAACAAGAAACTGCGTGCCAACTAACTTGCTAACTTGTCGTTAGTCAGCACACCGACTCTTGTTATGAATACCGCTGTAACTTATTAGAGCAGAAATGAATAAATTTTAGCGGTTACGTATATTTAGGTGATTTAAGCCAAATTTATTATGAGAATAGGAGCTTGCGCTAATCTGATCGAAAACGTAAATTAACAACATTTGCTCTTCTGGCGAACTGGGAGTCTATGTATCATCACTTCATCTACTCAAAGTCACACCAGAGGTGAATTCGGCCCTTTTTTAAGGACACTTAACTGTTGCAATAAAAACAAATTGAGCGATGAAAAATGCAATTTTATTATTGCACAGCTGACCCGACAAACGTTGATTTGTCATATAAATTATTTGTAGAGAATATTTTGCTAGAAAAAAATAACTTATTGTGGTACCGCGCAAATTAAAAAAGCTCTCCCTGTGATAGTACTCAAGATATATGATATTAAAAATTCACTTTGTATGGGAGCTACCACGCCCACTTATGCGATCCTGCCCATTTTCGGTACGGCTACAAATAGTAACAACAAATGATGTCGCACGAATTTTCGAAGCTCTTCCTTTCATACTAATCAAGATATATGATGTTAAAAATTCACTTTGTATGGGATGTGCCACGCCTACTTCATTAAGAAATATATAAAATAGTTATAAACCTATTCTCAGACCTATAGAATGTGTATGCAAAATTTCATCGAAATCGGTTCAGCCGTTTCGGAGGAGTTTGGTGACAAACACTGTGACACGTGAATTTTATATATATAGATATTGATGAACTGCACAGACAGCTTGAGCGACAACAGACGTTAAGAAAAATGAGGTTCCAGGTCGCCTGTCTCGTTTTTGAAATTTGCAATGGACAGCAATACCGTACGATTTTACTGCAACTTTTTCTTTGGTTTTAAAAGGTTGAAAGGGTTTATTTCAATAAAGACTCTGAAAGATCTTAAAGAGAATATTTAACAAGAGAGCGATAACTTATCGCCCAAAGTTCTGATCAGAACGATTCAAAATACTGTGAAAAAGAGCCAAAATAGTCATCAACAAAACCGGTGTGCACTTAAATGACAATGAAATGTGTCCAAACGACATAAAATAAAGTCGTTTCAATCTAATAGTGCAAAATAAAATTGGATGAGGATTTTATGGCCCAATTTTTAATAGAGTTTAGCAAGTATATTGTGCTTTATCTTTACACCAACTTTATGCAAAATGAACAAGAAACTCTAGCTAGTTTAGCAATTAGTTTTTTATAAAAAATGTGTAAAAACAACTAAACAAATGCTTTTGATTTTAACTTAAAACCTTTAAAAAAAATGTATTAACAAACTAAATTCGAAATTTAACATGTGCAGCGATATAAGCAATGTGTAAGCAATAAAGTTTTTGGTTTAAATATTTTGTAATTACCTCAGCACTGATTCTACAAATACGCGCAAAGCTTTAACATGTATTACAGCACAGAAGGCTTCACTAAAGTTCACCTTCAACCATCTAACCAAAGGACCCTTTAAAGTAAACAAAAACAAAAGCAAAATGAAATATTAAATTTCATGTTAAACTTTGCATTGCAAATATGAAATTGTTAATGGATTATTTTTCAGTTGTTTACTTACAAATTGCTTCTTCTTGTCAGTAATTAATTTAGTTCGTTCATTCTGGCCAGCAGCCAATTCTTCTTCGTTGTAAACAAAATCACGTACAATGAATTTCTTTTCGCGGGCATGTAATTTGAACTCTTCAACGACCTTCTTAAACAAAGTGACATTGTAGAGACAGTAATCATTGTCTTGGGTAATCAAAGTCGATGAACGGGGCACAATCATATCGGTGATTTTTTCATAATTGGCCATCCAATCGTTGGCCAAAATTCTGAAAGCAAAAAGAAAAAAATATATATTTTTATAGTTTAGAATTCTACATTCGGCCCAATTATATAGTAAATAAGTTTTGTTTTTTTTTTTTTTTGCAAAGCTGTGTAATTTTGCTATACGAGGGTTACAGTTGATATTTTGGGAATAGCAAATAATAACGAAACATTTTTAAATGAAAATGGCTTTATTGTTTTTCGAAATATTTCCCTTGATGATCAATACACTTTTGCATTCGTTCAAATCATTTGCCATCATTTCATTACACCATTTGACGCGAGCCTTTCTTTGAGTGATTGATAAATTATGGGTTATCCCACGAAAACAATTTTTTTTACAACTAAGTGTTTGTGCAAAATTAAATGTATTGAATTGGAACTAACGTACAAGCATGCCTCTATCTCTTAATATGTCACATGACGATACGATCTTGCATTATCAGATAGCGCACTGCATTTACGTTTTGTGGCACAACCTCGTAATCTATTTTCTGTAGGTTTCTACTTCACGGAAAGTTACGATACAGGAACACGTATTGTTTATGCGACATGACAAGTCTTGCTAACTGAACCATTAAAGTCGATTTTGGATAAAAATGCCAGTCGAAGGCTTTGACTTATTTCTTTCGTTTAACCCAAAACGCAATATTAACATTTTCCTAAATATATTTTTCTGAAACTTTGCACACATATTGGGTTGTCATGACTTTACAATTTCGTGATTAGAAAAGTGGACAGTGCCACGCCCATAAAAAAAAGTTATAATTTTCAGCTTTGCACTTGATATTCAATTAAAATTCAGAATGCATTTTTATTCATTAGGGGCGTAGAAACGCGTGTTGGACTATAAAACGCGGAATAAAAAACAGAAGAAATGGTGACAAGTCCAAATAAAAAATCGCAAATGTAGTTAGTTCTAGAAGAGCTATTATTTCTTGAATGACATAACATTTTAAAAAATTTGATTATTGGCATTTCCAACTGAAAAGCCGAAGTAAAAAATTGCGTTGTCAAATATAAAAAAGCATTAAATGAGTTTTACCATTGCAGTGTTGTTGTTTTAAACTTACTTGGGTACAATCACCAACAGAGTTGTTAAATATTCGGAATCCAAAATAAAATGTTCCTTTTTAACCAAATCGGCCAAATTACGGGTCAACAAACTGCCACTAGATAGATAATTCAATTAGTTATTTAATTAAATTTGATATTAAATTCAAAGTATCTACTTACGTTTGTTTCTTTTCCAAATTTTGCAAACTACCTTTGAGGTTATTGTAAGCACTGGATTTTGTCTTTAAATCAGCATCAATTTGACCGACTTGTTTGGAAATTATATCGGCAATATTGCGCAAAGATTGCTTAATTGGATATTTCGCCATGTCCCATTGGAAGCGTGTAATATACACAGATAAATCGGCTGCACAGAAATAATATTGCTTTTATTAGTATTTTTAATTTTTTAAATTTGTTTGTATTGCATTGAATTTCTGTATATAAAACATTATAACATTTTAATTAATACAAGCAAAGTGTTATTTGACAGCTAAAAGTAATTGCATTTAAGTTTTTATTAATTGAGTGCTAATAAATACTACTTTAAATAAAAATTTTATTTGTTAAATTAAAATTGTTTTGAATTTTGAAAACGAAATACATATTGACATACTTATGTATACAAGACTAAACACACACACACACAAATATACTGATTTTACAAAAGATTTGTTTAATTGATTTTATTTTCTTTAAAACAATTAAAAGCAAAATTGTAAAACAAAAGCAGCTTTATATACATATTTCACATATAAAAAATAAACAAAAGACACTTTAAATTATTTAATTTTAAAACTCAAAATAGTTAACTGTTTAAAGCGACACATGTATTAGTGCTTTTAATATAAAAAGAAAATATTTCAATTTAAACAAATGTGGAAGAGAATTTGTGTGAAATGCATTGGAATCAGGACAAAATTCAGTCTCGTAAAAAATACGAGTTAGGGCCTTTCTACTTGTGACCATCGATATGTGTTTAATTTAAAAAAAGCGTAAACGGAACATAAAATACAAAACTTTAAATTAATTTGTCACTTTTTTGTTATCATACTTCCTACTAATATAATAAATGCGATTGTTTATATGTTTGGATGTACATATATATTTTTTTTTGTAATGGGTGATTCAATGTGAGGTTTTAATTTTTAATGTAAAATTAAAAATATATATTTGAAAGTGAACTTAAAATTTGTATTATCGGCAAGACATATTAATTCGTCAGGTAATAGCAGTTCTATAGACTTTGACAGCTACAATTTAAAATAAGTGTTAAAAAAAAATAATTAGCTGACGAAATAGAACTACCTGATGAATAAATATGCTGGTCCATTGTGAAGTTGTAATTTTAGTCGGCACATTCGAACAAAGCGACGGAAACAACATGAGTAATGTTGGGTTCCAAGGAGTTAAACGCATATTCCTGAAGACCTAAGACTCCAGAGAAAAAAGTTCGAAGTTGTAATATCGCACGGCCTAGGTGCACAATTTATCGTAGTAAAACGTGGTATTACGTGCTCATTAAAATAATTCCCCAACAAGTCCACTGTTTCATGGGCTCGTAGTGCCGTCTTGTTGAAATCAGAGATCACCGAGACCATGCGCTTGATTTTCAGAAAGCACGTAGTCCGTTAACATAGTAAGATAACGCTTACCATTGACGATGACATACTGATTTATCTAATTTTTCAGGCAATATGGACCACTGATTCTACCCAGTCCATAAAGCACACCATACTGTTGTTTTTAATGAATACGATTGTAGCTTTTGGTACTCTTCGGCTTGATAATCAGCCAAAATACGGAAATTTTGCTTATTAACGTATGAATTGAGCCAGAAATGTGCTTCATAATGTGCTGTTTTCGTAATACAGCTGAACAATTTTGAAATTATGTGGTAGTGTGAGATAACTAAACTTCACAATGAATCACGCGATTATAAGTTAGACGGTTGTTCAAGGGTTTTGAGAGTCCAAAGTTTACACATACTGGCGTGGAGTATGGAAGTATTTTATCTTAAATATTTGCATCAAATCCTATTTCACTAATATAATAAATAAAAATGTTAAAATGATTTAAAATTCTTTCTTAACAAAAAATTACTTAACCGTTTCAGATAAAATTTGTCACACAGATAACAACCTGAATTATTATACAAACTACGAAGACGAAGTCGCGTATATATTTTGTTACTTGTAACATTTACATTACCGTTAAGATGCATCACAGGTTAATAGTTGTTTTCTAAAAATTTTACTATTTTACATAGACAATTTCACAAGTATTGCAGGCGAATGCTTTATATTAATTAAAATTCCACGTACTCATACGTTTAGGTGGCGAACAAAAAAAAAAAAAAAAACTAAACTGATTGGGTGACGTATGAGTAATTTATATTTATTTATTACCCAGCAAAACAAATGGAAGTAGTGCAAAGCGAATTACATTTACAAGACTTCTAAATCAATTGTGTAAAAGCATTAATTCTAAATGACTTCTTAACTGCAAAATAATTTGTCATAAATGATGTGCTTAAAAATGAATGCAACATCATGCAGAATATCTTAAACAATTCATGTAAACAAACAAAGTCAACTCATGAAAAATCGGATGCTTTTCACCAATGTGCATGTTCATATTAATGTAAACACATGATCTCTAATGACATGCTAGTGTTAAAATCATTTGTGTTTTTACGTAAATTGAATCACTTCATCATCAGTTGGACCTCTGCATAATCACTTTTTTGTCATAGTTTTTTTTTTGCTGGGCATATACTTTACTTTTTTAATACCCCTTGCAAGATATTTCAACAAGAAATTATCAAATTGTATAAAATACACTTTTTTGTGCTTAAGATTTTTTGTTTTTAATACCTTAATCGTAAAACGGGGAACCACCCAAAAGCTGCTTTATATCCACTGAGAGAAGAGATATGTTCTTAAAACCTTCAAATAATTAAATCAGCGCCAAAAGGTGTTTTGTAGATTAAGGTCAAAGATGTTTCTGTTTTTAAATACTTTTCACCACTTTTTATGAACCAATTATAAAATGTTGGTTTTAAAGAATTTTGTTTAACTTTAAATATAAGTGTAATACAAAGAACCCACCAGAGTGGGCTTCGGGCATTTACGTACGTTTGAATTGTGCTTTAAGAGTGCGAAGGATAAACAGTTTAAAAATATTAAATTTTACTGCCCTTTTTTTCATACAAAAAAATATTATTCCTTCTGCATATAAATTAAAGTTATAAATTAGAAATTATTTAAAGACTTGTCACAATAACATTTTCAAAACTGCGTGAATATTCTGTAAAATCTTTAAATGTCATTATGTCAATATTATTTTGAATCAATATTATATTACACTGTGGAACAAATTCAGGTTCGCAAAAGTTAGGTCGATTCTGAGAGTGAGGGGTGGAAAAAAGGCTAAATTAGAAGACCCGTATCGCGGCGTTTGTTTATGTTAGTTCGAATTTTTTTTTAATCGACCTTCAACCTTTTTATGGTACAAGGGTTTTATCCACTCAAGACCGATAAACAACACACAGATTACCCTTTGAATAGAACTTTACCAAAACACTTATTTTTGGATAGAATTTTAACGCTAAAAAATCTATTTTCAAGTGGCGGCAATTCTAAATTTGGTTTACTAATGAATGTAAGTTGTTAAAGTTTTAGACGTTGTGGCGTATACGTAACGGCAACGATTCAAATTATAATTTGAAATTTACAACAAAATTTCTTACTGCGAAATTTGCTAGAAGCCATTCAAATACACAACCTTTTATAATTCTCATTAAGTTTAAAATGCTTAGGGCATAAGTAATAATGATTTTGGCAACAGCGACAAAGCATTTCTTTAACAAAATGACGACTTGTAGATTTTCACTGATTTTTTAATTTAAAACTAAAGTATCGCAGTATAATTTAACAGAATTTTCGTCCTTAAAAGAACAGAACGACTTTAGTAAGTCTATAATATTAATTAATATATTGCTTTAAAAGTAATTACTTTTAAGTCCCTATTTATAAGCGACAGTAGTAAGTACGAGTCCCTATTTGTAAGAGAAGGTGGTAAGTACTTGTTTGATACCCAATTTGTAAGCGAGCGTAGTAAGTACTTGCCTCCAATGACATCGCCGTGTTAAAATAATGGTCTAAGATGCCAAATTGTAAGTAGTGAAAAACTTTTTTCTAGTACTTCCAACTTATTATTTTGTAATGTGTTATTTTGCTGGGTATATCAAGCAGTAATTTGTAACTGTCATCAGTTTTGAAGACTTTTGACAAATTCTCTATTTCCCAAGGGTTTTTAATAAATTCTCTATTTGTCAAACATTTTTAATAATTAAGATTAATTACCCACCGAAATATTTTTCGAATTTGGCAAGCACTTTAGATAAATCCTTTTCAATAGTATTTGTTATATTTAAGTATCATCGCATATAAAAATCACGCCCTCTACAAGCGCTCTTGGAAGCAGGTAAGCACTAAGTAAGCGACTCAAGTAGCTTTTTTTAGTAATAAAGTTGTTTGCT
The DNA here is from genome assembly GCA_941918925.1 of Phyto melanocephala. Classification (NCBI taxonomy): domain Eukaryota; kingdom Metazoa; phylum Arthropoda; class Insecta; order Diptera; family Rhinophoridae; genus Phyto; species Phyto melanocephala. The sequence goes on from OW799237.1 coordinate 65,727,482, forward strand.
GGGCAAGGTTGATGTGGAATCTGATTGATTTTAGAATGGAATTTGAAAATAACAATAATATTACATTTGTGACATAAAATTCGAATATTTCTATTTAATGTTAGAATTCAAAATAGTCCTTCCTTGGTAAATTATTTGAAATTGATATTACAGTGTTGTTGATTCCGAATTCAGAATAAACTGATTTCACCCGGGATACAGAACTACGGATAGCATTTTAATTTAAGCATAAACTAAAAATATTTAAATTTATGCCACAAATATTAATTTGTTGTTGTTTTTAAATTCAACTTTCATAGCAATCAGATTCCACAACAACCCTGGATAGATAATACAAAATTGTTGACTCATGTAGAACTATTGAAAAATTGTTGACAAATGTGTTATTCTTATTGATTTTTTTTTTTTAATTTTACAAAAATTCTGTATTTAGGAATAATATTTCATTTAAGAAAAAATTTCATTTTAAAAAGCTGTTCAACTTAGATATGAATTAAAAATATGGTTTAAGCCAAGTTTAACAAGCTTTTAACTAAGACTTTGAGTTCATTAATTACGAATTAACTTGTACGTATTGATTAAAGAATGTGGTGTGTAATTTTAGTTAAATCAACAAAATAAAACACTTAAAATTATACTTTAATAAAATAGCATTAATCTTATTATTTTTACACTTATAACAACAAAAACAAAGACTAAAATTAGAAATAAAAAAAAAACGGGACTTAATAAAAAAATAGAGCCATCAAATAAATTTGTAAGTTTATACAAGTGTTTTACACTGCAAAAAGTTTTTTTTTAAAAAATTAAAATTTTATACAATTTGTAAATCATACAAAAGTAGAAAGATACTTAAGCAAACGTGTATTATTTAATTATACATTTAGAAATGTCATGTGTTTATTGTATTGTAGACAAAAGAAACTTTAAGAAAATAGTTTAAAAAAAGGTGGTGATATAAAGTAAATTTGATTTTTAACATTTTTGCTTAAAAGTTATACATACATTATACGAGAGTTATACGCACACATAAGTACAAATAGATACAAAATATGTCTAAGTGTTTCCGGCTAACCTGGACTTAGGGGCAATGTTGGAGGATCGCCCATATCGTTGTCCGGAGTGGAGCGATCGTGACTACTACTGCCACAACAACTACTCACTGGTGAAGATCTAAGAGTTGATGTGAAATTAAATCCAACATTTAAATTTAATTGACTCGTTGATGACTGACTGCTATTTAATATTTTTATTATTTTTTTATTTCAAGCAATGTTGTGTGGTTTTATTTGCAGGGAATAGATTCAAAATAACAAGAAAAGGAAACAAGCAGCAAATAAAATAAACTTGAAATTTTTTAAATTGAAAGGAGTTTAGCATTGTGAGCTAAATACATATTAAGAGGTGAATGTGCATGTATAAAAGCTGGGTGTGTTCATGGTATATGCAGATGTTTATTATGTGGAAGAAAAAAGGGTTAATTTTGCATTTAATTAAGGTAAGTGAGAAATAAAGTATGAAATGGTGAAGTGTAATGGCATGTAATTAGTTAATTGTTGATTGATGTCGTCTGATAATACACATGTGTGTACAAATGTATAAAAAAGTTTTTTGCTCAAACTTTAATGACAAAATTTATAGCCTGTTTAACGATGTCAAAAGAAACCCTAAGCAAAAGAACTAACTAACTAGTCACTCATTTTCGAAACAATTTGGGTTTTTTTTTTATTTCAAAGGTTTTATTTCGCCAGATTGAAAAAAACTACTAAATTATTTTTACAAGACTAAAACCCTTTCAAGTAGTGCTCAGTCGTATTTTTTTTTTTGTAAAAGAAAGAAAAAAATAAAATTTTTATGGGTGTTTTGAAATGTGTGTATTTTGCTTGATAAGTGAAAAAAGAAATGCATGCATTTGATAATTAAAATATTAACAAAATAGTTTGACTACTCTTAAGCACAAGAATCAGTTACTGATTTTGACATAGGCGCTCGCATTGCCGGCAAAGCATTCAATAATTTAAGTTTTTTACGAAAACTTTTGTTTTCTTTTGTTTGTCATTTAAGTTGTCGTTGGTGAACCCAAATTTTTCGTTTAAAATATAAAAGCACAGATTCAATCGACATCGTTAAATAACCTACATTCTAGTTTTCGTTATTCTATACTTTTGAAGGGTCTCTCAAGCATTACATTTAGATTTTAATTTACCGTCTTTGTTACTGCGCTAAAGTTTTGAAAGCAAAAATCGAAAGTTTAGAATTATTTAAAATGTTGTAAGAAGTGAGATCAAACAAATCTTAATATATGTATGTACGCTTTTGGCCGTATTCATAAAAAATATTTTAGGTTTATTAAAGGCTTATTTGACAGATGTTGTAGAGAAATTTGTCAAATATGCCTTCAATAAAACTAAAATATTTTTTATGAATACGGCCCTTTGTCTTTTAACGTTTTTCGGAATCAATATTATTTTTTTTTTAAATACACAGTTATCTTTGAAATATTTGTCAATTACTTTTTAAGACTGTCATGTTGCTTTGTTATGAGTTCGATCAAAATAAATGACAAAAGAAGGACGTGCTAAAAAGTCAGTCATGGCCTTAAAAGGTAATAGGAAGATTTTACTATTAATAGAAAACCTGGTTCGGTATGAAAAAAGGTCTATATGATTTTGGAAAGGCCAATAATATTTAAGGTATTTTGTAAGAGCTCCACGCAGATCTGGTAGCAAAGTAGCACGGTTAGCTTAGTAGTCCAACTATTTGCTGTGAAAAGTTAAAGCCAATACAGGCTTGATAATATATAAAGTCTAAAGTCCAAAAAATTTCCCCGATGAGAATGTTGAAAAAAGTCTAGAAGACAAAAATAGGACACGGAAATTATTTAAAATTTCATACAAAAATACTCATGTTGCATAATGGACGACAAAACGTTGTACTGGCAAATTTCTCGCAGCATTCATTCGGGTCAACATTTTTATGTTGCTAATGAACAAGACAATGTTTAAGGACCTAAAAGCAGAAAAAAATTTCTAAATATTCATGGTATGGCAAGCTTTATGCAGTTGCGACAAAAGAAGCAGGTAATTTTTTTAAAGTGGGCTCTTTAACTACCGAAATTTACATCAAAGAGTGTTTGCGAAAAAGGCTTCTTCCTTTTATATGAGAGCACAATGTGTCAATTTATTTTTGGCCCGGTTTGGTATCATGTCACTATGGCAAGAAAGCTCAAAACAATATCATAGTTTTTGTACCAAGAGAGGCCAATCGACTAAATTGTCGGTACAACGACCAGTTGAGAGATATTGGGATCTTGTGAAATTGAAGAACATAAAAAAGGTGTCTAATGATATGAAAGATTTTACAAAGAGTTGACCATCGAAAAAAGGTGACTGAAACAATTATCAAATCTCTAATAAAAAGGTTTCTAAATCAAGGTTCACGAATTCATAAGTAGTAGTTAGTTTATAAAAGTTATATTCTTTCTGTGATCTGTAAAAATATTAAATTAATAAAGAGAAAATCTAAACTCTAAGATCAACCGTTGACAAATTATTGAATTTTATATATGTATGTATAGACATAGAAATGATCTAACTCCTCAGACTGCATAAAAACTGTTATTACTAAACTCATTGCTAAACAAAAAATAAAACTAAAAAAAGGAAAGTAGGTCAACCATGATGTGACCATGGTACCAGATGAGCTGGAATTTACACCCTATTTTACGTAGGTTAAATTAGAACACCCTATACATGTATGAGATTGGATCAAAAGCTTGTGAAAGACAACCTTTACTATTGAGCAGTACTGTCAAGTCCTGTGTATCAGTGTAGGATTGTCATTAAAACAATTTCAATGCAAAGTTTCGCAACAGAACAAAAAGTGCAAAATTTGGAAATCTTCTCGATACAGCATTGGTTGTGCTTGTGTTCTGTTTGAAAGTTAAGTATTAAAACGAACAGAGTTAGTGAAATAAAGTAATGGTTAATCATAGTAAGCATGGTGTGTACTATTGTTTGATGGCATATGACAAATTCTTGCCACTTAAGCCCTTATGACACTTGCTTTTTTCTGTATTTTCTTATCATAAGAATGAAAGATTAAAAAGGTAATATTAGAGAGAAAGAGAGAGAAATATGAATGTTTTCGGTATTTTATGTTTATTTTCAATGTTGCTCTTCTATAAATTGAACAAAAAGTAACTAAAAATCGTTATATCCAAGTACAAAACTAAGCAGTTTAAACAAAAATCGCTAGATTCATGTCTGAACTCTTTGCTCTTATTAGAATTTAATGTGATGATAACATATTTGCACTTTTTTTTCAAATCTTAAAGAGACAGAAGAAAGCAAGTGTCTTAAGGGCTTTAAGTATGTGTTTTGTAATGCGAAAAAGGTGGGAAGGCAGTAATCGAAATTAGAGATGTTGATTTTCGTTGTGTTTGCTACCATTCTTGTTTTATCACTAAACAGAAAAAGATTATTTTTTTGTGCTTTTGTATCTAGTTATTCGAGTTTGTTATTTATTTATTAATTAAGTTGAGGCCAGACTACAAACGGGATTAAATTGTTAAACTATTTTATCTTTTACATATTAAGTGTCAAAAAGCTGTAAAAAAATGTGTCATAGAGTTGATTGTCTTTTGTTAGTTGCCTGCAGTTTGGAAATTTAATGGAACTAAATCTTTGCAGCTTTTGTTAAATTCGAATACATAAAACTTCTACGATAGGTTATGAATTGGGCATATATTTCTTTTAAATTTGTAGTTGGCCTTTTTTTAAGTTTTTATTTTAAATATGATATCAATAAGGTAGACACCGTTATTAATTATAACTATTTAGGCTCTATTTACATAAGTTTTAATCGTTCTGGTCACAGCTTCGGGCGATAAGTTGTTGAACCCTTATCGCTTATTCTTTTTAAGAGATTTCCGACAGTTTAATTTAAGATAGACCTGTTATTTAAAAAAAACACCAAAGCGAAAAGGCAGTAAATTTAAACTATCTTGCAGGCCTCTGCTAAAAACAAGGCCAAAGTCGACCTGAAAACGCAATTGTTAAAATTTTCTCTTGGTGTCCTCAAAAAATAAGATCCAATGACACAAACAATGACTTAATTCTATTCTTAGGACATGCTAATAAAAAAAAACTGTCATAAGTTGAATTTTGAAAAATATAACACAACTAATCATGATATTTTTTGATTCAAGAATTGTTTAATAATGCTTTGCCGATAATTAGCTTTCATCTAAGATTTCTAAAGTATTTCATTTAAACACGAACATGTTTTCAAAAAAGTGTACTTAAGAGCAAGTTAAGTGTAAACATGTCTTAAACTGTATTTATGAAACATGTGTATGAATGTTCTTTTTAACTTTTTTTATTTTGTCATAGCGATTGTGATAAACTCAAAAAGAACTTAAAGTGATAAAAATAATAGAAATCTGGTGAAAGGAATGTAAATGAGTTTTGAGTTACACTCTTTATTATATTGTAGTTTATTTATTTTGCTTTTGTTCTTTATGTACCTGCTCTTCTTTGTGGAATTTCTTTTGTGTCTTTGAAACCACCATTCAAATGTATCACTAACATCTGATAAACTATCGTTACTTTTTAGTGGTTTGTGTTGATTACCATCACTATGATGGTGAAGATGGTGTTGTTGTTGTAGTTGTTGCTGCTGCTGTTGATGCAAATTATTGTGCGGTGATAATGTGGTTTCATTAATGTCATTTTTCGATGTAGAAGGACTATTATTACTGCAAAATAAACCAACAAGCCCACGCGAACTTGAGGACGACAATTGATGATGTTGATGAAACGAAGTAGAAGAAGAAGAAGTTTCGTTCTTCAAACCACAAAGGGTCGTTGTTGTTGTGGAGGTGGATGTGGATGTACAATTATTATTTATGCTACAAGTATTATTATTTTGTGTGGTGGTCAATTGTCTATGTATTGAACGACGACGCGTTGCTAAACTGCTATTAGCGGTTCCTGATAAAGGCGCCGATGTCGAATATAGAAATGAACTATTTGCCGTAGCTGGTCCGGTGGCACAGATATTGGCCGATGAAATCGCAGAAGAAATAAAACATGACGACACCGATGATGAGGCGGCATTATTTAATGACGATGAAAAATGATTTTGCTCATGTAGGACCAGGGAAGGACGCTGGTGATAGTTATATGACGATGAAGTAGTGTGCAATTTTAGGTTTTTTGCAGTCGATGGACAAAAGGAAAAATGTTGCTGCTCATCCGGAATGGCATTACAGATCGATGTTGACGAGGAGGAGTTGGACGAACAGGCATTTAGAGTGGTTAATGTGGGACTAGTTGTGGCATTAGCCGTTTGTGTGGCACATTCACAATCACAGTTGTATTCAGGTGACACAGATGACGTAAATAAATCATAGTCACGTTCCGATTCTTCGGTTGAGGAAAAATTCAAACAACTTCCCGAAGGGCATGCCGAACAAGATATTGTTGTGATATCACGACTATTTGAAAGATTCGATGATTTAGCCATCATCAGTTCAGAATGTGTTGTGGTGTTAGTATTATTATGAATAGTACAATCATTAGGCGGGCCAGGACCTTTTGGGATTTATGTTTGTTTGATTCGGGTTTTAAGTTTTACAACAAACACACAATACATTCAAAGTGTAAACATTTTTTAAGTACATATTTAGTATTTTAAAGGTGGTTGGTTGTTTTATTAAATACATACATACTTCTTTGTAATTACATTACTCTAACATAAACATATTGTAGAACTGAATAACAATAATGGCTGGCACAAAACATAGTTATTGTTAAAATGTAAACTTTATTCTAAAAACATATTTCTATGCACATCAGTATATTTAGTTTATTTTTTTTAATGTAAATTCCCATGTTTATATGTTGCAAATAAAAAACCTTATAATTTTGCAATAAGTTCATTTTTCTATTTAAAAGTAACTGAAAAACAAAAGTATTTACTTAAGGCTATAATACACGGCATCTTTTTTACATCTGACTTTAAAATTTGTGAGACATATGTAAATCTACATGTCTGTCAAAATTGTACTTTTCGCTGACTGCTTTGCAGCAGCAAAGATTTCTGCCAACGACTGATGTCACATGTTTCGACAGAAGAAAATAGAGCGCACTCTAATTAAAATTTTGTCAGATGTCTCAACACATGTTTTTTTACAAAAGTAATGTTTTAAAGGTAACACACGACATGTTTGTATTAGCAGTGGAGAATTAGACAAGTCAGATGTAAAAAACATGCCGTGTATTAGCTCATTGAGCATTTATTTTTGTATTGAAATAATATATAGAAAAATTTAAGTTGTATTTCTGTCGTATAACTATTTGCAAATAGTTGCTCGTAAAAACGTAAATCGGAATCAAAAGAGTTTCGTTACACAATAGAATAATTCTTAAAACATCTTTAAAATTTATACAGATGAACAATGTTTTAATGTTGTCGAATTGATTATATATTTTATACAAGTCTGTACAAGGGTTGCCTTTTATATTTCGGAATGGCTTAATTGATTTACAAAATATTATCAATCAATATCAACACGAATATACGTGTGAACCAATTTTTGGAGCACTTTTTCCATTCCGGTTGAGGTACCTCCAAAATAACGCTTAATTAGGTGCTGAAAAGCATTGACCTCGAAATTTATTTTTTATGTTCGGGAATAAAAGGAAGTTATTGGGTGCCAGTCACATTGTCGTGGTGGCTAAGGATCCGTCTTGGGTGGCTGGTTTTTCTTTTTTCTCCGAAAACTTCTGGACAACAAATTGTTGTTCACTATTCAGAAGTCACCGTTCTACACTGCACCAATGACACGATATAATACGTCTTTGAAGTGCTTCGAGCCTGAATGCTCGATTTAAAAATTATTTTGATATTTCGTATAAAATAACTTAAGTTTCTCAACATATTTCATAAATTTAAACAGACTACTAGGCTTTTAGTTTTAAGGTAAAAAGAAACATAAATTTTTCACCCTTTAGTTGGTGTTGTATTACATTATTTGATGTACACACATATGTATGTACATATATACAAAATCCAAATAGGGCAAATTTAGGGTGTACAAGTTCTTAAGGGGAATATTCTAGAGAACAAAAAATTTATTTAGAGATATTTTAGGGGAATTCACTATTTTAAAGTCTGGTGAAACAGCGACATATTCAATATTTTATAATACCTTATGTTCTCCACAAACAACATTGGCTTCAATATTTATTAAAAAATACAAGGTGGACCAGAAGAAATCACCCTATTGGAAGATGCTTTTATTTTTGCAGATAGAGGCCAAATGTCAAATCTGTTTTAACATTTGTGAACTAGACAGATGTAGAATACAAGTGAACAAGCCATGAAGCGATACACTTCCCAAGAACGCGGATCGTGTCGAGGCCGCAGTAGACGATTTTTCGACCAAACTCATAATGAGTGATGATGCTCATTTCTACCTCAGCGGGTACAAGCAAAACTATCGCTTTGGGGTTAAGGATCACAGGCAAGCACACTTTAAGTGTGAGTGCGATGGGGGACCTTAGTCAGAGGGAGATGCTGGCGATTACAAAGGACTGTGCGATGAGGATTGTCGACAATCACCAGTCGGCAGTGTGAAATCGTTTTCCTAGTCCAGAGCAAACGCCGGTTGTGGCGCGGGACTCAGTGATTGAAGGTATACTGATCGGTAGACACGAAATCACTGAGGAGCGAAGGGGGTCGAAAAGGGACCCGTGATAGTAGTGGTCTGCTTCGATATTCCCCCTACATGTGTATATATCGCTTTGGGGCCCTCCAGGACAACATTCGACACGAGTGCGAGAATTTGTCGCCCAAAGTTCTTGCCGAAGGGATAAAAATCGTAGGTGATGATATTATTATATAAATTAAAATTTTTGGGGCGTTTTTTTAAATAATGAATTAGGCGGTTTTTCATTTTACTTTAGGGGGAAGATAAAAAATTATTTCGCAACACTAGATAAGACATATTAAATATTTATGTTGGGACCAGTAATTCGATCCGGGTTTAGGTAGTTAAATATAAAATTAACGGACATTTTAGGGATTGTTTTTTGTAAAAAATTTGCCCTTTAATGTTTATAGATTTTTTGTTTGTTTTAAACATACTAACTTAGCACAAAAATGCACACAGTAACTGAATTTAGGCTCCCAATATGTTTAAAGTTTCATTCACAAACATTAAAAAAATAACTGTAGGATTAACATGGCATTTATAACACAAGGAAACAAAATTGAACTTTTTGTGTTGACTTGAACTTTATTGCAACTTTTTGCTAATTTGAGGTCGCTGATTTCAAATCTAATCTCCATTTTTCTGCATTAGCTCTCGTTTTAAAAAACAATTCAACTTTTGAAAATCAGAAAAAAATAACTGAGAAATGGTTGATGAAGTAAAAAATAAAATTCAAATTTTTTATTTTAAAAAAATCATGAAAACTCCAAAATGGGAAAAAGTGTAAAATTTTATTACTTTCACGTAAAGCCACATAACATGAACAAAATCAGACAACGATCATAAAAATCGATGAACGTGTTTCGCTTCTATTCACAGTTAAGTGAAGGTAATTCATTTTGAAATGAATGAAAAAATGATTATTTAGTGTTACAAATCGCTAAATATACATCAGCTTAATATACATACATCAGTGCAGTTGCACAGTAGTATCTTAAAAAAATAAATAAATCAAAAGTTGTATATAGATTTTAACGAAATATGGCTCGTTTTGTTCGGAACATATTTGCCTATACGCTCGCCAAAAAAATAACGGGAAATAAGAAGTTTTAACAAATACAAAATGTTGATATTTTATTTAAAAAAATATTTTTCCGGCACAAGTTCCCCGATATCTCTGAAAATACTGGTCAAATTTAAAACCAATGTAAGAACGACTTAAAGATAATATTGTTGTCAAGTTGTGGATTTTTTAAATGAATAGGGTAAACCATTTTCAAGTTATTCTAATATGTGTAGTGGAAGTGCGTTAATTCTGCACATAACGCTATATCGCGAAAAGTCGAGCTGAAAGAAAAAAAAAAACAAGTGTATATTTGGATTCAGCGTGCCAAATAACCTTAAAAACAACATTTAGTTCTTAATCAACAAAAACATTGTTCTTTTGTGTAAGTAATATGTCGTAATACATATTGACATTAAAATGGTTTTTTAATGTTTTTAAGCCACTATGACAATCCGACATAATAGCACATCTTGCAAATCTATTATTGTTCTTAAATTAGCCGCCATTATTGTATTAGCCCTACTTAAAAACGAATTAGCCCTACTTAAACATAAATCAGTATCTATTGCAAAAACTAAACTAAGTTCGCAAATAAACTTGATATAAAAACTTGTTTTTAAATTTAAAAAAAAAATATAAAAAAATTAAAATAAATTGAAAAGAAAAATAAATAAAACGAATAAAATTTATTTGAATTAATAAAGATTTGTAGAGAAATGTTAATAAACAAAAATACAGTGTAAAAACTTTGTGCTGGTAATTTAGTTGGCTCTGTTCTCTAACTCAAACAACAACAAATAAATGTTTAAGCATAATAAAGAATTTATTAAAAACAAAAAGTAAATACAATATTTTTTTTTATAGAAACAGGCAACTTATATGGGCTTTAAATGATGGCAACTTAAAGTTAAGATAATAATATAAACAATATTGTTGAATTATACATTAACTGGGATTAAGTATCTGTAAAAAAATGAAGTGTTTTGATAAACAGAAAAAACTAATAACATTTAGCAACACTCACAAACAACAAACAATTGAATTATGTGCACACACTCTCACACGAAGAATAAAGTTTTCTTGTCAAAATTCAAAACAATAACAACAAAAAAAAAAAAAAAAGAAATAAAATAATAGAAGAAAAATTTAGACACACACACACATATATATAAATGTTAAAAAAATTAGTTTTTTTTTTATTGATTTTTTGTTTGTTTGTTGTAGTTAATAATTAATTTCAAGTTTACTAGGGTCAGTTATTGACAATAATTAAAATATTGTATTAAAAGAAATTCGATATACATGATTTAAAAACTAATTGTTTTCCAACATTTAGAAAACATTAGAAATGAAGAAAAGAAACAACTCAAAATGCATAATAATAATGATTTATTTTATAAAATAGTTTGATGCCTTTTTAAAATTTAATGTTTAAATTTAATAAAACTTAAAACGTAGAAAAAAGTAACATAAAACAAAACAATTAATGAAATATATATTTTTTTTTAATAGAAAGTTAAAGTAATAATAACAGAGAAAATGAGGGTAGGACTGTATCGTTTTTTTATTATTATTTTTTGTGTATTTATAATAGAGTATTAATAGGGTTTTGTGTGTGTAAAAATATGTAAAAATGTATTTTAATTATATATTCAAATTAAAAGTGTTTGTACAACTGTTGGTTACTAAAGAGAGCGCTTAAAACAAAAAAATGATTCCTACGTTTGTCATTAAAAATATCCAATCAATATTATTGCCTTTTGAAATTAATGTATACAGTATAACTTCGCTAATCCGGATATAGTTTGACCCCTCGTACGGATTACTGGATCGTCCGGACTACAGAAAATGTTACAGGCCTTAAACTTAAGTATGTTTAGTTTTTATTATTACAAAATTTATTTAAATATATAAAAAGATATAAAGTTCATACGATAAAAAATTCATTTACAAAAAAAAAATATCTAAAAAAATAATGGATTGAGCTACGAACAAATTTTTCTTTGCACACAATTTTTATTATAGCTTTTCTGCTTTGTTTTTAAATTCCTTTAAAAATATTTCCTTATCATTCGCATTTGTTTGCTGGGCCCATAAAATTGCTCTTGCAAAAAGATCAATAGCTCTTTATTTAAGACATTATCATGGACTTCCTGAATTTCCTCTAGAGAATTGTCGAAGTCTTTCCTCAATATTTAAAATAAAGTACAATAACGAAAAAAACAAACAAAAATAAAACAAAGTAATCTCTGGATTACAGAGATAAAATTTTCAAACTGTCTGAAACATTAAACTGTCCGGAGTACTGAATAGTCTGGATTACCGAGTGTCCGGACTACAGAGGATTTTAACTTTTTATAAACCCATTCAATGGAGATTTTGTCGTATTTGACGTGTTTTTTTACTAAAATTTGCCCACTTGTCTTAATTCTCTTTTTAAGGGTGTGTTTTGGACGGAGAACTTAAAAAATAAAAATAAATGTTTTCAATATCTATTTAATTTCCTTTTTTTAATTAAACAATTTTATGGCATTAATAAATACTGAACGATTTAGAGCATGTGGCCGGCCGATGTTTCATAAGTTGATGTTGTTTGTTTGCATGAATTGTTTAAGATATTTTGCATGATATTTCGCATTTAGAAGTTATTTCTGTGATATTGATTTAGAAGTCTTATAAATGAAATTCACTTCGCACTACTACCAATTTTTTTTTTGGGATCATTTTTAAAAGTACATCTTTAGTTATACGTAATGTATATTTAAATATATTGATTAAATATTACGTATACGTTTATACATACCCAGAAAAAAATTAACTTTAACTTTAGGTAAAAACACTAATGATTTTAACATTAACGTGTCATAAGAGATCACATGCTTACATCTATGTTAATGTTAATATTAATGAGCGGCATCCGATGATGTTGCATTAATTTTTAAGCACATCATATGACAAGTTTTTTCGCATTTAGGTAGTCATTTAATATGATTGCTTTTACATTATTGATCTAGAAGTCTTGAAAATGTAATTCACATTGCACTATTTCCAGTTTTTTTGCTGGGCATTCATTAGATCACTTCATAAACAACCTCATACAATGATATTGAACTGACACATATGCAACATTGAAGACAAACTACCTTACTGAGTATATGATTGATCAATTTTAACATCAATATGCAAATGGTTGTTTACATTGTAATCACAATGAATTCTGTTTGGTGTTTAATGGACCTTCACACACGAGAACAATTATGCCAGCACAAAATTACTGCTTGCAGGCAAGAGGTGAAGAGTATGGTTATTTGGTGTGAAATAGTTTTCCTAGTCCAGAGCAAACGCCGGTTGTGGCGCGGAACTCAGTGATTGAAGGTATACTGATCGGTGGACACGAAATCACTGAGGAGCGAAGAGGGTCGAAAAGGGACCCGTGATAGTAGTGGTCTGCTTCGATATTCCCTCTACATGTGTATGTATGGCTATTTGGTGATGTAAAATTTCAACCCGCCAGCAGCACAAAATCAATACATATACAGAGCGTATTTATTATTAGTCGACTGTGGTGGTGTAATAATGAAATCGAAAGAGATTACTGTGATTTGTTATTAATATAATTTTTTAAATTTAGTCTTACAATGAAACCTAAAGTATTTTTACATTAGAAGCGATATTACTCACTCTTTTTAAATGCTTCATCTGTGGTGCACAAGTATATATTTTCTGAAAGCTTATGAACAGAGGAGAATAAGCCCTGACCGCCTGTCCGTGTGTTGGTTGAAATAAACTTTTAGAAGGAAACATATGTTCCTCAAATCTGTGTATAAATCTTTTGGAAATATTCGGAAATGAATCGCTATTGAAATTCAGCAGAATCGCCCCATCACTTTCTGAGATATGAGCAAATAAACATGACTGTATTTGTTTTTTTCCCATATTTTTACAACCAAAATTAAAAATTTTCAGCTATAGAAAAATTTATAAGTTCCTGTGCTACTATTTGTAGATATAATATGCCTCTAGAGATATTCGTGATAAATTTTGGATAAAGCGGGCTCTAATCGGTAAAGTTATAGCAAACATTTTTTAAAATATATGTTCCAAGAATTTACAAACGAAAATAAATTTTTTTTCAGTTGGTATCATCTGGAAGGACTTGACTAGCGCAATATAAGCACTATAAAAAAATTAAAATTCATGTTGGCCGCCACTACAAAATGGCTGACAATAAATTTATATATGGGTCAAATCTGGTATTTTAAAATGTAACTTCTTGAACCCCCTCAATATTGGTATCAAATGAAAGTGCTTGACCAGTAGAATACAGTAAATTGTTAAAAAATTTCTTTTTTTTTTTAATTGTACTATACTATTTTAAGTAAACTTCTAAAATTGTATTATGGTTTTTATTAAATGCGCTAGTGCTATACATTTTGAAAATACCTTTAATTTCGCACCAAATGTAACTACAAAAAATAATCGCAATTTTTTAAACTAATAGCAGAAGGCCAACATTTTTTTAAAGAAAAGAAAGCTTCATTAGTTCAACCTCACTACTGCCTTCGTTTAATTAAATTAAATTGTAAATAGATCAATGTTTAACCACGCCTAGTTTGCTTACTTATTGACTCAATCGATATGAGATAAGTCACATAGTTTTAGGGCTAAACACTTTTACTTATATACATATTTCATTAATCTCTTTTTTAATGCCATCTGCAAACTAATAAATAATAAAAAATTAAAGTATTTCTTGTAATGTCTGTTAATGATCATAGTGTTTTTGTGTGTGTTTTTTTTTTTTTTTAATTTTAAAAGCATTATAAATATTCACATAATAGTTTTGAAACTTAGAAAATTAAAAAGAAAATAAAACCAATTTATACAAAAAGTAAAAACTTAAACAATTACAAATAAATAATAGAGAAGGAATAAAAAACAATAAAAAAAAAACAATTTGCTTAAAACAAGATTTCAAATTTAGTCAACATTTTCATATTTTTCCCAATGGAATTTTAATAAACAGATAAATGTATAAAAAGCCATATTTCTTTCTCTCTTCTAACAACTGTCTTTAATATTAAATCCGGCTTCAAAAAGAGGTTTGTAGGAATATAAAACAATTGTTAACAAGAGCAGAAAAGAAAATGCAATAATGAATGAATGAGGTGCTAATAAAAATCAGAAAAAGTAAAAAAAAGAATATAAATAAGAACGCAAATCGAAATTATAAAATAAAATAAAAAAGAAATAAATTATATCTCGAAATTAATATATAAAAACACCCTAATGTTTTCGAATTGAAAAATTGTTTAGTTTTTAAATCTTCTATTACTATTTAAATATATTTATGTAGTTTTTAATTAGTAATAAAAATTAGCCAAAGCAGTTAGTATTAAATTAAGCTAAAGATAAACTGCTTTTATTTCTGTTGATAAATTAATTAGTTAGAATAAAATGAGAACATTCACTAAAAAATTACTAGACTTTTAATGTAAAACTACGAAAAAAGTTTAAACTTTACTTGTTGTCTTAAAAATATTAACCTTTAATTTCATGTCTTATAAATGTTTTTATAATCATTCGCAAAAAGAAAATTAATTAGACAGACTACAAAAAATCTATTTTTTTAATCAGTTACAAACAAAT
The DNA here is from genome assembly GCA_941918925.1 of Phyto melanocephala. Lineage (NCBI taxonomy): Eukaryota > Metazoa > Arthropoda > Insecta > Diptera > Rhinophoridae > Phyto > Phyto melanocephala. The sequence goes on from OW799237.1 coordinate 65,742,916, forward strand.
ATGTATATGTATTAGTAACAAAAAAAAAAAAAAACTAATGTTTAATCTTAAGGCATACATACGTAATATATTTAATTAAAGAAAAAACAAATTATTATATTGAATTTCACTTACTGTTATTGGCAAGCAAATTTTCATGCAATTTATCTCTTTGGTCTTCTAATACTTCACCCAAATAAGCGGCTACCTTGCGGGTAATTTGCTCAACATACGTATCAAGTTTACCCAAATCATCGGAAAGACCCACTAACTGATCGAGAGTACCAACCTAAAAAGAAAGTATAATTTAATAAAATTATTGTTTTTTTTTTTTAATTTCTTTTAAATGCAGTTAATTTATGTTTTCTATTCACTATATAGCTTTTCCATCAACTTACCTTCAAATCGGGTATATGAAATTTATAGTTGTTACATAAATTATTCTGTTTGCTGGTCAGATTATTCATGGTATCAAAAGTTTGCTGGCAGGTTTTATCGCCAGGGGCTGAGATAAGCCAATACTCCGACATCTTGTTGATTTCTAAACAAACAAATAGGTAATATTATTACTTGATCAATAAAAAGGTTTGCAAAGGCATTTAAAAGTATTAATTTGTAGTTTGAAAGAACGTTATATTCACTGGTTGTCTTTATACATATATCACACATTTTAAACTTGTTTATGCTTAAATATAAAATGGATTGATAACGAAATAGATCTGCTAACAAGTCACCTTATACGAGATATTTGATTGTATTCGATTATTGACCTTGGGCACGAAGTATTTGAAAACAAACATGACGGAAAAACACGCACAACAACAACTTAGTGTTCCAAATAAAAAAAATACAATTACATGTATATACATTAGGGGTACAACCAAAATAAGGCCCTATCACCACGCTGTAGCCGATGTTGGGCTGAAACCAAAAACAAATTTTCCTCAGGTCTTTTCGGAACAAAAACGTTCCGCGTCAAAGCCGATTTCTTAAAAGTCCTTTAAGATTTTTTTTTATTTTTTCAAAATTTTTTATTTTATAATTATTTAACTACATATTTACATTTCTTAATGTAATTATAGGATTATAATCAAAATCTAAAAACTATCTTTTTTAAGTGAATTTTTATTTTTTTAGAACTTACTGATCCCAAACTTAATTGCATTTGACGCGGAACCTTTTGTAATGATATCGAAAATCTAAAAAAAATTCTTATTGTTTTTGTATGCACTACATGGTATGGATAGGGCCATTTTGATATTTTCATAAATTTTAAAAAAGTTGTTTCCCTAATATACATATGTGTGCACCATGTTGGCCAAATCGCCATAAACGATATTGCCTTTAACAACGACTTTAAACTATTTTCAAAATTGTCACAATGGCATTTGTAGTTTATTGAAATATTCGTTACCAATATGTGTGGCATAGTCCTGATCTACATATGAATGTCTTCGATTATGTTCTGTTAAGAGTTATTTAATTTAACTATTCCGCTGTATGAATATAATAAAGTTTAGTTTATTTTTTATTATTATTTTATTGACTTCTTTATTTCGTGTAATGTTGCCAGTCCAGTTTTTTTTTTTAAATCTTATTTAATCCATTTGCAATGTTATCCCCTTAAATACATTTTATTTTCATTGAACAGTCTAATTAACTCTTCTTAATAATTTTATTTTCTCTATACAAAAACAAAACAATATTCATTCAAATTTTAACAAATAAGAGAGCACTATATTCGGCTGTGCCGAATTTGTTTTACCCACCACCAATTTGTATTCTTTTATAGCACAAAATGCATTATTTTGTTATTAACAGTAATTGCTTTGCAATAATCTCTTTATACTAAAATATGTATCACTTTCTTTATATAACTTTGATATGCTAGTAAAATATTTTCGTAAATTTAGTCTTTCAATGAAAGTGGGCGTTAAAGTAGGTGTGTCGAAGTTGTTTCTGCTAATGAATACAACTTAAATATTTCAATGTAGTCCTTTAAGTATTATTCCAAAATCTTTATTCATAGAGAAATTATATGAATTTGAGATAAAGCGTTATAAGGGAGGTGGGGGTGTCACACTTATTTTCTGTTAGTGCAAAGCCTTTGACCAAAAAGCAATGTTTGCAAAATTTCAGAATCGTACATCTATTTTTGTCAGTTTTATTAGGTTTTAAACTTTAAATATACCAAAAAAAAAACAAGTAAGAGCACTATATTCGGCTGTGCCGAATCTTTTATACCCACCACCAATTTTGTGTACATTTAAAGCACAATATTTATTATTTTGTTAATCATTATGGAATAATCTCTTTATAATAAAATATGTATCACTTTCTTTGTAGAGGGTGGTTAAATTTTAAGGGCCCATGTTGAAGGTGAACTACACCTAGTCTTTAAGTTTATTTTCTGCATTTCACTTGACATTTCTCAATCTCAAACTTACTCATTTTGATCCGTGGAAAGATACGCAAATGAGCAAGGCTTTAAAGTTATTCAGGTTTTTTATAAAAATGGGCGTTCAAATCAAAATGCATTTTGTGCACTTCGTAATTCTTTTGATCAACATAATCGTTCAAATTCGTCCACAATCGGGAGAATTGTAAAAAATATTTAAATTTCTGCAAAACAGGTCTGTATAAAATGTTAAAACATCTGTGAATGCCTTCTTAGTTCGTTGAATGGGAACTGTTGCTGTTTTTTGCGATAGTGTGGCAAAAGAGCAGTCAACCTCGACTCATCATCATGCCCAATAATTGAGCATCAACATTGTCATTGAAAATTTGGACCATCAGATAGAGGAGTGGCGCCAAGGATGGGGGGGGGGGCATTTGGCCGATATTTTGTTAAATTCATAATTGAACCATACAAATATTATCATTATAAAAAGAAATAATAATATCCTAAATAATTTGTGTTTTATTTAAATACAACATCGGTCCTTAAATGAAATGAAATTCAATGAAAGTGTGTTAAAGTAGCTGTGTCAATAAAGTTTCTACTAATAAACACAACCTAAATATTTCAATATAGCCCTTTATTTTCCCAAAAACTTTGTCAATAGAGAAATTACATGAATTTAAGGTAAGCCGTTGTATGGGAGGTAGGCGTTAAAGTGGCCGTGTCACCTAAACTTTTTGGCACAACAATAACATTGATTAGGAGGATATACACAGCAAATTTGATCATCATACCTCTAATTTTGGCGGTTTTATGAGCTTTTAAATTTCATTAACGGTAGATTACGTGAAAAGTGGGCGTTATAGTAGGCGTGTCAAAGTTGTTTTGGCGAATGAGTACAACTTAGGTGTTTCAATATAGCCCTTTATTAATCCAAAATCATTATTAATAGAGAAATTAGAGGAATTTTGAGTAAAACGTTATATGGGAGGTGGGCGTAAAAGTAGGCGTGGCAACTCAAATTTCTAGCACAGTAATGACATTGCCTAGGGGGATATACGTAGCAAATTTTATCATCATACCTCTTATTTTGGCGATTTTATGAGCTTTTAAATTTCATTAACGGTATATAACGTGAAAAGTGGGCGTTATAGTAGGCGTGTCAAAGTTATTTTTGCGAATGAGTACAACTTAGGTGTTTCAATATAGTCCTTTATTATTCCAAAATCTTTATTAATAGAGGAATTATATGAATTTTAAGTAAAACGTTATATGGGAGGTGGGCGTAAAAGTGGGCGTGGCGCCTTAATTTTCTGGCGCAGTAATGACATTGCCTAAAAGGATATACGTAGCGAATTTGATCATCATACCTCTAATTTTGGCGGTTTTATGAGCTTTTAAATTTCATTAACGGTATATAACGTGAAAAGTGGGCGTTATAGTGGGCGTGTCAAAGTTGTACTTTCGAATGAGTACAACTGAGATGTTTCAATATAGCCCTTTATTATTCCAAAATCTACATAAATTGAGAAATTATATGAATTTTGGGTAAAACGTTATATGGGAGGTGGGCGTAAAAGTGGGCGTGGCACATTGATTTTCCGTTACAAAAAAGCGTCTCACCAATAAGCAAAGTGTGCAAAATTTCAGAGTCGTACATCCAATTTTGTTGCTTTTATGACGTTTTTGTTTTTAAATATACCGAAAAATACACTGTGCGGTATAAATTTTCGTACATTTTGATCGATAACTCCTCTCCTAATGCATAGATTTAGATAATTTTCGGGGAAAAATATTGTTTTTACTCAGGAAATATATATTCGAAGTTTCATGAGTCTACGTTAATGCGTTTGGACACAATTCCATTTTATTCGATGTTTGAAGGACACGGTTTTTTCGACCTACTCTTGCTTTTCGAGCTATAACTCTCTTCCTAATATTCCGATTTAGCCCATTTTCAATACCAAACAAACCTTGTCTATAAGAAAGATTCTGGCAAAATTTGAGCCCCCTAGCTTTTTCGGTGCGACCTCTATCGTGCTTTCAACAGACGGACAGACGGACGGACATAGCTAGATCGTCATAAAATCAAACCCTGATTCAGAATATATATACTTTATGGGGTCTAAAATGGATATTTCGATGTGTTACAAACGGAATGACAAAATGAATATACCCCCACCATTTTTTTGGTGGCGGGTATAAAAACAGTGGGGTAAAAATTTCGTACATTTTGATCTATAAGCATTTTTCAGGGAATAATATTGTTTTTACTCAGGAAATATATACATTTCAAGACTCTTCGTTAATACGTTTGGGCACAATTTCATTTTATTCGACGTTGAAAGAACACGGTTTTTTTGACCTACTCTTGCATTACGAGCTTTAACTCTTTTCCTAATATTCCGATTTAGTCCATTTTCAATAGCGCGAATAGAGAGTATTTTTTATCTTTCTTTTTTTATATATTGAGTTTGACAATTCTTTGCACTGAAATCTGTTTTTTATATATGGAATTTGACAAACATTGGCACACACAAAATAATCAGCTGGGATGTCATCGCAACCTCAAATATTATTTGAGTAAATGTATATAAATATACTCACATAATTGAGAAGAAGAGATTGTGTTTATATTATTAAAAATCAACAAAAAGAAATATGTTTATGTTCATAAGCAAAACAAAACTAAAAACAACTCAAATTTGCAAAAACAAATGATGCAGAAATTACTAAGGGTACTGACAAAGGGTAGTGAAAGCTGTGCAAACAATGCAAATGATTGGAAAAATGCACTATTTTTAACACAACAACCAAATGTATGCATTTGCAATTTACTTCTTTTTACTTAATTTTCACTATAAAAAGCTTGAGCAAAATTGATTGTGTATACATATATGCGTTTTGCTTTTTTTACATTTCGACCGCCATTAGTTTTTTTGTAAAAGAAAACTAAAATAACAAGAAATTTCTTTAAGTAACAATAATATTAAAGAAATAATATAAAAATATATAATGAATAAACAAAATTTTAGTGAAGATGTACTTCGGATTAAAAAAGGACGCTTAGGATCTGCCGTAATATGTACAGCTAATTTGCACAGGTTCAATCGTGAGTATGCTTACTAATAGCACTAGTAGTTATTTGAATTAACTGAAGTAAGTAGTAAAATTTCAAATAAATTTATACTCAAACCACGTGATTATTAAACACATTTTACTCTGTTACATTTATTTGAATGTGGTAGTATTGTTTTTTTTTGGGTTGAGGTTGTATTTGTTTCTCTTTCGATTTAGAGTTTATTCATTTAGTTTTTTAATTAAGAATGAAAAACACTGCGTAGTTAAATAAACAGACAAATGTGTTTAAATTGTTTTTGAGAACACCCATGCAGTCGTTTAGTCAATACCCAATTGAGCAAATAAAGGGTCCGCCAAATAACTTCTTTTTTTTTTGAAAATGCTATAAAAAAAGTGTAGCTTCGGCTGTGTGGCACGTAGCGCCGTCCTGTTGAAACCAAATGTTGCCACTATCCTCCTCTTCAATTTTTGTGAACAAAAATTCGTTCAACTTGGTCCGATAACGATCGCCATCGACTGAAACTGCCACTCCTTGCTCATTTTCAAAGAAAAATGGCCTAATTATGCCTCTGGACCAAAATCCGCACCAAACAGTGACTCGTTTTGGGTGTATCGGCTTTTCAATGTATGCGTGCGGGTTTTCTGTGCCCCAAATGCTACAATTTTGCTTGTTTACATACCCGCCAAGATCAAAATGAGCTTCATCCGAAAAGATAATTTTTTTTGTCAAAATCGGCCAAAATAATGTCGCAATATTTCCCAGCGTTGTTCAAGCGTATACACAACCATATTCGTTCAGCGGAAGGATAAAACTAATTATCTGTCAAATCCGACATGAGCTAAGTGTTACCATTCACGAAATAAGTACTAGTTGAAAAAAAAAAACGTCAAATGGCGGACCCTTAACATTAAGTTGCAACGTTGGCATACTTTTCATTTTGGCCAGTATCTCAACAATGGTAGTTTTTGCTTGTACATAAAAGACTTAACGTATCCCCACGAAAAATGTCTTGTCTTGCATTATCTTGGCGGCTAAGGGACTACTCCAAAACGTGAGATTAATTGCTCAACAAACTCAGCTCTTAATAGGTTTATAATATTGCATGCTTTGTGTTATGTAACGCCGTCTTATTAAAACACATGTCAAGACCAATTCTTCAGTTTTGGGAAAAAAGTCGGTAATCATTGCACGGTACGTTGTTCAATTAACTATAACGTTGCGATTTTCATCATTCTTGAAGAAGTACGGTTCAATAATTCCACTGACTCACAAGTCTCACTAAAAGGTGCATCTTTTAGGGTGCCTCTATTGAACTGCCTCTAAATGCACTTCACACCGAAATCGGTAATTCTGTTTGTTGACATACCCATTGAGTCATGAGCTTCGACGCTGTTGTATCGGGGGGATACCTTCCTTTACCCATAAACTTATGCTGAAGATGAATTTGCTAAACAAAAGTATATGGAAAACTTAAAAAAATTACAATTTTTGAGAGGTAGGATTAGTTCTTCTTAGGAAAACTTTTCTCCCCTTTATCCGATTTTTCTTAGTTCCAAGCCTAGTTGCCAAGTTTCATTGATCTTTAAGCACTCAATAATTTTTAAGAAGCAATATAAGCTAAAAAAAAGTGATGTCCGGCTAGATTGACAAAATACCTCTACGTGCGACGACGAACTGGCATATCGCTATATTCACTGACACTGGCCCATCCAGCAGTTATATTCTATTTGGTAAATGATTTGCAAGCGTTGTTCGTTTATTAGTCTATTCGTGGTGAAATGAGCATTATTGGCATTGCCACATGTCACTGATCTTTTTCTTTACACTAAAAAACCAAATGGGGAAAAATCACCCTTTATCAACAGACAGCCACACAGCAATCATTTAGTAAAGAAGTAAATATACAAGTGAACCAAAAGAATAAACCTGTTCTTTTATTTGTACTGAACAAAATTGACCAGTCACTAAAACAAAAGATTATGCCCAACTCTAGTTATATTTAAAAAAATTGGCGACATTGTCGCTATTGTGATCGTTAACAAATTGCTCCGGGTGTTTTACACTTGTCGTCAATGATTTTATATTGTTTTATACCCGTCTCTAAGTAAAGACTGACCAACTGGTTGTATAAAAAATTAACACTAAAACGAATGCATGCTTACATACACATTAGTCAAAAGAATTACAAGAAGCGACAAAATCCAACTAAAAGTTAAAAACAATTTAATAATTTAAAAAATTCTATTAAAAATAATATAAAAAATAAAATAAAAACTTTAACTTGAAAGACAAATTTAAAAATGCCTTAATTGTCCTTGAAGGACAAATATAAAACATTTAGTCACAAAAAAAGATTGTATACAACTTTTAATACGGGCAAAAACAAAAATAACTAATAAATTGATTTGTTGTATTTTATTTATTTTTTGAAAAAAATTTCGTGGTATGCAAAATGGGTTGTTGGTCGTCTTATGACCAGTAGAAGGATTGCTGCAAAGTTTTTAAATCAATAATTAATATGAATTATTTAAAATGACGACTTAATATTTAGTAAGACAACAAATGATAAACGAAACAAGTGTGTGCTCATATGAACAATTTACATATGGAGAAATAATAATAATGAAAAAAATAAGTATTTTTTATTTAATAGTGACCACACCACCTACTCTTTTATAAGTAATCGTTAATACGAGTTTTTTTAATTGACCGTTATCAATAAAATGCACCAGATTACAATAAGTTTTTAACATTTTCTTGAAATTTTTGCTCTTATTTTAAATTATTATATTTTTACTTTTAAATAATTTTAAAACAATTGACTAACTTAACAAATTAATTATTATTATTTTTTTAAGAAAAAACTAAAAGGTATTTATATTTTTTAATTTTATTAATTATAATTTTGGTGCATTATTTATTAGTTTTTTTTTTTAATTTATTAATATGTAGTATTTTTCTTTTATTTAATAAATATTCAGGAATTGTTTTGTTTAAGCATTTTTCACTTTTTGTTTATTTTGCATGTTTTGTAATATTTTTAATTCATCTTTCTATTTGAAGAGTCGAAAACCAACTGAAATGTATTCATGTACACAACTTTAAAATAATACGAATAGATAAAAGTTACATGAAAAGGGAGAGTAAGTACTAAAATATTGTATGTTGTTGATTGTTCGAACAAAAGAACTTAGGGTGGTTAGGGATGAAACGATACCACAAGGATACTAATACTTTTACTCGATGCGGTATTGGTCGTATAGTAGTGATATTTACTATCGTATCGGTTGATTTTTCATAGAATTAAAGCCTTTAACAAAACAACAAAGACAGCAGGGTTTTTTTAAATTTACGTCCGAATTTTCTTTTATGGTGAATCGGGATATAGACCGTGTGCTGCTAACATTTTAGATTCAACATTATATTCGGTGTTCAGCAAATTATATAAAATACCGCGAGGTATATTTTTGTAGAGCATGTTAACCCTCTAGCTATTCAATGTTGGGGTAATTTTTTGCCTTTGCGCCCAAAAAAACCGAATAACGGGTTTAAATATCCAACAAAAATAAATGTCATAAAATTCTACTAAAAGTCTCTCAATACACAAAAGTTCAACTTCGCCGCCACAAATGAATAAAAACATAAATTGTTCTTAAAGGGTTAATTTTATGGTTGTACATAATTGGTGCTAAAATGTCTTAAAAAACCGGATTTTATGGGATTAATTTACATAACGAAAAATACACGTATATTTTATTTGGTCCTCTCAGTCAGGATCCGTTGTCGAAGCACTGTTTTGTAGAAAAAATTAATTTTGCTATATAGTGTAATTATTTAAATGGATTTTATTTTTTTAGGCTACAAGTTCATTGAGCTCATAAAAGTATGCTACCTGCATACAAATTTTCCAATACTAGCCGAGTGGAACACATTTTCAACCCAGATACTGTTGGACGTTATTATATATTAAACTAAAATGTTAATGGAAATAGAATTGCAGAATTTTTTTGATCTTATTAATTCGTTTTCCTTAATTTTAAATGTGTTATGCGGCCTTATTTTGCAGATCGCTAAAACGCTATCGCTAAAAAAAATATATTTAGAGATTTTTGTTTCTTGGTTCGCCAAGTAAACGGCATTGCCGCCAATTAGGCATATGATTTAAAATACACCAAAAAGACCGTAAAACAAGGCAAGGGATCCATCATGTAATGGGGATGTTTATCCTTTTCGCGGTCCAATATATTGGATTAAAAACAAAATGTTCGTCCCATACTAAGTAAATAAAATTTTACACAATATAATACTGAAGAGATGCCCTTGAGATGGGAGGCATAGTAGAACAATGACCCGAAGCACTTCTTAAAATTTCGCATAAACCGGAACTGAACCCTATAGAACACATTTGGGGAGTGGTCAAGAGGAAACTGTTCGATTTCAGTCCGAAAAATAAGGATGAATTGTGGGAAAAAAATCTAGAAAAGTAGTTGTTAATTGACAAGAACGTTGCAAAAATTGGTTGATTCCGTGAGTCGCAGAGGCAATGAAGTTGTTAAAAACAAAGGTCGAGGAGCAAAAAAAAAAAAATAATAATTAAAAAAAAAAAAATTAATAAAATGTAAAAATAACTACTCTTTAAGTTGTTAGTCATATAATGTAGTAAAATATAAATTAAAATGGATATGATTATATTTTTTCTTATGTTGGTTATGTTTGTCTAATAAACAAAACTAAATATAATTTTTTTTGACAGATTTACTTTAAAAAATTAAAAAAAAATTTTTCTCTATTATTTTTTCCAACACTGTATACAAAACAATTTCAATTTACATAAATCCAAATTTAATTTCAAATTTTTATATATTGAAGTTAACATGAATGAATTGAAATGAAAAAAATCTCATTTTTGATTAAGTCCTTGTAAATAAAATTCTTCATAACATTTGAATGTTTAAATGATTTAGATATAAAAAGAAATTTTGTTTAAGAAAAAATTTATTTTTTAATGTTCTTTTTACAGGCATTAGTTTAATGAACCTTTTTCGTTTTCTTAGATAAAATTGCTTTTTCGTTTCATTTCTTTCTTACAAACACTATGCTTTTCGTAGAAAAGACGTAAAAAAATATTTGATTGTTTTTCTAACAGACAAGGACATTCACTTTTTAGTGACCATTATTATATAGAAACGTATTTATAAAATTGTATTTATTGTAATTAAACTGTATTTATTATTTAATTAAAACATGTATGATATGTAACCATCATAAAAAATATTCATGAACAAGGATATAAAGTCCAAGAAATTTGTTTATACAGTGTGATAAAAAGGTATTTATACGAAATAAATTTAATGTTTTTTTTTTGGTTTAAATAATTTAAAACATAAACAGATTTTTTATATTATTTTAATTTATAAGCCGTTAATAAAGAATCGCAAGGTCGCATTGTTAAATTAGCACGTCTTTTGAATCCAAATTAATTTAAACATATAATACTTCGTATAAAACGTAAAAAAAATTAACAGAATCATAGTAATTTGTTAGAAAAAATATATTTAAAATAAAACAGTACTGTTACTAGGGTTTAGCTAGAGTATAGCCAACTTTTATGTAAACCAGTGCCATTCAACCTATGGTACTATGGTATGGTACTTGGTGGTACGCGAAAAATTTCCAGGTGGTACGCGAAATCTTTTAAAATTTTAACGATTTCTATTTTGCAATTGGAAACAAAAAGAAAAATCATCCTAAAAGTATACCTTTTTTGTGAAATTTTGAATTTTTAAATTTAAGTAACACTGTCATCTACATTTAATAAAAAATAACAAACGTAAGCGAATGATAACCATACCAATAAACGAATGAGCAAAGTAAAATATTCGTTCAACCAAAAGCAAAAGAGTATGCTTGTTAATTTAAAATATGTGTGTTTTGTTTTCCTCGAAATAAACAAACGCACAACTGAGAACAATAATACGAATTTGTTGTACACATTTCCAAACATTTAAAAATGTTTACATTATATTTTTTTTGGTGGTACGCGAAAAGTTCGTCATGAATTTAGTGGTACACGAGCCAAAAAGGTTAAATAGCACTGATGTAAACAATGTTTTTTAAATTATTCATTTGTAAAAAAAAAATTTTCAAATTATAAAAAATAAGAGATACGATCCGGTTTCACACGGGTAAAATTTATAAGTATAGTTTCCTAAATATCCCTTTGAAAGACACTTCAGTCAAATTTGTTACAATTTTAGTAAAACCCTCATGACATTTGCTTTTTCCGTCTTTTCGTTATAAATTGGAAGAGTAAGAAGGTAATGTTTTAGGGATAAAACTGTGTTTTCTGTATTTTTTGTTTATATTCACTATTGTCTCTTTTACACTTTAAGTTTTATCTTAGTGGGTAATTGATCAATTAAACCGAGGTTTGCTGTTAATATTGCTAAAGGTACATAGATATTCGTAAAAAATGTTGCAAGGTGCTGCAAAACCTGACTTTGTTAATGTAACAAACAGTTCGTTATGTGCGCACTAGGGTGACCGCAAAAAATCGATGTCAGACGATATGTCACAACCCCATTTAGGTATGTCCAAAATGTCCCGCATCACTCGTTAATATTTTTAAAACTAGAGGGGCACTAAGTGGTACCAGGTCACGTTTTCGGATTAAAGGCTGTTGTGACCCTGTTTGACTTAAAATAACAACAATTATGAATGAAATATAAATTTTGAAGAACAATGTTCGCTTTCTTTTGAGATATTAAACGTGTTTTTAATATTTACCGTTCTGGAGTTATGGCTTCATATGTCAGCTTTTTGGACAAAAATTTGGACATTTTTCCCCCCATATGAGATCCGGTCACTTTAGCGTGCACTTCACTGATTTTCAATAGCAAAAATCTCGAAGCATATTTGATCAATTAATACCAAACAAGGGTCTGAAGTACATGCGGGGGCTTCATAAAGTTGATTTCAACATACACATAGACAGACGGACTTATTTAAATCAATTCCTCTATCAATAAAGATTCAGAATATACATATATACTTTATAGTCTAAAATAAATATCGTAAATTTATAAAACAATTATTATATATACCAGTTTACACTCCCATGTGAATGGTATAAATATAAGATATGCAATTAAATTTAATGTCTTCTATTAATTATAAGGAATAGTGAAGAAAGTAACCCACTACTAAAAGGTTTTCCAATAAGAGTGATATGATTTCTTTAAAAAAAACATACATTAGGTAGGAAATTCAAAAGGTTTTTATTTAATTTTATTATAATACTAGCTTGTGCCCGCGACTTCGTCTGCGTAGTTATTGGGACAAAAGGTAGACTTAGTATTAACAACAATAATAAAAATATTTACAACACAAACAACCCGTTTAGGATGTGTTATGATGAGTTTGCCAACGACTTCGCGTTATTATCGCGATAAAAAGTAGCCTATGTGCTAATCTAGGTTGTTATCTATATACGTGCCGAATTTCATTTAGCCGTTTTTACGTGATTGAGTAACAAATATCCAAACATTCACATTTATTACATTAAGTAGGATAAAATATATAAAATAAACCAGACTCTAATCTAGCTTAACAAGTCAATATTGATCGTGCCATGATCATGGCATACGACTTGATTTAGCGCAAAAAGTGCTCGAAAATTGGGTTCATCGAATTCGCTCCTGCAAAAGAAGTCATGGAGGCTATTTGAATGACGTTTCATTAAGAACTTAATTGTATCGATTGTACTTCATATTAAATAAAAAACTTTTGAATTCAATAAGTGTGTTTAAAAAAAAATGATATCACTCTTTTTGGAAAACCTTTTACAAACAATGATTAAAAAATATTCATTAATTAATTAGTTTATTTTCGCTTTTCAATGTTCATCACATAACTTTTTGTGACAGTTCCGTTATCTTAAAATCGAATGGAATTAAAAAGACTCTTGGTGAAAAAAGTAATTATATTAGTGTGAATGCTTATGTGAATGTGTCAGAGCAACTTTTATACATTGAAACTCATTAACTATAAAACTATCGAAATCATAAAAAATACACGAACAATAAGCACAACAACAACTAAATGCATGTATGTAAATTTTTTACACTTTAAGAATATTTTTTTTTTAATTAAATAAAGTCTAAAGTCTACAATAATAATTTAAAATCTAAATGTGTTGCTTTATCCAGTGTGATCATCTAAGAAAATATCAAACAAAAATGTATTGATATAATAAAAATATTTTTAAAAATAGAAATTAATTTTAAGCAAACATTTATTTAAACACAATTTTGACAAAATTTGTTTGTAGCTAATTGCAAATATGCAATAATTTTTCGCTACCAAGCGTTTGTATACTGTTCTAAGTGTGTTGCAAATTTATTGCGAAAGCTGATTTTTTAGGTATTTATAATATGTCCTTTTGTAAATTGAAAATATTCCGTTTTTTTTTTTAATTTCCCAGAAAGAAAGCAAACAAATAACAATACCTAAAACAACGTAAAAAAATAAGATTATCAATTTGTTGGTTAAAATTGCTATAGATGAACTCAATAGAACCCAAAAAATTGTTGGAAAATTTTAAACGAAAATTTAGGTAGAAAATCAAAAGCTGAAATAAATATTAAAGATTCTAACGGCACTATTATTGCAGATAACCAATTAAGTAATATTTTCAATAAATTTTTTCTTCAAATCCCGAAAACTTTAAAACAGGATATTGTACGGCAACCTGGAGTCTCATGTAACAGCCTAAGAACATAAGAGTATTGTCAAAGTTCATTTCACTTTGTTAGTATAACAGAAGTTGAAATTGCTTATACTATTTCTGAAATCGATTCGAAAAAAAATTGTGGATATGATGGGATTTCTCAAAAAATGTTTTTAGAATGCAATGATATAATATCTATCCATCTTACAAGGGTATTTAATAATATGATTAATACTGCTACACATATCCTAAAGATATAAAAATTGCCAAAATTGTGCCGATACTTAAGAAAATTAACACCTCGAGAGTAGAAGACTTTAGGCCAATACCTTTGTTACCAATTATTGACAAAATATTTGAAAAATTACTTCATAAACAATTATCATCATATTTAAATGAAAATAAACTATTATATGAATTCCAATATGGATCTAAAAAAGGATGTGGTACTGAGGAAGCTGTTGTAAATGTAATAAATAGTGTATGTAAAGGGCTAGATGAAGGATATAGTGGTGTTGCCGGTATATTTTTTGACTTTTCAAAGGCGTTTGATCTTGTTGATCATAAAGTTATAATTAAACAAGTAACAGTGCTATATTCGGCCGTGCCGAATCTTATATACCCTTCACAACGTGTAGTCATGCAATAACAATTGTTTGTATCACCATTCATCCCATATAAAATACGTGCATACGTACACGTTAGAATAAATGTGGCATCGAATCCCAGCTGAGCCAAAAAAATTTTATTTTATTTAATATATTATTCAATTTTAATCCCAGCTGAGCCAAAAAAATTTTATTTTATTTAATATATTATTTATATTTTATTATTTTTTTTTTATATTTTTTTTAAATTTTTTTAAAAAATTTTTTTTAGAAAAATTTTTAAAAATTTTTTTAAATTTTTTTTTTATATTTTTTTTAAAATTTTTTTTTTGTAGTTTTTTTTTATTATTTTTTTCTTATTTTTAATATTTTTTTTTTTTTATATTTTTTTGTTTGGTATGTTTTTCACATGTATTTATGTATGTATGTTGTTGTTGTAATTGTGAAAAAAAACGAGGTGGTCGTGGTTTTTTGCTCATATCTCAGAAAGTTATGGGGCGATTGTGCTGAATTTCAATAGCGATTCATTCCTGGATATTTCCAAGAGATTGATACCATATACAGATCTGAGGAACATGTAGTTGCTTCTAAAAGTTGATTTCAACCAACACACGGACAGACGGGCAGACGGACAGACGGATAGACGGACAGACGGTCAGGGCTTAATTGACTCCTCTATTCATAAGCTTTCAGAAAATATATACTTTATGGGGTCGGAAATGAAAATTGTAGAAATTACAAACGGAATGACAAAGCTATATATACCCTTGTGCACCACAGGTGAAGGGTATAAAAACTTTCGTATTATGGATTCGATAGACAAGCTTTAGATTTATTAGAAAGTTACCTCACTAACAGAAAACAGTTTGTTGAAGTAAATAATCACAAAAGTTCGTTTGGAACTATTTAGTATGGAGTAATTTTTTGTAATTATTATTTTTGTAATTATTTAATTTTGAATAAATGATTTAAAAAAAATTTAATTTGTTGAATTTTGCATTAATTTATGCCGTTTTTATTTATTTCTAACAGAGTTGTATGTATTCACTGTATAGAATACGTTTTAAATAACCCACAGATTAAATTCCTCTGACGACACAATTGCCATTTAGAGACATTACTTTATGTTACACTTATAGTTTGCAGATTTGAAGACTTATGGTATATATATTAATAGAATCTCTATAGACGTATAAGTCGAAAATCGACAGCAATAGAACTTCAGTTTCGTTGCCAGTTGCAAAATAAGGCATTCAAAATTGCAACTGGCGTCTAAAGCTGACAAACTTTTTTGTAAAATAGTTATTATATCGGCAACATAAAGTTAAAGTTGTTATACTGTTTTAAAATGTATTATCAAATATATAAAATTCTGGGACAATTTATGCTTCACCTAAATAACGTAACGACTTCGATGAAACTTTAAACTAAGATAGATCTGCGTACCGTAGAATTAGGGGTTTTTTCCCGGGAATGCGAGATTTATTTTTTAATTTCCCGGGATCCCGCAGCAAAACAAATAAAAAGCAAATTTATTTTTAAATAATAAAAAGCTTTTTATTTAAAAGCATAAAATAGTCTATAATGTAAAAGAAACACTTCAAAACTATAAAAATTAATAAAGAAACTTGAATTTACAATATAAATTGAGTAAAAATATTTCTAATTGACAAAAATATTACTCTCGAGATACGAGATCAAATATGAGCACAAAAAAAAAAAATACAGGTACTTTAGCTATGAGATCAAAAATAAAATCATTGGAATTTAATTTCAAAAACATGTCAATACAAGGTACATATAATTAAAAAAAATACAACGTAAAGATTTTTAACGACTTAGAAAATAATCCTTATATACGCTCAAAGCGTTTATTGACTGGTTAGAAAGTCTATTTCTGATTTTATTAACAAATTGCCCTGTTACAGAAAACACTCTTTCACTTTTTACCGATGTTAGACGAATAGTTACAAGTGCATTTAACAAATACATATATAATATATTAAGCTTTTTGACCACTTCCCTCAAAAAAATTTTAACTCTTTCTTTACGGAAATTTTGAAGTGTTGGTAACGTGGGCTGAGTTTTTTTAATTTTTGACGGCAGTTCTTTCTGATTTTTCATATCTGCTAACTTTTTCTCCCAGATTGCTTTGTGCAATGATCAAAATGATCACATAAAGAGCATACAGCAGTGTCATCAGCATTCTTTTCAAAAAAACTTCCATACTATTGAACTTTCCATCTAAAACAGTTTCGTTTCTTTTAATATTAAAAAAAGTTCAAGGCATATCCATAAGGTATATGCATCGCGGCAACAAACACAACAATAAAAAACACAAGTATTTTGTTTTTGTATATATGCCGGCATATGTCAAACAATTTTTTTTATTTTCTTCTCAAATTTAAACAACTTTTAAAAAACTTTATAGCGAAAACTTTTAATTCACGGTTTTGTATTTTTTAACACGCTTTAATCCAACTGAATCTGCGAATTATTTATTGTACAATAAAATTTAAAAAATTAAGTTTGACAACTGCAGGCATGACTTTTAAAAAAAGTTGGTAACACTAAGGCGAATTCATACAGGTGCACTTATCAGCACATGATGATGGGGAAACATAATGTCTAAATTTGGTGAATTCTCCTTTATTCTATTTATTAATGCAGGAATGGAAGATTAGATGTTGGATTCCGAATTAAACATTTAACTTAATTGTGCTTTTTATGATAATAAATTTACCAAATTTATGTATATTTGTTGTGCTTGCACCACTTATAATGTGCTTCACAATCACATATCCTTTTTTTTAATAAAATTTTATTGAATAAAACATACAAAAACAACTTTTCCATCCTTGTTATACAAACTGGTATTGAAGGAAAAAATCCCCTAAAATTTTGCTTTGTTGTATCAACGCGCCGTTGCATATACCTGTATGAATATGCCTTGGTAACGCTTTTAAAATTTATATAAAAAAAAAACAGTCAGCTGATTGGATACGAGTACCTTATGGATATGCCTTGAAAAAGTTTATAAAATTAACACCTTACCTCAAAAAGTATATCAAACTATTTGTAAAAAAAGTTTAAAAAAAACCTTGAAGAGAAAAAAATTTATGAAAAAGAAATGTCACAATACAAACATATGCTTTCGAGCCGTAGCTACTTTTTTCATTTCCCGGGATCCCGAAAAATAGTCCCAGGAAAACCGGAAGAAAATATTTACTAGAAATAAAAAAAATTATATTTAAATTTGTTTGCGCCTTATGCTTCTAATATTAGTGATGGAAACTTATTATATTTTTCTTATTTTATCTGTGATAGAAAAAGAAATTGTTTCTTTAATAAAAAATCTATTTTAATATATTAACCCCCATATTCGAAATCAAATGCATTCATTTTTATTCCCTTCACACAGTGAAAAGGGGTATATATAGGTTTGTCATTCCGTGTGAAATTTCTACAATTTTCATTTCCGACCCCATAAAGTATATATTTTCTGAAACCTTATGAATAGGGGAGTCGATTAAGCTCTGTCAGTCTGTCCGTCTGACCGTGTGTATGTTGAAATCAACTTTTTGAAGCCCCCCGACATCGCTTGGACCCGGGTGAGGTATTAAAATATCAGAAATATTCGGGAGTAGATCGGTATTAAAAATCAGAAACATCGGTACATAAACAACTGAGATATGAGCAAAAACCCACGACCACATCGTTTTTTTTTTCACAAAAACAACAACATACATACATACAAACGTGTATACTGGTTAGAGAAAACGTGGCATCGAATCCCAGCTGAGCCAAAAAAAAAATTTTTAAAATTTTTTTAATTTTTTTTTATTTTTTATTTAATATATTATTTATATTTTTATTATTTTTTTTAATTTTTTTTTTATTTTTTGTTTGTTTTATATATTTTAATTATTTTTTTAATTATTTTTTTTAATTTTTTCTTTAATTTTTTTTTTTATTTTTTTTTTTGTTTTTTTAACATACATACGTGAATTTATAATTTTACAATGTTTTTATATGTAGGTACGTATTTCATATGTGATGAATGGTGATACAAACTACTGTTATTCCACGACTACACGTTGTGAAGGGTATATAAGATTCTGAATGGCCGAATATAGCGCTCTTACTTGTTTTTATTTCAATTAAATATCTCACATCTAGTGGGTAAATGCTAGAATGGAATATTTGAGGTCAATAACTATTAGAGCAAAACATTCGTCTACATGAGACAAAAACATCGATATATCATACTTAAAGATCCGAATGTATTTGCCAAAGATAAACCGAAAAATTTATTTTGACGACCCCTACTTTCGTCAAAAAAATAAAAAAATGTCAAAACTGTCTTGCAACAATACTTTATATTCGGTGGTGTACGGCGAACTTTGTTTTGGTGCCTAAACATACATACATGCATACATATGTAAATGTTAATACATACTATTTACTTAATAAAATAGTTTATTACCCTTTGTTTTCCATGCCAATGGTAATTGTTTGCTTATTTGCCATATTTTATTTCATTACAATCAGTATCCTGTTGTTTTAACATTTTTCCAATGACATGGCCAATTTTGAAATTTTTTCTTGTTTGTCCTCATCCTTGCTTCATAAATAATTTATTTTGTCCATCCTATAGTTTGAAAATTAGTTTGTTATCATGAATGGAACAATGATTTGTAAGATGAGGCATATATGTAAATGTGAAATTTGTTGCTTATTTAAAACTAGCCTGTGCTTCGATTTCTTCTGCGTAGTTATAGTTACGAAATTTAGGCACTTTATGTAATAATTCAGGTTCTTATCTATCTGTATGCATATTTATTATATAAGTGCAGCCGTTTTTGCGTAATTAAGCATACAAACATTTACTTTTATTATATTAGTTCAAAACTAAAAATAACGCAATAATTTATAATAATTATTTAATACATTTTAATATAGAAAAAAAAAACAATTTTCTGTCATGCATTTTTTTATACATAAATATACTGTGAGCGTCAAAAAAAGTGTACACAAATATTTTTTAAAACATTGTTTTTATATCAGTATTTTCATTTACGATAAAGTTTTACATTTAGGTACTTTTAAATCAGTATTTAGTTCTCTACCTTATTCTAAACAAAACAGCAAAAATATTAACAACAGCAAAAAATTTACAACAAAAATAAAAAATAATTAATTTTTTACGCGTCAAAAAAAAGTTTACAAACTGTTTTTAAATGAAAATAAAATCGATTTAGTATTTAGTTGATTTTGCTTTTGCCTTAATTACAGAATTTAGTCTTCTGGGTATCGATTCTACTAATTTTTTAGTTATATCGGATGAAATTTTCTGCCATTCCTCCATTATAACGGATTTCAGCATATTCTTATCGCTAATTGTCCTTTTTCGGAGTTGGCGGTCCAAATGCTCCCACAAATGTTCAATTGGATTTAAGCCCGGTGATTGTGGAGGATGATCCAATGTTTTGGGAGAGCGGTACAGAAGCCATTCTTTTACTATATGGGATGTATGTTTGGGGTCGTTGTCCTGTTGAAAAATCCAAGATCCTTCCAACCCCAATTTCTCCATACTGAATGGCACGTTGTTTTGCAAAATGTTCAGGTAGTCCATCTTATTCATTGTACTTTCAATAAAAACCAAATTCCCTACTCCGTTTGCCGCCATACATCCCCACACCATCACCGAACCCCCTCCATGCTTAACCGTGGTTATTAAATTTTGGTCAGCATAATCATTGTTTTTTGTTCTCCATACTTTAACTGGTTTTTTCTGGCCAAACACCTCAAATTTACTTTCATCAGTAAAATGCACATTATTCCAGAATGAAACATCTTTATTTTCATACTTTTTGGCGTGTTCTAGGCGTCTTTTTTAATTAGCTGGTAATATTAGTGGTTTCTTTCGTGGGAATCGACCATGTTACTCGTTTTCGTGTAATGATCGTCGTATTGTACTGGCACTTACGGTAGTTTCTGATGTTGCCGAAACTTCCTCTGATATTTTAACGGCACTTTTAAAAGGATTCTTTTTTACATCGCGCACTATGGATCTTATTTCAGCCTCCTTTAAAAGTTTTCGCCGGCCCGACCCTGGACGATTTTCTATTTTGCCGTATTTTTCGTTTTTATCAATAATTTTTTTTTGCAGTATTGTGGCTTCTGTTTATAATAGAGCCAATTTCTCTGAAAGTTTTTCCTTCATTCCGAAGTTTTATTACTAATTCTCTAATATCACTAGAAGTTTGTTTTCCCATTCCAAAAAAATTAAAATTTACTTCACACGAGGAGATCTTACTCTGCAGATCACAATTAATTTACATAAAACAATAAAAACCTTTCATTAGAATGCTAAAATAAAGAAAACAACCAAATATAACGATATTCTTTTACAGTAGCACACCGCTGAAATGATGCATATGCAACATGTACACTTTATTTTGACGCGTAAAATATGGATTCAAATTTGTTTTTGCTCCATCATTTATGTATTTGTAAGAAATTTCTAATGGTCTTTCTATAGCTAACTAGAGATTAGTATACTAATATTAAAAACCCTAGAATGATAAATTTAGTCATATCTTAAAAGACTAAAAAAATACTTTATTGTAGAAAAAGTTTTTGTACACTTTATTTTGACGCTCACAGTATATGTACAGCAAAACCTCAATAATCTTACTTTCTTACTTTTTCATTAGATTAGATTGTGTAATGTTGATGTATCGTTGTCGTCAACAGAAGCTGAGTTTGTTTCATTAGCAGAAGCTGTTCAAGAACTTTTATGGTTGAAAATGTTGTTTAAGGATCTAAACTTGAATATTACTGATATTACACTAAAGGAAGATAATCAAAGCTGTTTGAAATTACTTGACATTGACAAAATCAATTCCCGCACAAAACATATTGATGTAAAATACTATTTTGTTCGTGAAATCAAGCAGGCAAAGGAAATAAAATTTGAGTATTGTCCTTCTGAAGATATGTTAGCAGATTTTTTTACAAAACCATTACAGAATGTAAAAATAGCAAAATTCCGAAAAATTATTGGTCTTGTTTAAATGTTTTACAAATTGAGAAGGGGTGTTAAACAAAATGTTTTCTAATACTTGTTTTTAAAATACACTTTGTAAAACTTTGTAAAATAATTTTTTATAAATTGATATTTTTTCTTTTCTATCATAAAGAAAAAATATAATTTTGTCAGTTTAGTTATTTTGTTTCGTTGAAATAAATCTATAAATAATTTTAGTCACATCCACTGTTATTATTTAAGAGATATAATTTGCATAAATATATCTAACATAATATACTAATCTTTTTTAGTTAAAGCATAAAACAATCGTTTGATATGAAAAAGTCAAAACCGTATTTTTTAAGATACGAGGTTGAGGAAGTAAGGCATCGATAGAAACTCTTCGATAAAAGTTCAAAGAATTTTTAATATTTATAAAAAAGTAACAGACTTATTCCCACCACTAAATTTGTATTCACCTTACGATACAACCCTGTTCTTATTAACTCATAGTTTCAATTTTCGTATTGTTTTTATTTCTCTTTCTTATCTACAACTCTGGCGAATTTAATTTGAACGTGTCAGCTGTTGGATGACAAATCACATGACAGTTTGGATCGATATATGTATATATTTTTCACTCACGAGTTTTAAGGCACCTTTTTGCAGAATGAAAAACCAAAAAGCACCAAATTACAACAGATTTTCTTAAAGGATGCGCATGTTTGAAAGATTTCCAAACAAATAATCACCGAACAACAAACTAATTTAGGTATTATAGCTGAATTTACTCGACACATGTAGTATGTTTTTGTTAAAACGTAAATTCAAGGCAAACAATAAGGTCGGTCTAAAAACTTTTAGGAAATTTTTGCACATATTAACAGGTGTTTTCTATGTTGTTAAATGTTTTCTTTAATACAGTAATATATTTAGAAATAATATTTATGCTTTTACATTTTTTTAAATAGTATTTTAATAATACTTATAAAAGAAGTAAAGTACTCCATTACTGAAGTAGTTGAAGCTATGTCGTCGCTATGTGCACTTCTTTTCTGATTTGTTTTACTTTTTATTTTAGAAAATTTTCGTGTTTTTATCGATAGTACTAACACTGCACTTACATTTTTTGTATTGGTTGTAGATAATTTATTGTTCCTTAAATGGTTTTTACTTTTACTTATTAAAGCCGTTTATTTGAACCGAGTTTTGTGCGGTAAAAAGCAAAAAATTGCGTTTAAAATAATTTTTGCCTTAAAAATCAATCCACGACGATGTTCCCCAAGACCAGAAAACTTAACATACAAATTTTTTTTCTAATATGAATGACAAGCAAAGAGGAATTGTAAAACAGATATATTCACGTGATAAATGGAGTTGCCACTTCGAAAAAATAATATGACAGCTTTTAGTAGTGATGGAATATATGTAGTTACAAAGACTTGAAAACAGAGTACCAAGCCTAGCTTCAGATACACTGTGGCTAGCCGTCGCCGTTGACTTTTACCCTTAAAAATAAGTAAAAGAGCTTTGTGCGGTCGCACCAACGTTTAGGTGATTTATATTTTACTAGTATATTATCCGCTACTTCGTTGTGAACTTCTTACTATTTATTGAATATTTAATATTTTTTTAATTATTAAATGTTTGTTTCGTTAAATTTATGATAACTTGTTTTTCTGTTTCATTTTATTTAGAAAAATAAAGTAATAAAGTATCAATAGTCACTATTTTCAAAATTTTAGTTTCTTTAACGTAGAAAATACAAAAGGTACCGTATAAATTCAAAAAAGTACCTTTTTGGTTGCGCATAACATGTTCATTCTAACTTCGTTTCAATATACGCTAATTTCAAAATTCTAGATTCATGAACGTAGAAAATACAATAAGTACCATAGGAGATCAAAATGTACCTTTTAGGTCTCTCATGACATTTTTAGTCTCACATTGCATCAATAGTCCCTAATTTCGAAATTCTAGCTACATAAGCATATAAAATATATATAAAAATATAAAATTTTCAGTCTCCCCGGAATTAACAGTCCTATATATCATAATTTTATCTTTATAAACGTAGAAAAAACAAAAAGTCAAAAAAAAATAACTTTTTGGGTTGTCGATATCAATGTACAAATCAAAGTATAAAATGTTTAGATATATATTTTAAAATAAAATATTTTTATTTTGCATAAAAATAAATACGTTCTGAGAATTAACAATCTGTAAAAATTAATACGTTCTGAGAACTAAAAAACTGTTTGGCCGAATTTTCCCAATTTGTGAATGTGTTTAAATTTTTCTAAATTACACAATTTTTTATATCTAGTCAAATCTCTATTATAAATTTTATGCATATTTGACCTGTAATAAGAATTATACATATTTTCCGGTACTTTCCTCCCTTTGGTACTTTTTAATCCCCCAAAAAGTCACAAAAATTTAACCTTAATAATTGTCCATATTCTTTTTTGGCGATAATAATTACAAAGTATGCTTTATGAAATAATGTTAGAAAATTAATTAAAATTAGTACTAACAAGTAAGAGCCGTGCCGAATCTTATATACCATTCACAACGTGTAGTCATGCGATAACAGTAGTTTGTGTCACCATTCATCCCATATGAAATACGTACATACATATAAAAACATACATATATAAAAACATCCCATTGTAAAATTATAAATTCACGTATGTATGTTAAAAAAACAAAAAAAAAAATAAAAAATAAAAAAAAAATATAAAAAAAAAATTTTAAAAAAAAATTATTATATATATAATATATATAAAACAAAAAAAAATAAAAAAAAATTTAAAAAAAAAATAATAAAAATATAAATAATATATTAAATAAAAATAAAAATAAAAAAAAAATAAAAAAAAATTTAAAAAAAAATTTAAAAAAAATTAAGAAACAATTTTTTTGGCTCAGCTGGGATTCGATGCCACGTTTTCTCTAACCAGTATACACGTTTGTATGTATGTATGTTGTTGTTATAATGTTGTTTTTGTGAAAAAAAATCGAGGTGGTCGTGGGTTTTTGCTCATATCTCAGTTGTTTATGTACCGATGTTTCTGATTTTCAATACCGATCTACTCCCGAATATTTCTGATATTTTAATACCTCACCCGGGTCCAGGCGATATCGGGGGGCTTCAAAAAGTTGATTTCAACATACACACGGACAGACTGACAGAGCTTAATCGACTCCCCTATTCATAAGCTTTCAGAAAATATATACTTTATGGGGTCGGAAATGAAAATTGTAGAAATTTCACACGGAATGACAAACCTATATATACCCTTTTTCACTGTGTGAAGGGTATAAAAATAGGGAAAATTTTTACCCCTTATACACGCAAATATGAGAAAAGTGCCAAAATCTAAATAATATTTTTTCGCGGATTAACTAAAAAAATTTAAAATTTCTTCCTAGCTTTTTGTATTTAGAAATTACATAGGGTACCAAAAACTTAGCAAATTATAGTTTTTAAAATTAAAAAAGGACCCAAACGCCTGTCAGATTATTTTTTGTGTAAATTACAATACATTTTCAAGTTAATTTGCATAATTTTTAGTTAAGCGGATATTATGTTACCGATTTTACCTAAATTCAAAATTCGAAAATCCGTTTTTAGTAGAGCAATACATCGATAGAAGAACCGATTGTCGAAATTTTAAGTCTCTAGTCTCTCTTTGCGTTTGGACTGTGCGATGATGAATCCGTCAGTCAGTCACGTTATTCTTTTTAAAAAATAAATAAATATGGTATACGGTAAAATCCGTTTACTTTTTTAGTGCACGGTATGCAAAGGTTAGGTAGAATAGGCAGCTGTTGATGCAGTATTTTCTGAAATCTGCCCGTGTGTTGGTTGAATTCCACTTTTAGAAGCAACCATATGTTTCTAAGATCTGTGTATGGTATCAATCTTTTGAAAATATCCGGGAATGAACCGTTATTGAAATTCAGCGCAATCGCCCAAAACCTTTCTGAGATATGAGCATGTTTTTCTTATATTTGTACCACCAAAATTAAACATTTTCGGTCATAGAATAGTTTATAGGTACTATTGGTAGATATTATATGCCTCTAGAGATATTTGTGAAAATTTTTGGATAAAGCGGGCTCTAAACGGTAAAGTTATAGGCAAAAAATTTTTGTTTTAAATATATATACCAAAAATTTACAAACGAAAATCATTTTTTTTCAGCTTCTGACAACCGAGAGAGTCAATATTGATATCATCTGAAAGGACTTGACTAGCGCAATATAAGCACTATAAAAAATTCATGTTGGCCGGTACTACAGAATGGCGGACAATAAATTTATATATGGGTTAAATCTGGTATTTTAAATATAACTTCTTGAAATCCCTCAATATTGGTATCAAATGAAAGGACTTGACCAGTAGAATACAGTAAATTATTAAAAATGTAAAATCCAAGATGGCGTCTAAAACAAAATGGCGGATCAAATTTTTTTAACCCCATCAATATGGGTATCAAATTAAAGGGCTTGACTAGTAGAATACAGTTAACTACGTAAAAATTAAAAATCAAGGATTTCGTCGGAAATAACAAGGAAAAATGGCGTATAATATGAAATATAGGATAAGCTACGATGTGGGATTATACCTATGTACATTAAGGTGAAGGGTATTATCAGATTCGGCACGGCCGAATAAAGCACTCTTACTTGTTATATTTTTCTTTATTTTCGTTATATGTATGTCATTTTAAGACGTATTTTTCTCTCGCATTTTTATATTCTTCACAAGACAGTGTAAAAGGGTAAATATATGTTTGTTATTCCTTGTGAAATTTCAACAACATTAATTTCCGACCCCATAAATTATATATTTTCTGAGAGCTTGTCCATGTTCATGTTGAAATTTACTTTTTTAAGCCCCCCGACATCGCCAAGACTTGTGTAAGGTATAAAATTATCAGAAATATTCGGGAGCAGATCGGTGTTGCATAATCGCCCCATAACTTTCTGAGAAATAAACATGACTCTGTTTTTACGCTTAGTTTTACCATAAATATTACAATTTTCCAGCCCTAGAATAACGGTTACTATTCATAGATTTGATATGCCTCTGAAGATATTTATGAAAAATTTTGTACAAAGTGGTCACTAATCGGCAATGTTATAGTCAAAAATTATTTCAAAAATATATATATTTTTTCAAATATATCAAACTTTTTAAAACACCTACATAATTTTTGAACAGGCTTAGGATACTAAATTATAAACCGTAATCTCAGAAATTATTTCTAAAAAAATCTAACAAATCGGTTTGAACAATCTGAGATAAAAGAACCAAAGTACAACTGCTTCGGTGTTTTTCCTAAAATTTACAAAAGGAAATCGATATTTTTAGTTTCTATACAATTGGGAGAGCCAATATGGGGATCAAATGAAAGGGCTTGAGTATTAAAATATAGTTAGCTATGAAAAAAAAATCCAAGATGACGTCCCTTAGAATAAATGGTGAACATATAAGTCAAATAAAGTAGTTACGGCTTTGTCCCCTTAAACCCCCACATTGACCTTTACAATGTAGTAAACTATTAAAGAAGTGAAAGATCCAAGATGGCATCTGAAGCAAAATTACGGAAATTTTTGTTTTCTAACTCCAACAATATGGATATCAAATGAAAGGGCTTGACTAGTAGAATACAGTTAATTATGTAAAAGTTCAAAATCAAAGATGTCGTCGGAAATAATAAGGAAAATGGCGTATTACATGAAATCTAAAATCTAGACTTAGCCACGATGTGGTATTTATACCTATTTATATGACAGTGAAGGGTATAATCAGATTCGGCACGGCCGAATATAGCGCACTTTTTTTTAATATAATTTTTTTTATATATATACATTTAATTTAAATGAAACAATAAATTATTTACTTTATCTTAAGTTTTGAGTAAGTAAATGTAATTAATACAAAAGAAAACAATTTGGTACTTTTTTTAGAGTAAATTTAAATTTTAAAGAGTAAATTTTTTAATTATGAATAATGTTTCTTAAATAGATATCTAAATAGATAGATATAAAACTTGGAATTCGTACATGTAGTGGATATAAAAAATTTATGAATCTACAATATTTGGGACTTTTATCTTAGTTGGGATTGAAAGTGGTACTCTCCATTTTGAAACTTTTTGTTTATGAATATAGAATTCTGTATTTAGGAACTGTGGATGAGAGTTGCGATTAAAGACAATGTGGGCGACTTTTCTCTATTTCAATGGTATTTTCTAAGTTTAAAATTGGGAGATTACGGAATTTTGTTGAAAATGATCTTTTTGAGTAAGGATTTTTTTAATTATGTAAATTATGTAAGTTTAGTTTGAAATAGTGCACAGGTACTTTTTTTATAGTAATTTTTTATAAATATTTTTTTTAATAATTTTTTTAAAATTAATTTATAAAAAGAAAGTAAATAATAAACCAAATGGGACAAAATATTTCTCTGCTTTGTCCTTACATTTCTCAATAAATTTAATTAGGGAAACAAGTTATTTTTTTTTTTTAAATTTAATGACAAATTATTTTATATCTAATTGACACAAGTAAGAATGCTATATTCGGCCATATCGAATCTGATAATACCCTTCACCATCATGTGCATAGGCATAGTGAACACATCGCTTAGCCTAGATTTCAGATTTAATGTTATACGCCTTTTTTCTTTGATTTTGAGTTTTTACAAAGTTAGCTGTATTCTACCATCATGGATTTTAAAATTGTTCATTGTGTATTACATTTTGCTAGTCAAGCGCTTTCATTTAATACCCATATTGTTCCTTTCTGTTGTTCACAAGCATAAAAAATCTATTTTGGTTTGAAAATTTGACTCCACGAAAAGCCACCAATGAAATAACGCCCAGGAAACAACCCCCAATGAAGTAAACCCCAAAAAATTGGAAATAACACCCAATAACATCGAAAAATAAAGGAAATAAACCCCAAAGCAAAAACGAAACAACCCCCAATATTTCATATGAAATAACTCCCAATGATGAACATGAAATTATGCCCAAAATTCATAAAAGAATCAGTTTCACTAAGGATTTCATGAAGTCAATATGGACCAACAGCAAAATCGCAAAATTATTGATATAAATCGTGCGGAGGACCGCAGGCGTCTTCTTCATAATAAGGATATGTATATGCAAAAAGTGTGCCAGCATTCATATTAAATTTTTTTTGTTGAAGGAACATACAAACCTCGTTCAATAGTGACTACTTTTGGTTTTGTAAATGGACTAAGTCAAGTGCAGTTATTTTCACTTATACGATGGAAGCTATTTAGATCAGCCACCAACGAGCTTTCCTAAAACTTTACGAATGGCTTGAAAATCCAACTCATGGGAGACGTTATTATAGTTGCAATTTTGTAAATAAGGCAGTAATTTTCTGTAATGGAGATGTGAGGAAATGTGGACAAAGAATTGTTTAATATTTCCAATATATTTATTTTTGAAACCCAACTACCAAAAAATTATTTTCATGTACATACATAAATAATAAAGTTAATACATTATACGCAAGGAATGGTAAAAAAAAAAACAAAATGGTTGCTCATGAATTCAAGATGGAGAAAATATACGTTGTATGTATAAATGCTGCCAGTTGGTTACACTTTGTTATTATGTATCTCCTCACTGCTTGGCAGAAGTGGAACTGACAACCGATTACTTTTGATTTAGGGAAAACAACCATTATTGCCGTCCGTAGACTAATTTCTTAGTCAGTCACGAAGGTCGCACCATCCAAATCCAGAACGTTATCATTTATTTATTTGAAAAGTTATTGTAGTATATATACGTAGTTTTCTTGTAAAAGGCCTATTTTTATATAATTTATTTACAAATACCCCCAAAAACCAACAGCTTCTGAAAGCTTATGAATAGAGGAGTCGATTAAGCCCTGACCGTCTGCCCGTCTGTCCGTGTGTTGGTTGAAATCAATTTTTAGAAGCAACTATATGTTCCTCAGATCTGTATATGGTATCAATCTCTTGGAAATATCCAGGAATGAATCGCTATTGAAATTCAGCACAATCGCCCCGTAACTTTCTGAGATATGAGCAAAAAACCACGACCACCTCGTTTTTTTACACAATTACAAAAACAACATACTTATATACATACATGCAAAAAACATGCCAAAAAAAAACAAATTACAAAAAAAAAATATATTAAAAATAAAAAAAAAATAATAAAAAAATTACAAAAAAAAAATTTAAAAAAAATTTAAAAAAATTTTTTAAAAATTTTTGTAAAAAAACTTTTTAAACAAATTAAAAAAAAATATAAAAAAATAATAAAATATAAATAATATCTTAAATAAAATAAGATAAAATTTTTTTGGTCAACGTATTTTGATTGTTTTTCTTGAATAATTTTTATACCCTTCACCTGTGGTGCACAAGGGTATATATAGCTTTGTCATTCCGTTTGTAATTTCTACAATTTTCATTTCCGACCCCATAAAGTATATATTTTCTGAAAGCTTATGAATAGAGGAGTCGATTAAGCCCTGACCGTCTGTCCGTCTGTCCGTCTGCCCGTCTGTCCGTGTGTTGGTTGAAATCAACTTTAAGAAGCAACTATATGTTCCTCAGATCTCTATATGGTATCAATCTCTTGGAAATATCCAGGAATGAATCGCTATTGAAATTCAGCACAATCGCCACATAACTTTCTGAGATATGAGCAAAAAACCACGACCACCTCGTTTTTTTTCACAATTACAACAACAACATACATACATACATACATGTAAAAAACATACCAAAAACAAAAAAATTACAAAAAAAAAAATATTAAAAATAAGAAAAAAATAATAAAAAAAACTACAAAAAAAAATTTAAAAAAAAATTGTAAAAAAAATTTAAAAAAATTTTTTTAAAATTTTTCTAAAAAAATTTTTTTAAAAAATTAAAAAAAAAATAAAAAAAAAAATAATAAAATATAAATAATATATAAAATAAAATAAAATAAAATTTTTTTGGCTCAGCTGGGATCCGATGCCACATTTATTCTAACGTGTACGTATGCACGTATTCTATATGAGATGAATGGTGATACAAACAATTGTTATTGCATGACTACACGTTGTGAAGGGTATATAAGATTCGGCACGGCCGAATATAGCACTGTTACTTGTTTAAGTTAATGTTGGAAAATATATTTTTTTGGCTTATATCAATAAAATTGAATTTGGAACAAAACTGCATCATTAGTTTTCTATTTAGCGTTTTTAGACTTCTAAAATGTCAAAAATTGTGGTCGTACGTAGACTTTTGTCGGCCACTGTATATATATTAAAAACAATGCAACAAAACTAGGGCATGTAAAATAATATTTTTTATCATGAGCTGCATGATCGTGAGTGAAAAGTTATTTACGATTCCATCTCTACATTAAAACAACTAAGAGGTAACAGTGAAGCTGGATTCACCCATAAAATTTTAGTTCAGAACAAATTTTTTTTATATTGAGTTTGACGTTTTACTTTTGAGAGAGAGAGATTATTTTGTTCAGAAAGATTTTTCTTGAATTGGTTTAATTTTAATTCTTGTTCAGAAGAAACTGAATTGGGATGCCATTTTTTTCAATATTTACATGAAAATTGAATTTGGTTGCCACATCACACAGTGTCAGTACATTTATTATACAAAAATTGTTTTTGCCGAAAATTAACAATTAAAATGGAATTTAATGAAAATATTATTCAAAAATTAATAGAAGAATTAAAAAAAAAACAGGAAGAGAATGTTTGTATGACATGAGCAATAGTGCATACAAAAATAATTATTTAAAACAGGGTTTATGGAATGAAATAGGAGCGACTCTTTTTTTTATTTTCGATTTTTTTTATAAATTTCTTTTGCAAACAAATTGACTTTATGCACTTCAATTAATAAAAATAATTTTAGTTTTCTTTTATCCGACATTTTCTTCACATATATTTTAATGAATTAATTTAAATTTGTATTTATTTACATAGTTTGCTAGCGGTGCTGCCACTTTGTACATTTTATATTATATGGCAGCTTTGTTTTTTCGGAAAAATATTCTGAAATGGGTGAATCGTTCTGCAGAAAACTCTCAGTAAAAAATGTTATTCTCCGGAAAAAATTTTGTTCAGAACAAATGGGTGAATTTACCTTGACATATGTAAATAATGGTTGCTCTTTATAGTTAATTAACTCATTTGTTTATTTCTTTGATTATTCGGTGAATATCAAATTTTTTAATATCAGTGTGTGGGTGTCATTTACGTTAAAATTTAATGGCTTGTATTTTTGCAACTATTATTAATTTCTATTCAATATTTTAACAAACTGTAGACTGGTGAACAATTCTGCATCAAAAAGTAAATTACGAAAAATATATCAAATGCGTTATTTTCGCTGTTAGGGCCTGAATAGATTAAGGCCCACAAACTAAGGTAAAAACAAGTAAGAGCACTATATTCGGCTGTGCCGAATCTTTTATACCCACCACCAATTTTGTGTACATTTAAAGCACAATATTTACTATTTTTTTAATCATTATGTAATAATCTCTTTATAATAAAATATGTATCACTTTCGTTGTAGAGGGTGGTTAAATTTTAAGGGCCCATGTTGAAGGTGAACTACACCTAGACCTTAAATTTGTTTTCTGCATTTCACTTAACATTTCTCAATCTCAAACTTACTCAATTTGATCCGTGGAAAGATACGCAAATGAGCAACGCTTTAAAGTTATTCAGGTTTTTTATAAAAATGGGCGTTCAAATCAAAATACATTTTGTGCACTTCGTAATTCTTTTGATCAACATAATCGTTCAAATTTGTCCACAATCGGGAGAATTGTAAAAAATATTTAAATTTCTGCAAAACAGGTCTGTATAAAATGTTAGAAATTCTGTGAATGCCTTCTTAGTTCGTTGAATGGGAACCATTGTTGCGATAGTGTGGCAAAAGAGCAGTCAACTTCGACTCATCATCATGCCCAACAATTGAGCACCAACATTGTCATTGAAAATTTGGACCATCAGATAGAGGAGTGGCGCCAAGTATTGTGGGAGGCCATTTGGCCGATATTTTGTTAAATCCATAATTGAACCATAAAAATATTATCATTACAAAACGAAATAATAATAATGTCCTAAATAATTTGTGTTTTATTTAAATTCAACATCGGCCCTTAAAATTTAACCACCCTTTATAACTTCGATATGCTACTGAAATGGTTTCGTAAGTGTAGTCTTTCAATGAAAGTGGGCGTTAAAGAAGGCATGTCAATAAAGTTTCTGCTAATAAATACAACTTAGATATTTCAATATAGTCCTTTATTTTCCCAAAAACTTTGTCAATAGAGAAAATACATGAATTTAAGATAAACCGTTATATGGGAGGTAGGCGTAAAAGTGGGCGTGGCACCTTAATTTTTTGGCAAAGTAATGACATTGCTTAGAGGGATATACGTAGCAAATTTTATCATCATACCTCTAATTTTAGCGGTTTTATGAGCTAAATGAGAAATGAAACAATTTCCAAAAAAAATGAAAAACGGCCCAAAAAATTGGGAGTTATTTCATATGAAATAACACCCAAAAATGTATGAAAAAAATTTGGAGAATATTTCATTTCTCGTTTGGGCGTTTTTGATATTGAAGATAAATAATAATAATAATAATAATAATAATAAAACAACTAAATTTCATTGCCACTTAAAAAAGTTCACTTGTTTGCGTTGACGGGTACAACTTGGTACACCTACGCTAAATACTTATACCAAATCGATATATTTTTATACCCTTAACCTGTGGTGCCCAAGGGTATAACAGCTTTGTCATTCCGTTTGTAATTTCTACAATATTGATTTCCGAACCCATAGAGTATAAAAGTCAGTATGTGGTATCAATCTTTGGCAAATATTCGCTATTGAAATCCAGCACCATCGCACAATAACTTTCTGAGATATGCGCAAACGAACACGACGAACAACAAACCCGTTTGTTATAATTTATAGGTACGATATATGTACCTCTTGATATACCTCTATTTCTAAAAATTGTTGGATAAATCGATTACTAACCGGCAAAGTTATAGGCAAAGAAAAAATTAAAAAAAATACATACATTTTTTTAACATGTCAAGTTACTAATGCTTCTAATTAGTTTACCCTCAAAAATTACTGCTGAGAAAAACTTACTGAGGTATAGGAACAAAAATACAAATACTTTGGTGTTTTTCCTAAAATTTATAGGCAATAATCGATTTTTTAAACTTTTGGACAAGAGAGAGGAACGATATTTTGACTAGCAGAATATAGGACAAATAAAAAAATTTTAAATTCAAGATGGCAGCTACTACGATAAGGCGCACAATTAATTCGTATATGGGTCATAACTAGTAATTAAAAATGTACCCACTTCAACCCCTTCAATATTGGTATCAATCGAGATGACTTAGCCAGTGGAATAAAGTAAATTTTTAACATTCTATTGGCAACAATCTAACTGCCTTATTTGAAAAAACTATAAATTTAGAGGTTTATGGAAATTTGATTAAAACCTTTTTTAAAACCTTTCATAATTTGCATGACCAAGCCCGTTTTAAAGTTGTTCTAAATATTTTGGAATGACATATTCCTGATCTTTTGTTGCCACATAATTTTCATTTTCAGTACAAAGTAAATAATTAAATTCACTATATTTTTGTAAAACAGCAGCCTGGTGTATTCCGCCCGCGATACTTATAAGATGTTTAATATTTTTTGCTTGTCGAGGAGATCTGAATATAGGCATATTAAACTAGGTAGCCTTAAGATTTATGCTAGGCGCACAATTAGGACGAACGACGAATTTTTCGTCGCGAATATTCGTCATCAAAAATAAAACACATTTGTGTATATGAGAATGCATACAATTGTGGCGTCAGTCGAAGTTCGCTATACGCGGCGAACACTGCATTAAATTTATTTCTATTTCTTACGCCGGCGAACGACGAACAAATTGGTACAAGGTACTTCTCAACTTTTTAAGAAAATAAAGTTAGTTTTTACTTTGATAAGTGTTTTATTTTTTATTTTAAAACATTTAAAAAAGTATAAAAAAATTAAGTACAACAAGTAAGAGCGCTATATTCGGCCGTGCCGAATCTTATATACCCTTCACAACGTGTAGTCATGCAATAACAATAGTTTGTGTCACCATTCATCCCATACGTACATACATATATAAAAACATCCCATTGTAAAATTCACGTATGTATGTTAAAAAAAACAAAAAAAATAATAAAAAATAAAAAAAAAATTAAAAAAAACAAGTGCCGAATCTTTTATACCCACCACCAATTTTGTGTACATTTAAAGCACAATATTTATTATTTTGTTAATCGCTATAGAATAATCTCTTTATAATAAAATATGTATCACTTTCTTTGTAGAGGGTGGTTAAATTTTAAGGGCCCATGTTTAAGGTGAACCACATCTAAACTTCAACTTTTTTCTTGTATTTCATTTGACATTTCTCAATCTCAGACTAACTCAATTTGAACCGTGGAAAGATACGCAATCGAGCAACGCTTTTAAATATAAAAGATTTTTATAAAAATGGGCGTTCAAATCAAAATGCATTTTGTGCACTTCGTGATTCTTTTGGTCAACATAATCGTTTAAATTCGTCCACAATCGTGAGAATTGTAAAAAATATTTAAATGTCTGCAAAGCAGGTCTGTATGAAATGTGAAAACATCTGTGAATGCCATCTTAGTTCGTTGAATGGGAAACATTGCTGTTTTTCACGATAACGTGGCAAAAGAGCAAGCAACCTCGACTCATCATCAACAATCGAGCATCAACAGTGTCATTGAAAATTTGCACTATCGGATCGTGGTGTGCCGCCTAGGTTGGGGGGCCATTTGGCCGATATTTTGTTCCATACATAATTGAAGCATACAAATATTATCATTATAAAAATAAATGATAATAATTTCATAATAATTTTATTCAAAATCAACATAGTCCCTTAAAATTAAACCACCCATTATAACTTCGGTATGCTAGTAAAATGTTTTCGTAAATTTAGTCTTTCAATGAAAGTGGCCGTTAAAATACGCGTGTCAATAAAGTTTCTGCTAATAAACATAACTTAGATATTTCAATATAGTCCTTTAGTATTCCAAAATCTTTATTCATAGAGAATTTACATGAATTTAAGAGGAAGAAAGTGAATTTAAGGTTAAATTTTAAGGGCCACAGGGTGATTTAAAATATACATTCTCTGCATTTTTCTAAAACGGGAAATTTATTAGTAAGATTTTGATTTTTAAACTTCTATAACATTTTGCTTTTAAAAGATTTTCAAACGAAATAAGTTTTGTATAATTTTAAAATTTGTTAGCCATTAGTACATAAAAATAAATTGTTTATAATGTTTAGAGATAATTTTTTTTTACTTAGGTCAAAATTTTCCTAAATTCCCATTTTTAATAGAGCATAATTTAAGGATAACATAAGCATAAGTTGTTAGCATGCCATCTAGTAGTTGCTAGTAGAGTCATCTATCTTATATTTATCTACAGTAAATACAATAAATGGTGCAGTGTAAGATGAATAAATGCTAATATATATGACTAATATATTTTTATAAAAATTTAAGGAAAAAAGTGTGCGTGGCACATCTATTTTTCGTTATAACGAAGACTTTGACCAAAAAGCCATGTTTGCAAAATTTCAGAATCGTACATATAGTTTTGTCAGTTTTATTAAGTTTTAAATTTGAAATATACATTGTGCGGTATAAATTTTCGTACATTTTTATCTATAATGTTTTTCATAATTCATAGATTTAAGCGATTTTCAGGGAAAAATATTCTTTTGACTCGATAAATATATATTCGAAGTTTCATGACTACGTTTATGCGTCTGGACACAATTCAAAAGTGAAAGTGGGCGTTATAGTAGGCGTGTCAAAGTTGTTTTTGCTAATGAGTACAACTTAGGTGTTTTAATATAGTCCTTTATTATTTCAAAATCTTTATTAATATAGAAATTATATGAATTTTAGGTAAAACGTTATATGGGAGGTGGGCGTAAAAGTGGGCGTGGCACATTGATTTGCCGTTACAAGAAAGCGTGTCACCAAAAAGCAAAGTGTGCAAAATTTCAGAGCCGTACATCCAATTTTGTTGCTTTTATGACGTTTTTGTTTTTAAATATACCGAAAAATACACTGTGCGGTATAAATTTTCGTACATTTTGATCGGTAATTCCTCTCCTAATGCATAGATTTAGATTTAGATTTTTGGGGGAAAATATTGTCTTTACCCAGGAAATATATACTCGAAGTTTCATGAGTCTACGTTAAGGCGTTTGGACACAATTCCATTTTACTCGATGTTAGCAGGACACGGTTTTTTCGACCTACTCTTGCTTTACGAGCTATAACTCTCTTCCTAATATTCCGATTTAGCCCATTTTCAATACCAAACAAACCTTGTCTATAAGAAAGATTCTGGCAAAATTTGAGTCCCCTAGCTTTTTCGGTGCGACCTCTATCGTGCTTTCAACAGACGGACGGACATAGCTAGATCGTCATAAAATCAAACCCCGATTCAGAATATATATACTTTATGGGGTCTAAAATGGATATTTCGATGTGTTACAAACGGAATGACAAAATGAATATACCCCCACCATTTTTTTGGTGGCGGGTATAAAAAAAATAATAAAAATATATACTTTATGGGGTCGGAAGTGAAAATTGTAGAAATTTCACACGGAATGACAAACCTATATATACCATTTTTCACTGTGTGAAGGGTATAAAAATTTGTTTTTATTTGTGTTTTTGCAAATGTTTAAGCTTATTAGGTGATCTTTTTTTCATATGGTCACACTATTAACATTTTTATTATTGTTTAATGCACGTACCCTCAACATTCTTTGCAAACGTTTACTTATACGTAAAAAAGTTTTTATTATTACAGAAATTATATTTATTGTTTTGTTCAGTTTCACAAAAAATTAAATTCTTCGATTATTTTTGTTTTTTCTTTGCACAAACAGTAAACAATTTTATCAACTATAAAAGGAGTTACTTTTTCGTCGTTGTTGTGC
Source organism: Phyto melanocephala (assembly GCA_941918925.1). NCBI lineage: Eukaryota > Metazoa > Arthropoda > Insecta > Diptera > Rhinophoridae > Phyto > Phyto melanocephala. The sequence continues at coordinate 65,780,880 of OW799237.1, forward strand.
TTCACACGACGAATTTGCACAGCGAATTTTTATCGAAGAGTTCGTAGTGTTGGGCGAAATTCGTCATTCGTCCCAATTGTGCGCCGAGCATTAGATCAGCTGAACATCCGCTGTTCTTTCCCAAAAAAATCCTCTCCAAACGTTTTATATTTTCGTAGTTACAGTTTCTAGGATATCTGTTTTCTTCTGAATTTGAAGAAACTATGTATATTTAATTGGATAATATTGATATTTTCTTTGTTAATAACTAAAGTTTAGTTTTGAGTTTTCATTATATTTTCAATTAATTAAATTAATTTTTTTAATTGATAATAAATGTTTTTGAAAAACAAAGGAATTTATGTCCAGTAAAAAATTTAAAAACATGTACATACCTATGTTATTAAAATTAATAATTACAATTATCGTTCTTTGTAACTTTTAAATGAAAAATCTTCGGAATGATGACACCATTTGATATGATACACAACAAATTTTATATTTTGCAGTTTTGTAAAACGAGAATATACCTTCTGGTAAAATTTAATTGTTGGCAACATTGATGTGCATTGATTGGCATTGATGTGCTAGGCTCATTGTGAAAACTTTTCGGTACAACGGCTAGGTTATTCTTACAACAAATGCTAGCAGCGTTTTGTTCTGGTGTATTGTGAGCTACAGTGAGCCTCGAACTTAGCAATTAAATTATTCATAGCGGCACATAAAGCTATGAGATAACAAAGAAAAGCTGCTTAAATTTTAAAAGGTGAAACACTACAAATTTCACCAATTACTAGGTTAAGTTAGGTAGAACAGGCAGCTGTTGTGCAGCTCACTTGGGTCCATTATATTGATCCCTTTGTGATACCTGTATAGAAAAGTAAGAATAGAATAGAAAAGAGAGAAGAGAAGCAGACAAGTCCAGAGTCTCTGGCGGGAATCGAACCCGCATCCCCAAACTAGCAGACCAGCACACTACTGACTAGTCCACTGGAGCTTAAAACTCTTGACACTTCATAAGTTGACATCCAATTAACTTCAAAAGCCCAAATGTGCCCACCCTGTATCCACTCATCACGTTTTAAAAGTACGTACATATGTATATATTTCTGCTTAAAATGCTTTTTTATTTTTGCTGAAAAAAAAATAACTTCCATAAACTAATGACCCAATTTAGTTTAATTTTTAATTTATTTATTTTTAATTTTCCCCAAGTTGTCAACAGTTTTTTTTTATATTCTTAATTATTGCTATTGATATCTCTTCAATGTGTCGCACTAATTTTATTGCAAATATTTTCAGTTACAATTATATTTATTACAAATTGCCAGGCTTTTTGTTGCTTTTCTATGTTGTCTCATAAGTGGGACAACAATTGCACTAATGATGGGTAATTCCCAAAATTTTATTTCTTTGCAGTGTGAATATTCGTTACATAATGATATTCTATAAATAATTTTTAAAAACATAAACTTAAATATTGATAAAGCATGGTAAGACAAAAAATATAAAATTTAACAACTAAATTTTTATGTAATTACAATTTTCTATATTACTTTAAATGGATAATTTAAAAAATAATCCGAGTAAATTAAAAATATACACAAATTCTGTCAATAGTAAATTTTCAATTTTTCTCAACAACAAAAAAAAAAAAATAAAAAATTGAAGGAAGTACTACTAAATAAATTACATTTTTATTTCTTTTAACTCAATAGCACAAAAGAATTAATTCGCTTTCTTTTAATCTAATATGCATGACTTCTTTTCACTTTCTAAAAAAGGAGCGCAGTTGATTAATATATTCAGAATCTCCAATGGCTGCCTATAATATACTACATCATTTAAACAGAGAACAAATTCTGGAAACAAATTTCAATTTGCTTGTTATATGTATTTTTTTAACAGTCGATACGTAGATTTGTAAAGACATTTAACTAGGAACAAGTTACGACATTCGAATTAAGAATTCTTATAGAAATTCTATATCAAAAGTTTAAAAAATCAAATGAAAACCCGAAAGTAGGCTATGAGTTGAAGATTAATAGCTAACAATTGCTTAAAACTTTAACTAAAACTAGAAAAACTTTAACACCTTGTAATAATGTATTGCAACTAAATTTTACGGTACTGTATATGGTTACATACATACATATTTATTGAATATATGTATTGTATTAATAAAGGGTGTCTCAGAAAGAATGAAATATTTAAATTAAGTTAAATTGTTTTTGTGTAAATGGCAACTCTGAAATTTGACGTCTATCGAATATGTTTACTCTGATTATTGTCAAAACTTAATACAAAATTTTCAAAATTTATGCTGAAACCGCTCAAAAACTTCAAAAAAATTTTCATTCGAGAAAGTGTACCTAATGTGTCAATCATTCAAAAAGTTGTCAAACAAATCCTAAAAAAACTAGGTCAGTTATAGACAGAAAGACTTATGTGCCTTAACGCACAATGAACGTATTGCTGTTGTAAATGAGAGTGTCGCCGAAAACCCGAAAATATTAATTCGGCATCTTTCTTGACAACTGTAAACTTCACACTACGCAGCGAATTTTGACAGAATTTTCGCTTACTCAGGAACTCAAACCAGCAGACCATAAAAAGCATTGGCAATTTGTTCAATTGGTAATGGATCAATAAATTTTTCAAAAAAATTGTACTTCGTGACTACTTAAAATTGTCGAATTTGAGGTTAAAAAATTCCTCGTGCAGTGTATGAGAAACAAATGCACCCGCAACGAGCAACTGTCTGGTGCGGATTTGGTCAAGCAGCGTGGTTGGGCCTTTTTTATCAGGTTGAAATTTATGTAACTTTTAACGGCAATTATTATAGGAGCATAATAACAGTGTTCTTTTGGCCTCAACTGGACGGAATGAAGTTTAGGAAAATAATCCAGAAACAATTCCCGAGCTCAAATCCAAGATGAGATATAGCCAAAAATGCTGCACTTTTTTTTGTCAAAAAATTAATAGTGGTGAACTGCAAATGATGTATGTATGTATGATTGATTTTTTAACTGTTTGTGTTATAAAAATTTAACAAAAATATTAAATTTTTCAAAAGTAACATATGTATTTTTGTTTTTATTATTATACCCTTCACAAAAAGTGTAAAGGTACATATAGGTATGTCCTTTCATGTGAAATTTCAACAATTTTCATTTTCGACCCCATAAAGTATATATTTTCTGAAAGCTTATGAATAGGGGAGTCGATTAAGCATTGCCAGTCTGTCCGTCGTGTATTTTGAAATCAACTTTTTGAAGCTCCCTGACATTGCCTGGACCCAGGTGAAGTATTAAAATATCTGAAATATTCGGGAGTAGATTGGTGTAGAAAATCAGAAACATCAGTACAGAAACAATTGAGATATGAGCAAGAAACCACGACCACCTCGATTTTTTTCACAATAATAACATACAATACATACAAACGTGGTATACTGGTTTAGAGTGAACATGACATTGAATCCCAGCTAAAACAAAAAAAAAATTTTAATTTTAATTTTACAATATTTTATATATGTATGCTTTCATATGAGATGAATGGTGATACAAACAATTGTTATTGCATGACTATACGTTGTGAAGGGTATAATCAGATTCGGCACGGCCGAATATAGCACTCTTACTTGTTTCAAGTAAAGGTTAGCCGTATATGATCCATTTGTGAGCTCAAATTGTGGTATACTTACCAATGGCAGCTGTATTGTGTCTTTTAGGGCTAGAATTCTCGCTGGCTTATTCATCCAAACGAGAGACCCACGTATCCCAACAAAAAATAATCTAATGGGGTCAAGCCCAAAAATTGAGATCATTTGCTCACCAAACATCGCAAGGCACTTTGCTCCATTTACGTTGAGAATTTCACCATTCTTGAAAAAGTACGGTTTAATGAATTTTTCGATAGAAAATTGGATCTTCATTCAACTTTCCTCACTCAATGAATTTGTAAGTTTTTTACATATGTTAGACTATTTGCGGTAACATGACAAACCTTCGTGACAATTTTTAACATTGTCAGATGTCATGTATCTCTATTTTGCACTTAAAACATTTACATTGAAACCCCAAATACCAACATCATCACCCTGTACTCATGTATATATCTTGAAACTGATGGACATTCTTTATCTTACGCAAATAATTCAAACTCAAAACTGAATGTCTTATAAATTCTTATCAGCAAGACGGTGCTTTTTCCCTGTATTTCAATTAATTAAAAATAAATTTAAACGAATACAAAGTCTCTGAATTCTAGTCTTATGCACTTGTATTGAAAAAGCTCAGCTTAAAATCAGTCTTAAGTCGAACGTTCAGAAGTACTAAGCGACAATTAAATTGAAACGGGAATTAAAAAACGTGGAAATTGAAAATTAATATTTATTCAATTGTTATATTCATTATTAATTTTTAAGTATATCAAGGGTTTGTTAAACAAAAAATAACAATACAAAATACGTTCAATAGATGGTTGATAAAATTAAAAATTGATTATGAATATGGCTGTGAGGGTGCAAATCTTTTAATATTTAAAAATAGAAATTGAATTTTTAATCTAAAAATGATAAGAAACAACAAATGGCAATAGTTTTCTTTTACAATTGACAAAAAAAAAAAGGTGTCACAAGTTTTATTTGCCCGATAATATGGAGTGAAGCTAAATAAAATTGTTTAAACATAAACAAAATTGCTGACAAACACAAAACTACAAATTAAATCATTAAAGTGTAATTTTATTTAGTTGAAGACCCAAAATTAAGTTGTTTAACAAATTTCAATATGTTCAAAATTTAATTAAGTCACATTACCTGCTGTCTCTTTACGAATCATTAACTGTTATATGCACCCTACTGTGTATAACAATTAATTTTACAGGTTTAAATAAATAAATATAAACATACATAAGTAGTAGTGTATCTTTGACATTATTTTTCTTATCAGCCTTTAAACAAAACATTTTCAAAAACCCAACTTTAAACAAATAACAGAATTCATATAAATTACAGACTTTTTTTTTGAAATTTTCATTTAATAACTGCTCGTTTACTGAATCGATCATACGACAGTTAGTATTAAGTAGTGTGGAAAGTGTTTTTGTTTTTATTAAAATGTTGAATACGTTTTGTAAATTTCTACTTGTGTCCTTAATCTTTAATAATGCGGTGTGGTCCTTGGAAAATGGTTTAGCTCGCACTCCCCCCATGGGGTGGATGCATTGGCAGAGATTCCGTTGTATAACAGATTGTAAAAGATTTCCAGACGAATGCATAAGGTAAATAAATACATAATAAACATTAATAATATTAATTAATTGCCTGCATATTTATGTACATATGTATGTATGTACATAAATATTTGAATTATAAATATTTATACATAATTGTGATCAGTGATAAAGGTTGAATAATCTTTTGAGTGGAGAGCGAAGAAAAAAATCTTTTGTTCGCAAAGGGGAAAATAAACATTAAATGACTGACAACAACAGAAGCGAACAGAGGCGGAGAATGGTTTTTAACGAAAATTTAAATTGCAATTTTGGGAGAAATATGAAAGAAATTAAAAAATATTAAAATTGAAAAATCACGGATTAAAAATTACTAAAAAAGTAATAAAATAATTAATTTTCGCAATTAACTTTTAATAAATTTTATTGAGGGAATTTATTTATTAACTACCAACTAGAGCAGCTGTTACTATTTATTGAATATTAAGGTTCTTTGTTTAATTACTAAATAATTTTTCGTTATAATTATGAAAACTTGTTTCTCTGATTATTTTATTAAGAAAAATAAAAGGTAAAGAAGGGTGGTTAAATTTTAAGGGCCGATGTTGATTTTAAATAAAACACAAATTATTTCAGAAAATATTGTCATTTCTTTTTATTATGGTTCAATAATGTATGGAACAAAATATCAGCCAAATAGCCGCCGCAACCTCGGAGGCACACCTCCTTCCGATAGTCCAAATTTTTAATAATGAGTCGAGGTTGTCTGCTCTTTTGCCACACTATCGCGAAAAACGGTAATGTTTTTCGTTCAACGAACTAAGACGGCACTCATAGATGTTTTCCCTCTTCATACAGACTTGATTTGCTGGAATTTTAATATTTTTCACAATTCTCCCAAATGTGGACAAATTTAAACAATTATGTTGACCAAAAGAATCACGAAGTGTAGGTACGAAATGCATTTTGATTTGAACGCCCATTTTCATAATAAGCCTGAATAATTTTAACGCGTTGCTCGATTGTGTATCTTTCTATGGTTCAAATTGAGTTGGTCGGAAATTAAGAAATGTCAAATGAAATGCTGAAAGAAACTTGAGGTTTAGGTGTGGTTCACTTTTAACATCGGCCCTTAAAATTTAACCACCCTTTGCTTTTTGAACATATTGGCAAAATTTATATCTTCTATCTCAGCCAAAAATAGGGTCCGCCAAATAACTTTTTTTTTTTCAAAATGCTATGAAAAAAACTACTAAATATTTTCTCAAATTTCTTTTTTTATTTGAAAGTACAATCCTTCTGGTTAATAATGGAAAATAATTTCATTCAAATGGCTGCCTCGGCTGGCCATGCAGTAGCCTACACGATCGGTCCAATTTTTAAGAACATTATCGATTGTGTGCAGCTGTATTTCACCAATGGATTCACGAATATTATCCTTTAAAGCGTCAATTGTCTCTTGCTTGTTGGCGTAACACTTCTCTTTGACGGCACCCCACAAATAATAGTCCAACGGTGTCAAATCGCTGCTCCGAGGTGGCCAAACGACAGTAGCTCTGCGGCTGATAATACGATCTTTAAAAGCAGGGCGCAAAACATCGAGTGTAGCTACAGCTGTGTGGCACGTAGCGCCGTTCCGTTGAAACCAAATGTTGCCAATATCCTCCTCTACAATTTTCGTGAACAAAAATTCGTTCAACATGGACCGATAACGATCGCCATTGACTGTAGCAGCCACTCGTTGCTCATTTTCGAAGAAAAATGTCCCAATTATGCTTCTGGACCAAAATCCGCACCAAACGTGATTCGTGATTTCGGCTTTTTAATGTATGCGTGCGGGTTTTCTGTGCCCCAAATGTAACAATTTTGCATGTTAACATACCCGCCAAGATCAAAGTGAGCTTCATCTGAAAAGGTGATTTTTTTTGGCAAAATCTGCATCTTCTGAAAGTCGATCGCAGGCACACTTAGCGAAGCGTTGTTCAAGCGTATACACAACCATATTCGTTCAGGGGAAGGATAAAACTAATTATCTGTCAAATCAGACATTCACGAAATAAGCACTAGTTGAAAAAAAAACGTTAGATGGCGAACCCTTTACTTCTGAGTTTCTAAATTTCAGACAAATTCAGAAAATGTAAAAATTATTATAAAAATAAGAAAAGTAACCTTCTCTAAAATTTTCAAACTCAATTCAATTAAATTTCAGAATTCTATTTTCATACTTATATTCCAAAACTTAAAAAATAAAAAAATCATCATAAAGTCTCAGTCTCACTTTAAAGCAATAATCACTAATATAAAATACCTATCTTGGCTTCATAAACGTAGAAATACAAAAAGTACCATAAAATTAAGAAGAAAACTTTTAGGGTCACCTATATTAATTTTAAACGCAACTTGAATCAAATATCTCTAATTTTTAAATGCTTTAATCACAAAATTAGAAAGTACAAAAAGTACTATAAACATTGAAAAAGTACCTTTTGGGGTTTTCCATATCAATGTACTAGTTTAAAATGTTTAAATATCTATTTAACAATAAAATATTTTAATAAACATGATTTAAAGTGAATAAATCTAATCGTTTTTGCACAAAAATCAATATGTTCTAAAAGGTACAAAACTGTTTTCCGCCTTTCTTTCCTATTATGAATGTGTTTCTGGTTTAACTACCATAAATCGCATAATTTGTTTATGTCTGGTAAAACCACTTTTACAAATTTTATCCGAATTATTATTTTTGTAAAAATTTTATATTCTCATTTTGGAAATTTTTTAAAACTTTTCAAACCAACTGAAACTGCAAAATAAAATATCTTAAACAAAAAATATAAAAATTAATTGTTTTCAATTTATTAAAACAATTGGATACCTTGATTTAAATACGAAAAAACTACTATAAATACTCAAATCAGTACACATTTACAAAAGTTACTAGTATCGAAATGGTTACCTAAGTTGCTTAGGTCCCCTGTTACGAGCTTAAGTTTCATTCTCAAGGTTGAAGTTTCTATAAGTTGAGGTCTTTTTCTGGATAATAATTATTAAATTTGTAGAAGTTCTATTGTACTTGTTTTTCAATTTATTTTTGGAATAAATTGTTGACAATTTGCATTTTTCCAGTGAAAATCTTTTTAAACGGACCACAGACCTACTGGTCGATGAGGGTTATTTAGCAGCCGGCTATGAGTATGTGATCATTGATGACTGCTGGTTGGAGAAGGATAGAGATAATGTAACCAACAAATTGGTGGAAGATCGTTTAAGATTTCCGAGTGGACTTAAACATTTGGCTGAATATGTAAGTATAAGACAATAGTTTTTTTTAACTTTTAACCAAATAATCTTTAGCAGTCCTGTAAAACACAGCTGTTAAATTATTTAAAGTCATCCAATTCAATATTTTCGATTGTTTGTAACATAACATATTACAAAGACAAGCAATTACTCAATTTCCATATCGTACGAGTTGTATGTTTTTAAGAAATTTAGTTCGACCCACTAAGCATATGTAGGTAAAATTTTTATATGTTTTTATAAATGTATGTATGTACAAAATATTAACGAGTATATCGTCTCATAAAACATTTAGTATCAATAATTGGGGTTTTTTAAATTTGTTCCGAACAATGTGTTTAGTTAATGACTTAAATTTTCACTATTTATGCCATAAAGTACGAAAAGGTACGAATTGAACAAAAAATCACAATTGCACTAGATTAATTTATAATTTTTATATGTTGGTAAAATATTACATCATTTCGATCATCTAGCACGTTTAAAAAAAGATGATGTCCAACAAAAATGGCAGCTCTGTTTCCTCAAAACCAAAACAGCTAACAATGGTGAGGAAATTACACCCCTTTCTGACTAGGCAAGTCACTTGCGCAAGTTAGTTTTTTATTTTCTTTTATTTTTCTTTGAACTTGCTTTCACGTTCACACTCAGCAATTGACTTGCCCAAGTTTCTCTTTTACTTATTATACTCTTCACACAGTGAAAAAAGGTATATATAGGCTTGTCATTCCGTTTGAAATGTCTACAATTATCTACACATACATACAAACGTTAGAGTGAGCCAAATTTTTTTTTTATTTTATATATTATTCAAATTTTTATTGTTTTATTTTTAATTTTTCTTTTAATTTATTTTTTTTTTAAACACATAAGTAAACTAAATTTATGTATGTTTTTTATGTGTATGTAGGTATTTCATATGAGATAAATGGTGATATAAACAATTGTTGATGCATGACTACACGTTGTGAAGGGTATATAAGATTCGGCATGGCCGAATATAGCACTCTTTTTTGTTTTTATTCTTTTGTTTGTTTTTGGTTTCTTAACAAAAACTTGCTCGTACTTGCCGAGTACAGGCAAGTGTGTACTCAAATATGAGCAAGCTTCTTCCTCTTAACCCGACCTTACCCCTTTTGGCAGCCTAGTCAGAAAGGGGTGTTATCAACAAAATTAACTGTTGTAAAATCCGAAGACATACGACAAGTGTAAAATATATACATTACAACACCAACTAACTAAATGTATTTATGTACATATGTATGTACGCTTTGCATATGTATGTACATTGAGGCGGGTCGGCCTCCGTACAAAAAAAAAGTTGTGCCAGTCACCCCCTAGAATCAAAGATATGTAATGAGGTTACTAAAACAGAATTTTTTTCCACTCCCAAAAATACAGCACTTTTTGTTTTTTATATATAGCGCCGCCTTTTAAAGTCCGATCTAATCATAACGCATATCGTTGTTCAGGGCTTGACTATGGCTTAATTCTTGCCCTGGATAAGTTTTAAATCTAATGTCAAATCAAAGATGTCAAAAAAGATGCAAAGAATTTTATATTAGGGGGGAAGGATCCGATATATCGTATATTACATCTTTAATTTTACGTTAGATTTAAAAGTCAACCAGGGCAAAAATGAAGCCATAATTAAGCCATGAACAACGATATGCGATATGATGAGATCGGACTTTAAATGGCGGCGTTATACATAAAAACCAAAAAGGTGCTGTATTTTGGGGCGTGGAAAAAAATTACCTGTTTAAGAAACTTCATATATATATCCTTTATTCTAGGAAGTGACTGACACAACTCTTTTTCGACCTACCTTAATGAACTTACATATATCAGGTGATTTGGTGGATGGAATTTATTATACGATTTTGCCGCGCGTTTGAAACATCAAACAACAATTTTAATTACAAACATTTCTTTTTAGATTCACAGGAGAGGTGTTAAGTTCGGTTTGTATCAGGATTATGGTACAAATACTTGTGCTGGCTATCCGGGAGTTATAAAACACATGCCATTAGATGCCAAAACTTTTGCTGAATGGGATGTGGATTATGTAAAGTTGGATGGTTGTTATGCGGATATTAATGATATGGATCAGGGTTATCCAGAATTTGGTAGACTTTTAAATAATACTGGCAGACCAATGGTGTACTCATGCAGTTGGCCAGTGTATCAGGAGTATGAGGGAAAGCTGGCAAGTTATAAATTTGGGGTATTTTTATAATTTTTTATATTAAAATTTTTTTAAATTTAGCCCAACTATGAGGCCTTGAAAACGCACTGCAATTTATGGCGTAACTGGAATGATATTGACGATTCTTTTGAATCTGTGGCACAGATCATGGATTATTTTTCCAAAAACCAAGATAGAATTCAACCACATGCTGGTCCTGGTCACTGGAATGATCCGGATATGGTAATTAATAAGAATCTAGCTGTTTTACATCAGAAAAATTAACCTCTACAAAAATAATGTTTTCTTTTTTTGGGGTTAGTTAATTTTGGGCAATTATGGCTTATCGTATGATCAAAGTAAATTACAAATGGCGGTGTGGTCTATATTAGCAGCCCCTTTGATTATGTCTAATGATTTAGCGGCTGTAAGACCTGAAATTAAGGAGATTTTGCAAAATAAGTAAGTAAGCGAAAAATTAATAACGGAATGAACTATGTATTTCAACTAATCGCCTAAGTAAGCATTTCATAATTCAAGTTTTTTTTGTTATCGTAAAATGCTCAGCAGTGATGCCAAATAGAAACAAATCAGATAACTTAAGATTAATTGCCGACAAGTGATCACAAGTATTTAAATACAAGATTTTACTACATTTATTAGTATTAACATTGACAGAAAAATCAATTTAATTATACAATTCATTAAAACTCTGGAATAAGTTTTAAAATAAGCCAACCCTAGAATTATTTGAAACCTGAGGATATAAAAGTATAAAAATCGGGTGAAAAGGCGCGGAATATTGAAATCAATGTTGCTGAGAGAAAGTCAGGAAAAATGTCAGCATTTATTAAGTTTTTTAAAAAAAAGTCTCTAAGCAATCTTTTGCGGCTTTTCAATGTAGGCAATTTAATGTTTTATATAGCAGATGATTCGTAGAATATTCTCCAAAAGAGCTTCTTAAACAATACAAAAGAAATTGTTTCTGCAAAGATTCAATTCGATCAGTGAAAACATTATACTTTAGGTCCTTAACATATCCATGCGATAATACTGATCTTATAAGGAATTTGATATAATTTTTTCAAAACACTCAACGCTCGTTATTAGTGATAATAGGTGCCCCGGTTGACTGGTAGTAGTGTGCTGATCTACTAGTCTGGGGTTGCGAGTTCAATTCCTGCCAGAGACTTTGGAGTGGTCTGTTTTTCTTTCATTTCTATGCAGGTATCACAAAGGGATAATATGATGGACCCAAGTGAGCTGCACAACAGCTGCCTGTTCTATCTAATTCCATCCAAAATTCATCAACCAATTTCACGTTAAACCCATTTACTGTGTAATATACTGGAGATTAGTAACTTCTGCATATATTTACTTTTTTTATTTTAAGTCTAACAGATTAATTTTTTACCAAAAGTTGAAAAGTTTTATATCTTGTTAAACTAAGGTAAACTTCGTCATGAAATATTTTATAACTAAGAAGAATTTCTACATCATCAGTATACGTACAGAATACTTCAGAATCTTATTGCAGCTGGCAGATCAGACTTTTTATATGGTTTCCTTAGCTTTTTCTTTACATTGATCAATTGGGTTGGATTTTTTGGATAAAAACAAGGCATATTTAAACAGGTAACCTCTTCGCAACAGCTGACCGGGAAGCATAATGTCAATTTTGGTTGAATTCGCCTTGATTTTATTTATTTATGCAGGGATGGAATATGACATTTTCGTTTTGTTATTGAACCATTAACTTAAATGTGCTTTATTGATAACAAATGTGCAAAATTTGTTTTTAATTGTTTTTAAACCTTTTTTTTATGGTTTTCACAAATATGTATCCTTCTTGTAAAAATTTATTTTAGATTAACAGATCATAACAACTTTTCCATCCCTGATATACGAATTTACCTTGACAGAAAACATTCACAAAAATTGCTTCGTTGCATCAATTCATCGTTGCATATACCTGCAACATGTTTATGCAACCTGCCTTGTTTCTGGTTTAATATTTTGTTGCATACTAGGTTTCAAAAATATCATAATATTTTGATAATTTCTGGTTGCATTGATGTTGGTTGCATAGTGTGAATCTTTGTTTTTTTTTTTTTTTCTGGTTTAATTCATTGAAAACCAGCAAGCTGTGAATATGTATGATTTGATCAACTTAAAAGAAAATTAAATGAACAAAAGAAAATGGCGATTATTAAAATGAGCGTTGAGTAAATTTTAATGATTTATTAAAAGAAACATGTACAACAATTGTTAAACGCTTATATATGAATCAAAAAAGTGAATCAAAAGTGTTTCTTCCGCGATGTTCAATGCGAATACAAAGTAAAGAAATGATGATGCATTTATGGTTTAGTTGCTGGTTGCAGTGTGTATCAAAGTATTATGCAATACGAAAGATTAACGTGTTACATAAACAGGTTGCAAAGTGTATATGTACCATGATAAACAATTTTTAATGCAAAATTTTATTGTTTGATAAACGATTTATTAGCTTGTAACTTGTAGCAAAGATCCCAAACAGTGTGTTTTGTGCTCATACACAGATGCGAGAGAAGTGGTAGGACAACTATTTTCCCACAACCTCAAATTTTGGGTCTATCGACCTCAAATAATAATACGTGAATCAATATTGGCCTTAGTAGTAAGAAATTATTTCTTTATTAATCAACAGATTGCAACTTTACGTTGCACAAGAAAAAAAACATCGGCAAAACAACTGTTAAAAATATGTTCCTACTTTTTCGATGCGCAGAAAATGCTATTTGATGTCAAACTTTATGTGCTTGTTGTTCGAACAAATCGATGGCTAATGGAGACGAATTTAAAATTTGTGACCAGTTCATTTATGCAATGCTTCACATAAAGTGTCCGTTTCATTACGTTTACGTTTTGGGGGTCAATTCGGAGAACGTCTCGCTATCGCCATTGAAATACAGTAGCAACCACTAAAAGTTGAAGCCATTTTTGTATCATCATGTTGTTCTTGTTAAATTTGTTCTTAATTTATCTTTATTGATAGAATATTTTCTTTTATTAGCAAATTAAGGAAAAACTCTATTTAATAATTTTGCGCATAACTCTTTAACCACATACATACATATCGCGATTTTAACATTTTCTGGAAGTCCATCGGCCATGTCATGGAAATCAAAATCATGTGAAATTAAAATCGACGAATATTTTCAATTGAATTTTTGTAATAATGGACGCAGCTTCTCCTGATTTCAAAAGTAGTTTAAGTATAGGAAAGTGGTCTTCAAAGTATGAGGTATATAAAAGGAAATATTTTTATGAATTATGAATACGGGAGAGTTTTCAAAATTTGATCGATTTCAATTTCACGTGATTTCGATTTCCATGACTTGGCCGTATATTCATTTTTTTCACCTGTAAAATAGTAATATGCCTTTTTAATATTCATAGTTCAGTTAGTAGATTTCTATTGATTTACCTTACAGCTTTCAGTATCGTTGAAATGGGTGTGCTAGTTAGTAAAAACGTAGTGTTGCCTCTTTTTCTCTTTAACAATATGCATTATTAGGTTCGTTCGAGAACTCACAAATTTGTACGTATTTGTACAAATTTTTACTGCATTTTACGAAATTGCGTTCGTTTACACAAATTTGTAGTAAATGAGAGCACAAATAGAGAGCGAAAAGTGACAGTTCTTGACTGAGTATTTGCAAATTTTTACTACAGAAATTTCTTGCAGTAAGATTTAGCAAAACCAAAAAACATATGATTCAAAAGGTAAACAAACAAAAGTAGGCAAACAAAAAGTATACAATTTGTGAAAAAAATATAAAAAAAAGGAAAATCCAAACAAAAGGGCAAAATGTTATTAAATTTAAATTGTTTGTGAAATAAAGTTAGTTAACTATGTCTACAGATGAAAAAATATAACTGCCTGAATCTGGCGCAGGTATACATACTTAAATACATATTTGCACATACATATGTATGTATGTACATAGTTCCCATTAAACAACACAATATTTATTTGCCATCAGCTGTTGCTTCAATCTTACGAATTTTTACAAATGTCAGTTTGAGTACTTTTTTGGACAAATTCTCTTTTAGAGAGTGAAATTTTCAATTTACTAAATAATTACTCATTTACTACAAAGTGCAGTAGAAGTACTCGAACGAACCTATTATTATACGTTTTCTCCTACTTACTGTAGATTTGTACTTCACCAAAAGTTACAATTAATTTTTAATAAACAGTAACACGTATTGTTTATGCGACAGATTTTGTCTGCTAATACGTAACATTACGATACAAATCTACTGACTAAACCATTTGAAATCGATATGTACATATGTAAATACATATATAAAAATTCATACTTACGTAACATATAAATTATAATTTCAGATACGTTATCGCCGTTGATCAAGATCCTTTGGGTATTCAGGGACGACGCATATTGCTGAAAAACAAAATTGAAGTTTGGTCACGACCTATAACTCCTGTAACTGACAACAATCAATACTCTTATGCTGTGGCTTTTGTAAGTCGTCGCGCTGATGGTGCTCCCTATCCCATTAAATTCAAATTAAGTGATTTAAATCTAAACAATGAACTCGGCTACACTGTAACCGTAAGTTTGTAAAGTCCAAATGTTTGGAAATTTATGTATTTAAAAGGATTATTTTTGATAGGATCTTTATGATGATGACAAACATGTGGGCTCATTTAAGCAAGGACATACTTTTCAAACTCGTATCATACCCAATGGTAAATAAATGCTTTTAAATGTTGTTGCAAAATCTTAATAATTGTACAATATATTTGTTTTTTTTTTATAGGTGTCACCTTTTATAAATTCACGGCTTTAAATTGACAGGATTTCGCTTATAAATATATTTCTATGATGACTGTATTGTTATGTTTAAAATGATTTTAATAATAAAGTATTTTGAAAAAAAAAAATTATTCTAAATGTTCGTTTTCTTAAGAGTCTATTAAAAAAAGGTAAATAAATATCTATATACAGGCAACTCAAAAAATTGTTTTTTTTTTACTATACATGTAAAGGGGTTTTCAATAAGAGCGCTTCAAATAAAACAAAAACGGTTTTGGATATCAATGAAATTCTTTATTCCTGTGAAAGTACGTTCGATGCCATTATGTATGGAACTCGATTTTTTTACATGGCCACCACGGGCACGCTTGCAGAAGTCCAGACGCTGAACCCAATTTTCGACGGTTTTCAAGCATACATCGACCAATACTGCTGCAATTTCACGTTTGATATTCGTACGAAGTTCATCAATCGTCGCTGGCTTGTTGGCATAGACCATAGACTTGACATAGCCACACAGGAAATAGTCTATCAGCGTCAAATTGCACGACAGATGCGGCCAATCGACTGGACCATTTCGTGAAATAACACGTTCTCCAAACTTGGTTTCCAATAAATTGATTGTGACAGTTGCTGTGTGGCTTGTGGCGCCGGCCCAATGACGCCGCCAGCCTATAAGCCGCACCAAGCCGTAATTTTTTCTGGATGCAATGATGACTTATGGAGTACGTGTGGATTGCTGTGTGACCAATAACGCATATTTTGCTTATTGAAGAAGACATTCAGCCAGAAATGAGCCTCATCGCTGAACATGATTTTTCGATAAAAATAAAAATTTTCAAGTTGTTGCTCAGCCCAATTCACGAACATACGACGCTTCTGGTGGTCAAGCGGCTTCAGTTCTTGCGTCAATTTGATCTTGTAAGGATGTAGGCCAAGATCTTTTCGCAAAATACGCCACAACGACGTCACAGAGATGCCCCACATTTGGGCTTTCTTCAACTGAAGCCTCAGCGGCAGCAAATTTCTCGACACTACGGGCACTTCTTTGTCTCACTGGCACGGAAACATTTTGTACTGTGCATTCAAATTTGTCCACTAGACGCTCAATTGTTGATCTGGTAGGACGATTATGACGACTATAAATTGGTCGTAGCGCTCTTAACGTTGAGGCCACTGACTTCGAATTTCGGTAGTAAATTTTAATAATTTCGACTCGTTGTTGGCTCGTATATCTGTCCATCATGAAATGGTAAAGCTTACTGAAGAGAAAGGTCAAAAGAGCGGCAAAAAATATGGCGTCGTTTGCTGTCCCTATCGGTCTACTTTTATAGCGTGCCTGTTGAAAAACCCTTTATGTAGAAAGAAACAAATTTTTTTTCGTTTTTTTTTCTTGCATTTAGCATCGATAATACTACTCGAAATACCACGAAATAAGTATATGTTCTATGAATATCATTTTTGGTGGCGGGTATAAAGAGTTAAGATTATCGGCTTGTATAACAGTGATGAGTATATCGATGGTCACAAGTTAAAAGACCGTAACTCGTATTTTTTTCCGAAAATTTGTTTTTCAGTGATTTCAATACATTTCACACAAATACACCTCGACACAAAAATTTAACGCAATTGTATCAAAAATAACAGTTTTAAATAAAAGCAATTTTACGAAAGAAGTTACATAATGATAATACAATTTTTATTGCGTTTGTTATAATTATTTGAGTTAGGGCCTTTCTACTTGTGACCAACGATATGTATTCTCTTTTTTGATACACTGCAAACATATTTGATTATAACATGATGGTATAAAATGTGCGAAGGATATACAAGATTCGAAACAACCGAATGTAGCGCTCTTACTTGTTATGTATATAGAAGATAATAAAATAATACATTGATAGAGTAAGTTTTTGCCGACTCAAGCCGATTGAAATGCATTTTTAAAACCAACAATGGTTTCTTCATCAACACTCGTTAATTGGCATCTCAGTGTCAGATTTAAATATAATCTATTGAACTAATAAGTTTAAAAAAATAGAATATGTTACGATAAGTGAGCAAGAAAAATATTTACGACTAAAGCGTTTTTTATTTACTCTTATCAGGATTGTAAGATAATTTAGTATAAAAATTATGTTCCACTATAGAATGTTTTTAAAAATTTGGGAATTAATCTTTTCGAAGCTCTTTCTCCTCTTGGTCATTTACTTTATCCTCTATATAAATAGGCAAGTCGATGTATGTATGACTATTGAACGTTTAATGTACGTATGTATTTGTAAATAAAAAACTTAAATTATTATATTTAAACAAAAAAATAATATTAACGTTTAAAAAGGATCATCCATTTTTATTTCGTGTTTCAGTTATCTTGTTCTTAATAAATTTAAATTTTATTATTTATAATATTAAACAAAAAAGTTTTTTCTTGTTTAAACTAATTGTTTCATACACTAACATATTGGGCCAATTCAAAGTGGTTGCATATCAGTCATATTTGTACTATTTCATATTATTTTATGCACGCATAAAATTTTTGTTAGTAATTTCCATACAAAGAAAGTAATAAGACTTTACACATTTGATTCCTATGTATAAGATATTGTTTATGTTATACTTTTAACCATACTGTCTCTCAGAGAGAATTTCTTCGCTTCTCACCTCTCAGAGAGAATATTTTCTATTTTCTTCTTTCCTGTATACATACAATTTTTAACAGCGTCATCTCTTTGTCTTCTTTCTTGTATTAAATTCATAATTTGTTAACAAAAGGTGTTCAAAGTCACTAGTCATATTAATATGAATTATATGACATAGTACAATATGAGAGTCTACTTTGAATTGGCCCATTGCATTTTAAAAAGTTTTTTTAATTGATGATAAATGTGAAAATAATATTGTAATACATAGTAAGTATGTATTTGTTATACACTTTTAAATTCATGAAAAAATTTTAAAGAAGACCTTACTTGTGTGTATAAATATTAACTTATGTATAAAATAATTTATAAAACAGTTAAAAAATTGTATAAAATTTAATAATGTTGTTTTAGATTTTTCTTTTTTAGAATTTACATTTTAAGCTCAAGCAGTGAGGATTGAAAAAATAAAATTAGATTAATGAAAATAAAATTTTAAATAATATTTTCTTAATGTTTTAGAATTTTAACATAATTACATTTGATGTAATTCATAACATTTAAAATAGTTTTTTGTTTCTTTTTAATTATTGAAATTATTGTCAAGGTTTTTGTTTTTGATTTGAGTTTAAGAAATAGTAACAAAGTATTTCTTTTTAAAAATAAATACATTTGCAGGTAATATGAATATATATTTTTTAATGTAATTATAAGTATATAAAGAACAAAATCAATACAATTCTTAACTAAATTTTGATAGCACTTACATAAATATTTAAAGGCTTGTTTTGTATAAACTAAAAAAAATTATTTTCTAACAAACTTTGTAGAAAACACTTTGAAGTATTACACAAGGTGTATTGACTTGCAAGGTGTTGTCAAAAAAACTGCAGATTACTTTTTGCTCAATATTGTTTTGAGTAGGCATGATGTCGAAAATGTATTTTTATTATTATATTTTTTTATTTTTTGTATGTCAAATTTTATTTACATTTCCATAGTAGAAAAAAAATTAAAAAATTAAGTTTACTTTCTTTTGAAATAAAAAAATTAATAATAATAAAAATATATACGCGAAAAAACTTGAATTTTGTTGGTTGATAAAAGAAAGAAGAAAAGGACAAAATAAATACTTTAACAAACACTTTATGTTTCTTTTATATTGTTGTTGTTGTTGCAGTCCTGCATACACTTTGTAGGTCAATACGCAATGGTATTACATAAATTGAAATCTTAGTTTTATTTTAAAAACTAATTTCTATTTTACGCAGCACATTTGAAAATACATAAATTGAAACCTAAAAAAACTGAAGGTTTCTTTTTAGATTAATTATTATTTAGTAGAACAAATTTAGGCAATTTTAAGAATTTTATAGTTATATTTAAAACTAATAACAATACTAGAAACTAACAGCGGTATTTATAGCATAAACTTTAAATGAAGTAAGCATTTAGGTTTACGTACGATACAGTTGCTAAACTTGGACTAACGAGCTGACAACCTTTTTTAAATTTGTAAAAAACTGCTGTTTTTGTAAAATGAAGGGTGGGCCATTAAAAGAGTTTAAATTAAAAAATGCAATAAACAAAAAAGATTTTAAATTTTGCCTAGTTTATTTTTTTGTTGTGAAGTACAATTGGTTTTTCAAGAGCCAGCCGCGGCTTGCACTTTTCGAGAGTAAGGGGTTGTATTTTGGCAATGGCATCACGAGTGTTGGCCTTCAAATGTTGAATTGTCCTGGTTTGCCTGCATAAGACTCGCAGCTTTTTGGCGGCCAATTGACATCACTATTTCGGCTAATTAAACGCCCATCAAACGTTGTACGCAATTAATCGATGTGTAGCAAGTTGCACCATCCTGTTGAAACCGAACATCATTTACATCAATACCATGAAGAGTGGGCACAAAAAAATCGGTTATCATGGTGTCGCCATGGTTGCTTCGTCCTCATTTTCAAAGAAATATGGGCCAATGAAGCCTCCGCTCCACAAGCCGCACCAAAGTCACTCGTTGTGGGTTTTCTAATCCCCGAATACGGCAATTTTGCTTTTTAACGTATCTACCAAGTTGAAAATGAGCTTCATACGAAAAGATAAGAAATTAAAATAAATAATAAATTTCCAACATATCACAAAGTTGCTAAAGTCAATTAATTTCGTTAAGCGGAGATAACATGCTGAGTTTTGTGACAGAATAGATTTAGAACAGATTCGAAATAACCGCTGGTTCAAATTTAAACTGCTAGATGGCCCACGCTTTATTATTATATTTAAGTTTTATTTATTTTGTTATTTGTTTTAAATGAACATGCAACACAACTAATCCACATATATGTATATCAAATCTGTACAAAGGATTGTTTGGTAGAAAATGTATGTATAAAAATGTGTAATTTTGATAATTCAGATTTGTTTTATACAAAATATAGGAATTAAAATTTGTTGGTGCAAAAATTCTTTATTGATCAGATGATCAGCTTTATTGACTAGTTAAAGTTTATGTGTTTGGCAGCTCGTTATATCTACGTAGTAAATAAGATCGAAGAGAAATCAAAAGCATTTTCAAACGTTGTGCGTAAATGTTGTATTCTGGTTATAAAGCTAATTTAAGACGATTTGTTCTTTTTACCCTTTAGTATAGTAGATACACAGATAAATATATATTTTTTCTTAATGTACACCGTTTGAAATGGTTGGTGTACGTTCATAAGTACGTCGATGCATTTCATCAATATTCTTGAGGTAGTAGGTGCCCGGAAATAAGGAGCTTATGCTACCCGAAGGCTTATAGGGAGCAGCATGATTATTTTTTTCTCTCACCTCCATCAGTTCAGAGAATATCTGTGGTTCTACCTTTTCGCGTGAACTCAGCAATGGCAATACATAACCTAATTTGTTGACAAATTTTTTGAAGACATCGGCATTTGAGGTCACTTTAATTGAGTACATAGAGGCGGCCAAGCCGGAGCCATACGAAAAGACAGCAATACGTTTGTTAACCAAGTTTTCGGCGTTTTCATTAACCAGTAATGAAACGAGACCCGAATACACAGACGGTGTATACATATTACCCACTTGATTGGCTAAGAGTAAAGATTTTTTAGTTTTCGTTTCGAAAACATTGGCAAATTGTGTCATAAATGTCTTTTCGACTTCGCGATCAAAATAGGTTGTAGCCAACGTGGCTGCGTTAAACTTTTCTAGGCCGGGATATTTCTTTTCTCTCTTTACTGCGTCTGTCGTCAGAAGGAAATCATTGAATACTAGTCTGGCCACAGATTTTTGCACTAATTTGCAGAAGGGTGTATGGAAGACTAAAGCATCGAAATTGTCCAAACCTTCTGATTCAACTGGGGCATTGATTTTTTCGAATTTCCTGCGATACAATTGATAGCAGGTGTCCAAGGCAGACAAATAGCATTGAATCGATAGTTTTCCATCGACAGTAGGATACTCTGAGCTTAAATCTGGTTTATAGAAATCATAGGCATGCTCCATGTGTGTTGCTCTGAGGCCTCTTTCGAGCACCAAGGGAGCATTTGGTCCCACCAGCATGGCTATAGCTCCGGCACCACCAGTCGGCCGGGCAGCTCCTTTAGCATATACCGCTATATCTGCACAAACGGCTAAAGCTAAACGTCCATCCCACGAGGAGGATTCTATCCAATTAATGGAATTAAATAAAGCTGCTGTACCACCATAACAGGCATTTGTGGTATCAATACCCTCAATATCGGTATTTCCGCTATCGGCAAACAGTTGCATTAGCACCGACTTGACTGATTTTGATTTATCCACTATAGTTTCAGTGCCCACCTCCATACGTCCTACATCGACGGCCTTAATATGATTTCTTTCCATTAGACGATTGACCACAGTTAAACACAAGGAATTGACATCTTCACGATCAGAGCAGAAACCCATTTTGGCTTGGCCCAGACCAATAGTATATTTACCCGCCGATACACCATCAAATTGTTCCAACTCGGTTTGATCGACATATTGTGAGGGAAATAAAACCTCAATGGCTAAAATTCCAACATTTTCAGGCCACATTATGTTTTGTTTTTATATAAAAATAATGTTTTTTTTCCAAATTGAAGTTGTAGGGGAGGAGAGGAGGTGATAATCAAAAAAAAAGAAGCTGAAAATAAAGAAAGAAACAAATATTAAAAAAGGTATTCATTTTTATTTTTGGAATTTTGGAAACATTTTTAATTATGTATATAATAAATGAATGTTTTCGATTTTTTTAATTTATATAAACAGTTGTTTTTTGTATTGAGCTTGAGATCACTTTTTTTATAAAAAATTGTTTTAATTTTATTTTTACAATTACAAAAAATTGTAAGAACTTTCCCTGAAGAAGCTACCCTATGTGGTAGCGAAATATCGGAAAATAAAATTAAAACTATTTTTTATAAAAAAGTGATCTCAAGCTCAATACAAAAAACAACTGTATAAATTTTTTAATTATAGATTTTAATAAACTAGCTGACCCGGCAAATGTTGTTTTTCCATATAAATTACTTTTAGGAAATATTTTTTTAGTTCAATAAAAATAACTAACTTAGACAAAGAAAAAATGCTTTAAGTATTTAGTTCAATAAATTATTTTTTATTAAGGTAACGAATATATTTTAAATTACAATTCTTAATAGCTATCTAAAATTTCATCGAAGTCGTTACGTTATTTAGATGAAGCGTAAATTGTCGCTTGGGGTGAGTCACCCTTAATATTTAGAAGTATGAAAAATAGATAGACGATTCTCAAACGTTTATTTCTGCATTGGCTGGACTATAAATTGTGTACAATTTAAAGAAAAATACTAAAAACTGTATGGGCGTTAAAGTAAGCGTAGTAAAAAAATATCATATTAATCATATCAGAGTCTTAGTAATATTTTGTGATAATTTCAAGAAGCCCGATATGCACACAAACATTCATGAAAATCGGTCAAACCATTTCGGAGGAATTCACAAACACCGCGACACGAGAATTTTATATATCAGATGAATAGTTCCATAAAGTTTTAATTAAACGTTTAATACAATATGAAATACAAGCAATTTGTATATACAACAAGTAACAGTGCTATATTCGGCCGTGCCGAATCTTATATACCCTTCACAACGTGTAGTCATGCAATAACAATTGTTTGTATCACCATTCATCCCATATAAAATACGTGCATACGTACACGTTAGAATAAATGTGGCATCGAATCCCAGCTGAGCCAAAAAAATTTTATTTATTTTTTTTTATTTAATATATTATTTATATTTTATTATTTTTTTTTATATTTTTTTTAAATTTTTTTAAAAAAATTTTTTAGAAAAATTTTTTAAAATTTTTTTTTAAATTTTTTAAAAAATTTTTTTTTTGTAGTTTTTTTTATTATTTTTTTCTTATTTTTAATATTTTTTTTTTTTGTAATTTTTTTTGTTTGGTATGTTTTTTACATGTATCTATGTATGTATGTTGTTGTTGTAATTGTGAAAAAAAACGAGGTGGTCGTGGTTTTTTGCTCATATCTCAGAAAGTTATGAGGCGATTGTGCTGAATTTCAATAGCGATTCATTCCTGGATATTTCCAAGAGATTGATACCATATACAGATCTGAGGAACATATAGTTGCTTCTAAAAGTTGATTTCAACCAACACACGGACAGACGGACAGACGGTCAGGGCTTAATCGACTCCTCTATTCATAAGCTTTCAGAAAATATATACTTTATGGGGTCGGAAATGAAAATTGTAGAAATTACAAACGGAATGACAAAGCTATATATACCCTTGTGCACCACAGGTGAAGGGTATAAAAATGAATTAAAAGAGATTATAGGCCTTACAAGCGCACAGTACAGTGACGTAAGGATTATTAAGCTCCTTAGCCCAGAGTTTTACAAAACTAAGTACATCTCTGGCCTTATTGGCAGTCATAGTTATGTGTGGGATGAAATTGAGTTTTAGATCAAGTAAAATTGCAAGATCAATGAAGTTATCAACTAATCTCAGCTAATAACTATTATAACATAGTGTGCACAAATCGGATTCATTCTAACGATTACATTTTTGGAAATTAAGCTCTATAATATTTAACTGTCACCAGACGGACGGATACAGCTAGATCGTCCTAAAATGAAATCAGGACTAAAATGGATATTTCGATGTGTTACAAACGGAACTAAAAAATGATTTTTTTTTTTTGGTGGTGGGCATACACCGTACGTGTTTTGCACCTAAAAACATAAGCTTGTACATAAACATTTTTTGTTGTTATTCTGCTGACCCGGGGTCCTCCCGTAGCAATATTTACTGCCCCAATTGTCAAATTTGATTGCGTCCATGGAAATTGCAATGTATAGACCGCAAATTGCCATATGTAGCAATTTATTGCGCAATCATTACTTTGCTGATTGCTTGAGCAATTATTGCCGCAATGAGTCGTCAAAATCATTCAATTTTCTTTGAATTTTTAGTTTTTATTTGCAGAAAAAACGCCAAATTAAAATAATTTTATTTGACAATAATAATTTAGAGTGAGATATTAAAAAAACATAGAAGTTAAATAAAAAATTAAATTTAATAAATAAATTTCTTGTGTCATAAGTGTTGTTGTTACATTTTGTTTTTTTTTTTTGCAATTGAATTTGACAGCTTGTGTTAAAAGATTATTGCTCAGCAATGTATTATAACATTTATTGCTAAATATGTGTTCTAAAACATATTCATGCCGTCTACACGTTAAAATCTGTTGTTGGCAATGGATTTTGACAATTGCTGTGGCAATAATTGCCAAACATATTGCTCGTGTAGCAGGGGGATTGCGCGTAAACGAATGTTTATTTTCACTAACTTTAAAGCATTAGTTTTTTCTAAAAGTTTTATTTATTTTAATATAATATTATATTTTTATTTAATATTTGTAATGCTTTTTGTTGTGTAAAACACAAGTTTTATTAATAATTTTAGTAGGAAAAACTAGAAATAGGTGTATTTTACCTCATTTAATACGAAGATGTAAACAAATTTACAAAAATTATTTTTTGTTTAAAAATATTTATTTTAATTTTTTTTCTTTATACGCACTATTTTTTTGGCAAATCTTTTACAAGTTTTAGCAATTAACGCACATACACACATACATAATAAAATTTAATACAATGAAGAAAAAAACTCACCGAATAATACAATAACTTTCACTTTTTACATAAAAACAGTTTAATCAATTCTTAACGCAAAATTGTTTTCAATTTAGGCCCACTAGTTAAGACAAACCAATACTATACAATATTAAAACAAGAAATAATAATTAAAAGTATTGTTTATAAAGAAAAAATTATAAAATAAACTAAATCGAACTAATCGGCCGTGTTTATTGAAAGTTACAACAAAAATAAACGGTAATAAACAAAAACTTTTGCATTAACCAGATATTTAACTATTTGTATTTGGCTGGCCACTTCAAAAGCAGAGATAGAGAAGCTATTATTAAATGGAGCAGTTTTCGATCAAAGAAACAAAATAAATGCATAATTACAAAGGTATTGTATACAGCGATTTTGGTTTCTTAGAAGAAACAAAAAAAAAAAAAAAAAGAAAACAAGTAAGAGTGCTATATTCGGCCGTGCCGAATCTTATATACCCTTCACAACGTGTAGTCATGCAATAACAGTAGTTTGTATAACCATTCATCTCATATGAAATACGTACATACATACATATATAAAAAACATACATATATAAAAACATCCCATTGTAAAATTAAAAATTTACGTATGTATTTAAAAAAAAAATTAAAAAAAAAAATAATTAAAATATAAATAACAAATATAAAACAAAAAATAAATAAAAAAAATTAAAAAAAAAAAATATTTAAAAAAAAATAATAAAAATATAAATAATATATTGAATAAAAAATAAAAAAAAAATATAAAAGAAATAAAATAAATTGTTTTGGCTCAGCTGGGATTCGATGCCACGTTTACTCTAACCTGTATACTGGTTAGTATGTATGTATGTTGTTGTTGTAATGTTGTTTTTGTGAAAAAAAAATAGAGGTGGTCGTGGGGTTTTGCTCACATCTCAGTTGTTTATGTACCGACACACGGACAGACTGACAGAGCTTAATCGACTCCCCTATTTATAAGCTTTCAGAAAATATATACTTTATGGGGTCGGAAATGAAAATTGTAGAAATTTCACACGGAATGACAAACCTATATATACCCCTTTTCACTGTGTGAAGGGTATAAAAAAACAGATAAGATTTAGGTAAAACGTTATGCATAAATATTTTTAACTCTATAGCTTAAAAGACACCTATTCAGAATCACTGACTTACATTTGAGCAAGAAAAAGAAAATACTAAAACTAAATTGAGAAAACATAAAAAAAACTTTCTCTGGTAAACGATCAAGATCACAACATATGAAATGAATGAATGAATGCATAAACATGATTCGGCATAATAAAACCCAATCAAATAAAATCATTGAACAAAAAACACAACAAAACAAAAAAACACAAACAAAAAACGAATATTAATTTTTTATTATTGGTGCCTCAAAGCAGGCATGTGTGTATACTATAAACAAAAGACTGCACATTATGTGTCTGTTTGAGGTTCTATACAGAATACAAATATCAATAAATATCATCTAAAGTCTAAAGTTTATTTAATTGACGGTTCAGTCATTTGTCAGTCAGAAAAAAATTAATCTGCCAATTGTTGTAAATTTGTAATACAAAAACAAACAAAAAACTACAACGACAAATTATAACAAGTCAAGTATATTTGACCGTGTCGAATAGTATATTCCCTTCACCATCATGTATAAGAAATTGATATAAAAAAATTCCATAATGTCCAAGCCCTCAGTTATGCCATTTTGTTTTGAATATCATCTTTGCTTTCTAGAATTTCGCTATTGAAGATCACTTTGAAAACATTTCGAGCTGAGATATGAGCAAAAAACACGATTTTTACACAGTCAGATTTTGCAGCTCCCAGATTTTGTATGTAAATGTATGTATGTGGGTAAGTTAATGATGGTAAACTGTGTGGCCTTTTGTTTTTGTTATAATTTTGTGTGACTTCGTTAGCTACATATTTTGCGAAATCTTTCGTTTATTCACTGTTCGTTGCACTAACCCAGCAGATAACGCGACTAGTCCATACACGCGTTTAAAGTGTATTCTGTAATGGACTAGGGCTAATCCAAAGATCATTCAAATGTATGGATAAAACATGGTCGATTTAACATTACGATATCCTAGGGCTGGACCATATAACCCATCGGAGTATTCTCAAAACTACGAAAACATGCCGAGATTGTATGTACAAGATGACATGCCATTATATGAAGGGTATATAAGATTTGGCACACTCGAATATAGCACTTGTAATTGGTTATTACTAGATTTGACCAATATCCGCCATTTTGTTTCGGATGTCATCTTGGATTTAAAATTTTTTATAGTTTACTGTATTTTACTGGTCAAGCCCTTTCATTTAATGTGTACCACATACGGGTATGTGCAACATATGGTGACTTTAGAAAGAATAGAAACTTTATTTCAACCAACACGCAAGCACACGGAAATCACTAAATCAACTTTCCAATTCATAAGGTTTCAGACTTTATTTGGTTACAAACGATTATTTTAGAAGTTGCAAACGAAACGACAAAGCTACATATATGTACGCAGTACCTTTGCCATGAGAGGTGAAGAGTATTAAAAAAGCCTGTTTATTACGAGTTTTAATGGGTGGTAAATGGTTTAACAAATATTGTAATAAATTTAGGTTAATGAAATGAAAAATGCATGACAATTTTTTTGTAGATGACATGATTAGAGGAGAAACAAACAAAAGTTCAAAAACCGGTTGATGTTTTTTCTTGTAAAAAAATTTCGAAATTTTTTGTAAAAACAAAAAAAAAGTTGAGTTAAAATTTTGGGTGTGTTTTAAATTATTTGTATGTAAATACATACATATTTTAATGCCAGTTATTTTGATAAATTTTTAGGCAAAATATTGCTGTTTTAAGATCTTTTTCTTACAAATTTATCAATGTCATCTTTCATCAGACTGACTATGACTCAATAAACGAAAACATTGTTGACATAAAATCCGGTCACACTATTAAAGCTTAAAAACAAACATTTAATAGCGTTTTATTCGGTTGTGCCAAATTTTGTATACCCATTACCAAATATTGTGCGTTAGTATACTTGTGTATATAAAAAAAAATATTTGTAAAGTAGAATATACAACCACATAAAAAGTTCCAATAATAATTAAAACTTTTAATAATATGAAGAAGTAAGAGTGATAAATTCCACTGTGCCTTTTACAAACCTGTACGTATGGGATAATTTTAAAAGTTACCTATTGGAAATATTTATTTTTTATTTTACTCAAAATTGTAAAAGTAACAGTAAAGAGTTACCTAAACAAAAGCTGAACAACATTTTTTTATTTATTTTTTTTTAGTATTAAAAAAAGATTCGTGACATGTGACAATTTTAAAAAATACTAAATAAAGTTTGCCATTTCACAATGAAATTTATTTATCGGGTATTCTTGAATCGTCAGTTTATTCATATACCCTTCGCAGTTAGTGTAAGGGTATATATAGGTTTGTCATTCCGTGTGAAATTTCTACAATATACATTTCCGACCTCATAGTGTAATGAGTATAAGCAAATAAACACGACTGCATCTGTTTTTTCGCTTATTTTTACTACAAAAATTAAAATTTACCAGCCCAGGTTGTTACTATTTATAGATAGATGCCTCTGGAGATATTTATGAAAATTTTTGAAGAAATTCGTCACTAATCGGCAAAGCTATAGGCAAAAATTATTTGAAAAATATATATTTTTTTAATATATTACGACGCATAATTTTAACACTTTCAGGTATATTATTCAATGATTTTTTGATAATTTTTTCATGTTCATATCCTCATATCCTAATACATTATAATTATTTTATTGCAACACTTTAGTAATTTGCTAGTTTCGGAATACGATATACCTTGAAATAACAGTTTTTTAGTAAGTCGCTTTCTTTTTTTATCATAAATAAAGTGTTTTTCGTGACCTTATTGCTTTATATTTTAACCGAAAACTTTAGTGAATATTACGAAGATAAATTGAAAAATTAACACCTTTCGTTCTTAATTTTTAGAGTTACACTAACTGCTGCTATTAAATTGACCACACCAAATTTGATATGTTTTCAAATAATTGATCGTAACTAAAAGACAGTTATACTACAGTTACACCTGAGCCAAATCTAGTAAGTAGCAGATTTTGAGCTAATCTAGTTTATTTCTACTAGATTTCCCATACAAAACAAAATCAACTTCCCCATTTTGTAGTGGCGGCCAACATGAATTTACATTTTCTAATAGTGCTTATATTGCGCTAGTCAAGTCCTTTTAGATGATATTTTATTTATTTGCTCATATCTCAGAAGGTTATGGGGCGATTGTTGTGAATTTTAAAAGCGATTCATTAAAGGTTATTTCCAAAAGACTGATACAATACACAGATCTGAGGAACATATGGTTGATTCTAAAAGTTGATTTCAACCAATACACGGACAGACGGTCAGACGGACAGGGCTAAATCGACTTCTCTATTCATAAGCTTTCAAAAAAATATGTTTACAAACGGAATGACAAAGCTATATATAACCTTGTGCACCACAGGTGAAGGGTATAACAAGTACTTGTACCAGCGCGAGACGCAATGAGTTAAGGAATCCGTCGATATTCAGAGTCCGGAAATCATATAGTGCTTTTAAAAGCGGACAAACGGATAATCGTTAGTTGGGTATAAGGATTTAGAGAATATACATAAGTATGTATGTCTTTGAAATGAAATGAAATTAATAAAAAAATTCTCATAAAGAAAATGCTGGTTAATCTTTTCAAATAAAACCTACACGAGAAATAATGTTTTCTTTTATTATTAGTTTGTGGTTCAAAATTACGACTAATTTAATCGTTTTTCTTTTCTTTAACCAAATAAAACAATTTTAAGTACAACTGAATTGCAAGAAAACAATACTAAATGAATAATGCATTGAAGATTCTTTTAAATAAAATGCGGGTTAATAGAAATTTCTCCTAAATAAAGTGCGGGTTTATAAAAAAAAATGATTATGTTTGAGTTACTAATGCCGTGTAAAAGCCTTGAGATTGTAGATTTCTATAATAAAAACAAAATAATTATTTATTGAAATAACTAATAAATTCTACATTCAAATAAAATCATACAGTAAATGTCTCTTGTATGATGTATTTGATGTATTCTCGATTTTTAGAAAATTTACATTAATTTTTTACAGTCAGTGTTATTCATAAAAATGGTCAATGGTTCTTATAAACTGATTTGATTTTAAAACGTTTTACAAACCTGTAAATATTTTTACGAATTAAGTCGTTATAACGATTTTTCTTACTTTCTAATTTATAACAAATTATTTTTATAAATTTACTTTTGACTAATTTTTACAAAAATATTTGCAAAAATTGTATATTTGTAATTTTTTTTATTTTTTTTTATTCTTATAAAACATTTTTAAATATTTGCGAATAATTGGACAGAAGCGGTAACACAGTGGGTGGCAAAAAACAACTTGTTTTGTTGTTGATATCAGTAGGTTATATTGTTTGTTAAATGTTTATTTTTTTAATTAACAAAATTTTTCTTCTTGAAAACGAAAACGTGACTCATTAACGACTATAAATAGTTGCTACTTAAATAAATACGTACATTAGACCATACAGAGAAAAAAGTTCATTGTACGTCTTCGAATACAAAAGGTCTTTTGCAAAGCAATTTAGATTTGTTTGCAGATCTTAGGGAATTGCTCGAGAAAAGTTGTTCGAAGTTGCCTTGAAAAAATACAATATTTAAAGATGTACGGTTGACTTTTTTCCGGTACGGTCTAACGTACGGACTTTGTATATTTGAATTACTTAAGGGAGTTGTTTATTAAAATTCATTAACTTTAAAATTGGTTATTATTGCAATTACGAGGGTTGCCATTTTTGTTTCGATTTTATTCAGCAAATAAAATGATATAGTCGAAAACGGCTTTATAGCTTTTCAAAATATTCTCTATAAGATCAATACACTTTTGCCTACGTGCAAACCAATTTTCGAAACACTTTTTCCATAACGCCTAACCAGGCGTCGAAAAACGTGGACCTTGCAATTTATTTCTTTTGATTAGGAATATAAATAAGTTAGTGGGTGCCAAGGCTATACGGCGGATGACTCATTAACATTTTGAGTGCTGAAAAAGTTCCTTGTCCGAGTCGGTGTGTGCGAGCGCTCATTGTTGTGGTTAAGAATACGTCTTTGGCGATGAGTTTTTCTTATATCTCCGAAATAACCCAGCAAAATCTTCATGGCTATTTCATATCGTCTGTCTTACTAAGAAGTATTTTAGTAATGACTTGATTTATAATGTGATACGTAAGTACTAATTTTCAGACTTTTGCTTAGATACGCACACAATACAAATACATAACTTTTTATAATTCTCATTTAGTTTAACACGCGTAGGGTATAAGTAATGATTTTCGCAACAGCGGCAAAGCATTTCTTCAACAAAATGACGACTTGTAGATTTTCACTGATTTTTTAATTTAAAACTAACGTATCAGAACGAATTGCACAATAATTAAAACGAATTTTCGTCCTTAGAACAACCAAACGACTTCTGTAAGTCCATAATAGTAATGGGTTATTTAGGTTATTAAAATCAAGTACTTATTTATTGCTATAAAAGTAAGTACTTATTTATAAGCGACCGTCATAAGTACTTATACGACGAGTCCCTATTTGTAAGCGAGCGTGTTAAGTACTTGCCTCCAATGACATCGCCGTTTTAAAATAATGAGTTTAGATGCCAAATTGTAAGTAGTAAAAAAGTTTTTTATTGCATTTAACTATTATTTTAAAATGAGAGTTTTTGCTGGAAAGAAGTCACCGTTCTACGTTGTAGCAATGGTACGATAAGGACAGGTTCAGTTCTTTTGAAAATAGGCGATCATTTGATTTTGAGCTCGAATGACTTATAAAGTTTTGCTAGTCTCGGAAGATCTATACATTCAACAGTGGCTTACTTAGTGCTCATACGCATAGATCCACGATTCGTCACCTTAACAATACCATACACATGTTTTGAAGCACTCTGATCATAATTTTTGAGCGAGCCCTTTTTTACAGCCAAATGCTTATGCAATATTGAATATATGATGGTCTCACTAATATTTAAGGTTGCCTCAATCTCACGATGAGTTACATGACGATCTTGCAGTATATTTCACACCCAGCGTCAATGTTTTTCGGGACAACAACCAATTTTGGACGACCTTCACGAATCTCGTCGTTGAGCGAACTACGGTCACGATTGAATTCAGTAAACCATCGATAAAGACTCGTCCTTAAAGGTGCTTCATCGCTTAAAATCGAACTAAGTTTATTGATGTACTGTTGTTGATTTAATCTACGTCGGAAATCGCACGAAAATGTTTACGATTTAATTCCATTCTTTGGTCGACATAAATTTTTCATGTTACTGCTAGTAACGCAAACAGCATTCGTAAGTTAAAATGTTCTGCGTACGTATATTTAAGTTTCAAACGTCAGTTGACAGATTTCAGCACTGGGGTTGCTGAATCCCGAAATATAAAAGACAACTCTCGTTAATTTTTTTTATGTTTTTAAAGGACGTTAAATCAATTAAAAGCATGTTGCTTACATATGTAAATACATAAGTATATAATATTTTATGCATTTTTTTTCTAATAATATGTGCAAGCGAATTTATTTATAATTCTAAATTGTAAGGTGAAGAAAAATTCTAAAAAATCCTTTAAAAAAGGCTTTATATACTTTTGAATTTGTACATTGTTTTTGCTTTACGATTTAAATGCACTTTTTCTAATTTTTATAAATTCATTAGTTAACTTTTTGCACTTTGCACTTAACATACATATTTCTGATTTTTTTTTTTCAATTTTTAATTTTTATGTATTTTCTTTATTTAAACAAAGCAAATACTTTATGGATTATTCTTACCGCTGATCTCAAACAATAACAAAATGTGTAATTTTAAGTTTTTGTTTAAATGATTATTTTTTTGTGTGTTTTCCTAAACACTTTCAACGTGCGATCGATCACAACCGTTAATGTTAAAATCCGTTGGGTCTCTGACAGAAGACTAAATATTTATTTCGAACTTACAAAAGAAAAAAAAGACACGAACAAGCTAGCAGTTGTAGATAATCGGTTGTGTTTTGTTAAAAAAAAAAAACAACTCATATTATTAAAATTGTTCCAATATACAATATGGCATTGTATAAGTAAATACCATTCATTGCTCGCTCTTCTCTGCTATCCAATTTTCTTAAATTTCTTTGAAAGTTTTTGCTCCAAAAACGTCAAACAAAAATTGCGTCATAAGTGAGAGACTCAACTTTATTAATTTCTTTTGAAGATTTGTATTATCACCACATCTACTGAAAAGGTTAAACTGCATTAACAAACAAACCATGTACGTATATATGCATGTACATACATATGTGCATTAGCACCAACTAAACATAAACGTTAAAATATGCTGCCTGTGGTTTCAAAGAAAGTTTTTTATACCCTTCACCTGTGGTGCACAAGGGTATATATAGCTTTGTCATTCCGTTTGTAATTTTTACAATTTTCATTTCCGACCCCATAAAGTATATATTTCTGAAAGTTTATGAATAGAAGAGTCGATTAAGCCCTGACTGTCTGCCCGTCTGTTGGTTGAAATCAACTTTTAGAAGCAACTATATGTTCCTCAAATCTGTATATGGTATCAAGCTCTTGGAAATATCCAGGAATGAATCGCTATTGAAATTCAGCACAATCGCCCCATAACTTTCTGAGATATGAGCAAAAAACTACGACCACCTTGGTTTTTTTTCACAATTACAACAACAACCTACATACATACTGGTTAAAGTAAACGTGGCGTCGAATTCCAGCTGAGCCAAAAAAATTTTATTTTATTTAATATATTATTTATATTTTATTTTTTTTTATATTTTTTTAATTTTTTTTATTATTTTTTTTTTATATATTTTTTTTAAATTTTTTTTTTGGTATGTTTTTTACATGTGTGTACATAAGTATTTTATATGAGATGAATGGTGATACAAACAATTGTTATTGCATTACTACACGTTGTGAAGGGTATATAAGATTCGGCACGGCCGAATATGGCACTGTTACTTGTTTTTAACTGATATCTTGTTGGCAATATTTTGAAGCAATCAAATGATTGTCAAGCGAAATCTTTGCCAAATTGAACAATAACATAACAACTTTTACCTGTTTAAACAAAAATTTAAAGAGATTTTTTATTAAAAAATATATAAAAAAATTTGGACTTTTAAAAAAACCGAATATAGTTACGATTAAATGAAAATAAATAATAAAACTGAAACCTGAGGCCGAATTACGGCATTCGATCACAATCGAAATTTTACTCGAACGATCGAGTTCGCTGTGCTTTAGGTATAGATATTCTAATAAGATTTTTACAATTTCGATCACGTTCGAATGCCGTAATTCGGCCTCTGATTTGACAGCACTATTTATATTACAGTTCAGTGAAATTAAATATTAATAAATAGTAGTTTTAAATCAGGTATAATTAAAAAGAATGTTGATGATGAAATCCTAGCTGGTTAAGAAAATGCTTTCTACTCGGCGAATATCGCAAGAATCATATGAAACTGCTTTGTAATTTTTTTTTTAGTTTCGTTTGGCAGACTCAGCCACACTATGGGATTTCTGCTGCAAAAAAGGCATTTTTTGACTATTACTTTTATAGAGAAGAGTCTGACAAACAAAAGTCTGTATTTTTTTTAAAGATATATGTATATATATATTATTATAAAAGATCGGTTGAAGTCAGGTTAATGTTGTTAAAGGGAAATATATGGTAATTTTGTTCAAATTCAGAGATTTATATATCGAATATGTTTCGAGCGGAAAAATCTGAAAAATCTGGAAAAATCAGAGATTTATATATCGAATATGTTTCGAGCGGAAAAATCTGAGTGTCGATTTTATTTAAATCCGAAGCCTTGTTTTTAATTTAAAGGAACAGAAAAAGTTATTGCGTACATAGTTTAAGAGATATGAGTGCATCAAAATTGTCCTTAAAAATTCAGCATTGGCTGTTTTTGTTGAAGAAAAAGTCAGTTAGCTCGGTTTACCTCCGTGCTCTCAGTATAACGAAATAAAAGGTAAAAGGCTCTTCTTTTGAATTAGTTGAAAAAATTTACCAACTTTTGTCAATCTTTTAAAAAAAATCCAAATTTAGTAAAAAAAAAGTCACGAATATTGCACGCTAGTATTTGTAATAAAAAAGTTTTGCATACCTTTAGGCTTAACGTTTTAGAGAAATTTGAGTTATTAACTATAAAAATTTGTTAATAAATTGTTGACAGCTGTTTTAAAAAGTGTATAGGAATAAAAACAAAACATAATCATATGTTTTAATAAAAGAAAATGTATAGAAGAAAACCGCTTAAATTAAATACAAAATTTGCAACGAGTAAATAGTTAACGTTAATAAATATTGTAATAAAATTTTAAGTATAATTTTAAAAATGATTTTATTTTCTGAGTCATATAGTGAATTTTGCCAAGAACTTATTGATTGTGGTAGCAATGTCGATTTGTTAACAAATTTTATAAAACAGGAAATTCGGTGCTTGCTATTGATGAAATTGAAGTAGTGAAAAAGGCAGTTGTGGGGTGGGTTTTTGGTCATTTTTTAAATCGTTGGGGAGAAGCGCACAAAATCAAATCTTATTTCTTTCGGAAAAACGCGACTTGGTTAGAAAGAAAATACATCTTTAATAGGCGTGTGCCAAATTTAATCAAATTCTATTGAGAATCACGCCCTATACATTGAAAAGAAAAAAACCTGGAAAAATGGGGGTCCCAGGGAGGTACCCTAGGAGTCGACGGATTTCAACCAAAATTTGTAGTGCTCTTTTTTAGACCAACTTATGGACATCTGGGAGGTACCCCTAGGAGTCGACGGATTTTAAAAATTTTTTGAATTTTTCTTTTCTACTACAAATTGAACAAGTGTGCAAAATTTAATCGTTGTAGCATCACTCCTATTTTTTGCAGTTAGATGTATGAAGAAATACCACTGTGCGCCATAACAGCGTCTCTAAATTGTTCAGCTGTATTATGAAAAACAGCGTTCTGTAATAAATGTTTTTCGTGCTATTCAAGGAACCTTCGGTGCTGCCTAAAATTTAAGCGCATGGTATTGGTGAGCTCTGATTTGAACAAGACGGCTCTACGTGAAACATGGGACTTGTTGAGAAATCATTGTTGTGAAAACTTAATTTCATGTTTTGCTCCGGTTAAATTGCCACCTAGTTCGAGCGGTGTCACACATTTGGACTATTTCCTCTGGGAATATGTAAAGTCTGAGGTCTTCTGGAATAAGCCAGCTACGATTGACGCTTTAGAAGACAACATTACGCTTATTTGCGAGATACTAGTCGCTATGCTCGAGGAAGTTGATCAAAATATAACCTTTTGAGTGGATCACCTCAGACGTAGTCGTGTCCAACGTTTTCGTTATGTCATTTTAAAATAGTAAATGACATAAATTGTTTAGGATTAGTTTTCAATCTTGATTTCATAAGAATTATGTAAAATGAGTCAGTTTTTTTATATTTCTCTTAAAATTTTTTTTTTTTTTTGTTTTAAAGGCATTGGCTTAACATTTGTTATTCCATGAAGGTTAATTATTGTCATGAATTATTATTTGTAAAATGAAGTGGTATATCAAGTAGAAGTTAGAAGTAGAATTAGTACGAAAGAAGCGTAAGATTCATGTTAGGTTTTAGTAGAAGTCGTCGCAGATTTATTTGTTGGATAAGCA
Source organism: Phyto melanocephala (assembly GCA_941918925.1). Taxonomy (NCBI): domain Eukaryota; kingdom Metazoa; phylum Arthropoda; class Insecta; order Diptera; family Rhinophoridae; genus Phyto; species Phyto melanocephala. The sequence continues at coordinate 65,818,048 of OW799237.1, forward strand.
ATTTCTGCATCTACTTCAAAATTATGCAGGTTCTCAGGGTAAAAATAAAAAAGTCATAGGATTTGACTAATATATGGGTATGGAATATATTAGTCAAATATAATATCGTGTAATAATATTATAATAACTACAAATGAAATGGACAGTCTTTGCTCCTTTTTATTGCAATTGCTACGAGCAAAAAAAAAAACATGACAAAGAAGTGATTTGGTCAAAACATTGAGGATTTCAACATTTTGTTTATCAATTTATGTATGACACTGTAGAAATATGCTGAAAAAGCATTCAGTTTTGCTTGCCATTGTATGAAAATACATAAGAGCCACTGATTTCCAAAATTCGTTTCATGCATCGGAAATATTTTTATCAGAAATGTTTTAATTCTGGATATTGATTTGTGCACTTTATATTCATTGCAAATCACTTTTACAGATATACTCTTTTCAAGCTTATTACGAATATCATTTTTTTATGTTTAATTGAAAGTTTGTAATCACCGGCATTTTATTCAATGTAAATAGAACAACCTTTCACGAAAAGAGATTCTTTCAACTGAGTACATATCTACAAAAAATAAGTGCAACACGCATATTTCAGTATTCTTGGAATAGCGGTAAATCTAAAGCTAAAAAATCTAAATAAAAAATATGTAAATAAAAATGACAAATTGATCATTTTGGGAGAAAAGTTGCGATAACTGAGGTTTTTAAAGTTGCGTTAACTGAGTCAACAATGCAAACAATTTACGAGTTGCGCTTATCGAGGGTTGCGTTAAGCGAGGTGGCACTGTACACACTATATATGCGAATATTCGTTTCATAACTTGTATGTAGTATGTATAATAAAATGTGTATATATCGATTTAAAACGCATAAATACATACATACATACATAACATAAAAAAACAAAAAAGAAAACATGTAATTTGCAAAAAAAGTAAACTTCCAGCCTATTAAATGATATATAATTTGAGCAAATAACTAAAGTCGTTCCAATGTTATCATCTTTTTATCAAAAAATTATTTGCCCCAATTCAAATTGTTCTACATTACCTACTTTGTTATAAATAATAATAAAAAAATATTCCAACAAAGTCACCTTTGCTTGATTTATTTAAAAAAAAGTCTACCAAACGACAAAATTTTGAACGAACATTTTTCGATTTCTTTAGCCAGAAACGGATGTGTCGCTCCTTAAATTCAAAAAAAATTAATAAAATTTCTATGACAAATACGTACAAAACTTTACACAACTAAGAAATTCACAAGAAAAAAATTATTTTTCAATAATTTGTGCAATTTTAATGTGCCGGCGCGGTAAATGGCATGCCAATAAACTCCTTAACATTCAAGGGCTGTCATTAGAAAAATCTAAGATTTTTTCTGATATTTTTCGTATGGAAAAAATAATTTAAGTCATATTTATCAAACCACACACTTCTATGGAGGCTGAAATTCGTGAATTACAGATAATTTATTAAAAATGTTTAATAGTGGAAAAGCCCTATTCATGTCTTTGTTTTTGTCGAATTTCTGGTACGATACAAATTTCTGAGAAACATGAAAAAGGAATACAAAATTGCAAAGTATGGAGGTATGTGTGATAAGTTACTGAAATTTATTCCAGATCAAATAAAATTTTATGCAAATTGTGACTCGAACCAAAAAAAAATTTTGTTACATACGGAGAAAGTAATAAAATTCAACATTAAAACATTTATCTTTATAGAAGTAATTTTTGTTACATATGTACAACTCATTGTGATATGTGCGTTCTTACTGTGTATTCGGTTTCATCTGCATTTTTAAAATCTTTTAAATTTAATATCAAATTATAGTTCTGTGTCATTTTACATTTAAAACAAGCTGTAAATGAAGGTTTAAATGAGTTTTCTTTTGCTATCTATAGTTCAAAAGGAACATACAAATATCGTTAACTTAGTGTGCAAACTGCTAAATTCTTATTTTTATAAAATCAAGTTTTTAATGCAGTGATGTAGTACAACTTAAAATACATAAACCCCAAGAAAGAAAATGTCGTTATTTCGATTGTAACCTAAAGTTTTGCTATGGTATGCAGAACCATGTCCTTAAAAAAGAAACGGAACGGTTTTGACTTTTTCATATCAAACGATTGTTTTATGCTTTAACTAAAAAAGATTAGTATCACAGTGTGCCAAACGGATCCGTTTCGGATCCGTTACGGATCCGCATCTTCGTATTTTCTATCCGTAGCGGAATCCGTTACGGATCAGCTTTGGATCCGCAAGCGGGAGAAATTCTTTAAAAAAAACGGATCCAAAACCGGATTTTATGTCCGTTTTTTGGATCCGTTACGGACATTAGAAACATTTTGGGAAAATATGTTGTTTGTGGTTATCCTATAGTAGCGCATACGTTCTTCACTAATGACATCAACCAACTTAATATTCTGACAAATTGTTGTATTCGGATTGAAGGCGAGCTGCAGCAACATTTGCTTAATAATATAAATAAAAAAAGTTATTACAAATTCATTTTGCTGGGTCCACACAAGGACCTTTTCATAAAAAAAAACTCAATTATTAAAAACTGATTTTGCTGGGTCCACACAATGACCTTTTCTTAAAAAAAAACTCAATTTGCGATTACACTGTCAAATCGAGATTACACTGATTCCGTTTCTAACTTTTTTACGGATCCGTAACGAGTCAGAAACGGATCCGTAAATTCGTGATTGCACTGATTCCGTTTTTAACTTTTTTACGGATCCGAAACGGGTCAGAAACGGATCAGTCAAATCGCGATTGCACTGATTCCGTTTATAACTTTTTTACGGATCCGGAATGGGTCCGTAACGGATCCGGAATGGGTCCGTAACGGATCCGCTTCCGGTTTTTGTGCACATTGGGTATATTATTACTACTAATATACATAAATACAATCAATTCCTTAATAATTGCATTTAAACTTTTAACCAAACACCGAAGTATAAAGAGATTAACCGTTTTTCTTTTCTATCATGAAAAATTTTATTTTTTAAGATACGAGGTTGAGGAAGTAAGGCATCGATATGCCACTAACAGTTGGAAAAACTCAATACATTTAAAATTTTTTACTAATACACCCACAATTTTCTCAATGGCAGCTAAATTTGCATGCAAGTTGAAATTTGGCAATTGCATGCCACTAAATGATAAAACGATAAACAATGTTACCCTTTTAAAATTTAATTCAATTTTACTGGACTATTTTAAATTTGTAATTAAAGTTCTAACTTGTTAAATGTATTATTTTGATATATTTTTTGAAATGCGCATTGAAATAACAAATTTGTTAATTATTGACCATTAATATTAATAAAATAATGTTAATAATAATAAATATTAAACGCTTTCCCAAAAATTCGCCTGTATGATGAACTTCGGAACTCTATCTAAACGAAAGAAACAAAAAGTAGATATTGAGGCAAAATTAAAATAAGATTTTTAAAATGAAGAAAAGCAAATGGCAAGAGATTGGACTATTTCGCTAATAATACAAATTTAACACTTGCATGACACTACTTGCATGTGTAAATGCAAGGTTAAGCTAATATTTAAATTTTTTCGGTCTTGAGTTTTATTAAAATTCACTAACACTGTATCTATAAAATGTATTGAACCATAATTAAGCACACTGAGTTTAAAAAACAACACCAATAGGTAAATTAAACAATTAAACTTATCAAAATAAAACAGCAGATCGTTTTTCCGGCAAAATGATTTGTTTTTTGATAATTCTTAAAATATTTCAAATATGAATACAAATAATAATAACTAGCATGTTCTGCGGTCGACCCATTTGAACGTTATCTAATTGAAATGTATCTTTACTCTTTTTGTTTTGTTTTTTATGCCATACACAAAAAACACAATTTGCAAAAACAATATGTATCAACAATGTTGATTCAACATGTTTTCTTTTAATTTTTTGTTTTGTCACACACATCCATACAATGTTTTGTGTTAAAATAACTTAAAATGCCTTATAACTCGTAAAATACTGAACCAAGTTTAAAAAAATTAATGTCTTTTGTAAAACAAATTCCAAAATATGTAATATATTTTCCAAAAAAACGTTGTTACGTTTATTTGGAAAAAAATATTTACCCAATATGAGCATAGTTTATTTAAAAAATTTTGTTTTTGTTATTTATGTTTATTTGGAAAATTTGTTTACAAATTTTTATTGATTTTAGACTATTGCAATCTATAAAACTGTAAAAATATATCTTTTATACATAGCTGTTAAGTAATGATTACTAATCGTAATAATTAGTAATTCGATTATTTTTTTTAAAGTTGAATTAATGAATATATTACGAGTATTTTCAGATTCGCACGATTACTAATTGATTACGGTTACAGATAATCCAAAAATAATCAAGATTATTTAGGATTACGATTACAGATATTCAAAAATAATCAAGTTTATTTAGGATTACGAGAAAATAATAAATAAAAAAAATAATCAAAAATAATCAAAAGTAATCCGAAAAATAATTGACTACTTTCAATGAATATTTTCGATTATTTTTTTTTTTATTTGGCGAAGTTATGGCAATACTGTCACAAATACATTTTTCTTCATGAAATTCTACCATTATTTAATTTGTTGTTGTTTTTTTCATTTTTGGTTATTATTATTGTTGGCAAAAATATGATTTACTAAGGGATGCATTTATTTAACACGCCCTTAACGTGTTCAGTTTCAGTTGAACGACTGTTTTCTTTTGCCGGGATCGTCAACAGTCCAAGGCGGCAATTATTGTCTGATTTTTCTTTTGAAAAATTAGTTGTAATGAAGGCCAACTGTAAATATACATATGTAAATTATAAAACTTTTTTTTTTGGAATTGAATGTATTCTGAGTGAATTTGTTTCTCATTATTATTTTTTTCACGTATTTTTCCTTTTTTTTTTTTTTGAATTTTCAAAATAAAATGTATATATGTGTAACATGCTGTAAATTCAAAATTTTTAAAAAATAATCAAATATAATTAAAAATATTCTGAAAGTAGTCAATTCTTTTGGATTATTTGTAATCATAATCAATTAATAATCAAGAATTGTTCAAAAGGGAATTATGTAATCAATACCATTATTTTTAAAATGTAATCTAATTGATAACTAATCGTAATCCAAACTTAACAGCTCTGCTTTTTTAATAATATTAAACTTAATTTCTTTAACAAATTAATTATGTATGTATGTATGTGTGTATGTATGTATGTGTGTATGTATGTATGTATGCACATATGTTTTTTTTAGGTATTTGCACCACTACAAAGTTGTTTACAATAATTGCAAACTGGTAAAAAAAAAACTTAAAGAGGACCACATAAACTAAACAAGGCAGTCATGCGTACCTACATTAAATGTTACACAAATATGTATTTATTCAGTTACTTAATAAAATTAAAAAATACAAGGTTTTTTCTATCTACATATATTTATTCACACTCAAATTGAAAACATTCTTAATTAGTTTTTGATAATTTCATAATTTTTGTCACAAGCAGTTTATCTTTAACACTTTTTTTATTATAGATCATTTAGTGTTCAATAAAATTTATTTTTATTTGCATTTTTAAACAAAACAATTTATAAGTTTATTGTATTACTATTTCTTAGCAACAATAAGGTACCAGGGTTTATCAGCATTTTGTGTATGAAAATAGCACTGTGATATGCAATCTTTAATATCGGAGTATGTTAACTGAAACACACAGTTCTAAGTTCATATGTATTTGCTTATTGTACAAATTTTTAAATTTTCTTTGTTTGCTTTCTATGTATTAAATTTGCATTTACAATAAGTGCTTTTATTTGAACAAGGTTAGAAGGTTGATAACGGTCAACGGGTATAATTATAAAATAAAATAGATAAAAACATTTTTTGAAGAGTTTTAGTACTGTTTTTTATACAGAAAATTATTTATTTCAAGAATAACGAGAAATGTTTTTTTGTTGATTACAAATGCTAGTTTATACGTCAAAAAGGTAGTAATTATCTAATTTTACCAACAAAAAAAGTAATTGTTTAAATTTTGACAGCCCTGATATAAATTATTTGTTTCTAAAGCTTTCTCTGCAATTCTTCACAATTTAATTCTGTGTAACCTTACAAAAACAACCACACGCTGTATGCTTGTATGCAAATGGTAGTAACAAATTTTAATGCTTATAACTACAGTAGACTCGCGGTAACGTGAACTATTAAAAACCGAGCGTGTTCACGTTTGCGAAGTTGTTCATGTTGACGAAGGTGTAACTCTTTAAAATTTAAAAATAAATTAGACATGTGATTTAACTCAAATTCATATATTTTTTTCTATTTCGGATTGTTATGTACATATGTTTTCTTAAGAAAAAAAAGTACGTTAAAATTTCCTTTTTTTGGATTATCTTTTAATTTTTTAATTTTAATTGCTTAACAAATTCTTCAGTCATCATATTGCTATTGTTTTCTTTTCAAGATGTTGCCAAGTTGAATTTAAATAGCCAATAGCGTCCATTAATAGTTAAACCAATTTTAAAAAATAGCTGCTGTCATCCAATACGATGTGGAGCAATTGTAGTCCACATGAGATTTAAAATTTCTAAAAGAGCGAGAATATTTTGCCTTTCCAATCACAAGAAGTTTAACTTGAGAATTTTGACAGTTTTTGTGACATTTTAAACGAAAAACTTTAGATTAAATTATGCTAAATCAGCAGCGCGCACTAATCTAAACCTGTGCAATCATTTACGGGGATACATCTTTTAATGAAAACGATTTGGACAATTGACAAATTAGTTTACGTTATAAGGCTTTCTCATTGTGTTCACGCTACAGAGTAGTCAGTGTAAAAAAAATAGGTTCAACTTATCCGGTGTTCACATAAGACTTTGGTTTTGCTACCGCGAGTCAACTGTATTTACTTAAATACAGGAAAAAAAAAGAATTAAAAAAAATAAAAAAATATTCACGTTTGTTAACTAATATTTGATTTTTTTAGGGTTCTAACAAATTAATAATGAATCTGCCTTATCTATAGGTTGTAAAAATTAAAATCGGTCCTTTCCGAACCAAATTCAAATTTTTCAAAACGAAGTTCCGAATTTATTTACCAAAACCACCATCATGTGTTTTTAGCGAAAGATCTATTAATTGTCAGTGTCTCAATGTAGCAGATGGCTTTACATATATAAAAAGGACATTCCTCGATTTTTTTATTACTTGACAGAAGGAAAAATAACAACAAAAATTAAAATAATGAAATTATTAAGAGATTTTTTTACGATGGGCGGATATAGCATTCAACAACACATGCATATGATAAATTTAGACGATTTTCTGTATTATTGAGTACATTAACAAACAATACTGACATTATGTATGGCAATTTGTAGGAATGTGTCACCGCAAAAGTGCAGTTTGACTCAATTAGACTTTTTCGGCGTGATTTTTTCAAGTCGCATGTCTATGCGAAAAAGCTTCAAATCATAGAAAACCCTAACGAACAGTCAAATTTAACCATTTTAATGAGTCAGAGTGATGGAAAATTAAACATTGCGGTTGCGCCATACCCCGCATAGCCATGGCGGTCATTTGCACAATATTATATTCCATACATAATGGAATTGAAATTTTCATTATATCTCACACATTTCTAATATTTTTATAGTTTTTTTCGAGTTATTACTCGGTTATTGGATAGTTTTTAATCTCACCACTGAATGTAAAAAACTTGACTTCGGGCATATACCTATGTAAGTGCATACATAAGACATGGAATTTTTGAATTTTAATCGTTTTGAGCAGGGTACAGGTTAGGTAGTTTCAGTTAGTCAGCACGTATTAATGTATGTAGTTACGGGTTTTCCAAAGTAAGCAAAATGCATTACACAATTTCTGCCAAATTGAATAAATTCAATATTTGTCAACCGATGATAATTTATAGCTTATTTTATTCACAAAATATGTCGTTATTTGCTGGTATTTTCATCAAAATTGGAGTAATTATTTTTAAGTTATGAACAAATATTTTGGGCAAAGTAAAAAAATCTGAGCAAAATAGAAAAAATGAAAACAGATTTGAAAGGCGACTTTTGCTATAGGCCATACCTATTCCTAATAGTTTAAATTGCAAACAGAATTAATTTATAAAAATCAACTTAAAAATTTAAGTGTTTAACTAAAAATACCTCATATTCAGACATAAGCAGTATTTTCATATTGCCACAGAAATTAGTATTTGAATTAGGTAATAAATAAATATTCTTTAATCATTTCTAAATTTCAGAAAAACCGAAAGATTGATCTTGTGAAATTACCAAATATTTCATAGGATATAAGTATGACTGGAAAACTAATGTTTGCACAATAATTATCATAATTGAAAAAACAACTAGTCCAGAAATTAAACAAAGCAAGTTGCTTACATACCTATGTAGGTACATTTTATAAAAATAAACGAAAAAGGTTACATTGCGTACACAAGTATAGTAATTTAATTAAACAATCAGAATCACCATTCAATCTTCTGGTGCTGATGCAAGTGTCTATTTTTTTTTCAAAAATAATGTACATATGTATATGTTGATACCTAACACATTTCTGTTACATCATGCTCTTTTTGGACAACAGTCGATGTACTATTTTTCTGTGGCATGTGTTCCTCTTGCATGAAAATGGTAACAAGAAATTGTTCATGCCATAAAGAAACTTTCACTTAGTACACATTTCTTGAAGTTAGTAGGGTAAAATTTATACAATTTTCATTTAACAATTCTTTGACAAACCACTTACCTTAACGTAAAATTAAATAAATTTTAAGTAGTCACTGAAATTTTGTTTGTTTGTTTTGGTATTAAACAATCTAGAAAAAAACTATACAAAACGAATTATTCCCTGAAACTGTTGCTTAATTTATAACTTTTTTTCTTTATTTATCTACACGTATTGTATAAAAAATGTAAATGTACAAGACTTCCACCGACGCTTTGCTCCGTTACGATGAGGTTGGTTGTTCAATATTTTCTTTGTTTCGGCATAAATTTTCTTTAAATACATTTATTTATTCTTCTTTGAAATACACACGGCGTCGTCATCGGTTTTGTTTTGATTATTTGACCACCTCACATGTATCTTCACAGCTGTTTTTGACATTTTTGTGCTGCATTTTGTGTTGAAATTGTAGTGTGGTGGTTGATAAAGTGCGGTTGATGAATTTACTAAGTATTATGTTGTCTGCTATGGTTTTTACCGTTAGGTGGTGAATTGATATGTTAGATTTTTCTACATCTTTAAGTGACGTTAATTTAAAAACTTGAGCCTAAAATTGGGAATTTTTCCAACGTATTCCTTTATATGTGGCCTCAAAGTCGCTACAAAAAACCATTTTTATACCCGCTACCAAAAAAATGGTGGGGGTATATTCATATTGTCATTCCGTTTGTAACACATCGAAATATCCATTTTAGACCCCACAAAGTATATATTTTCTGAATCAGGGTTTGATTTGATGACGATCTAGCTATGTCCGTCCTTCTGTTGAAAGCACGATAGAGGTCGCACCGAAAAAGCTAGGGGGCTCAAATTTTGCCAGAATCTTTCTTATACGTTTGTTTGGTATTGAAAATGGGCTAAATCGGAATATTAGGAAGTGAGTTATAGCTCGTAATGCAAGAGTAGGTCGAAAAAACCGTGTCCTTCGAACATCGAATAAAATGGAATTGTGTCCAAACGCATTAACGTAGACTCATGAAACTTCGAATATATATTTCCTGAGTAAAAACAATACCTTTCCCCGAAAATTACCTAAATCTATGCATTAGGAAAGAAGTTATCGATCAATATGTACGAAAATTTATACCGCACAGTGTATTTTTCGGTATATTTAAAAACAAAAACGTCATAAAAGAAACAAAATTGGATGTACGACTCTGAAATTTTGCACACTTTGCTTTTTGGTGAGAGGCTTTTACGCCCACCTCCCATATAACGTTTTACCCAAAATTCATATAATTTCTCTATTAATATAGATTTTGGAATAATAAAGGACTATATTGAAACATCTAGGTTGTACTCATTAGAAAAAACAACTTTGACACGCCTACTATAACGCCCACTTTCACGTTATCTACCGTTAATGAAATTAAAAAGCTCATGAAACCGCCAAAATTAGAGGTATGATGATAAAATTTGCTACATATATCCCCGTAGGCAATGTCATTACTGTGCCAAAAAATTAAGGTGCCACGCCCACTTTTACGCCCACCTCCCATACAATGGTTTACCTAAAATTCATATAATTTCTCTATTAATAAAGATTTTGGAATAATAAAGGGCTATATTGAAATATCTAAGCTGTATTCATTAGCAAAAACAACTTTGACACGCCTACTATAACACCCACTTTTCACGTTATCTACCGTTAATGATATTTAAAAGCTCATAAAACCGACAAAATTAGAGGTATGATGATGAAATTTGCTACATATATCCTTATCCATATATAATTGTTGTGCCAAAAAGTTTAGGTGATACGCCCACTTTAACGCCTACGGTTTATCCTAAATTCATGTAATTTCTCTATTGACAAAGTTTTTGGGAAAATAAAGGACTATATTGAAGTATCTAAATTGTATTTATTAGCAGAAACTTTATTGACACGCCTACTTTAACGCCCACTTTCATTGAAAGACTACATTTACAAAAGCATTTTAGTAGCATATCGAAGTTATAAAGGGTGGTTAAATTTTAAGGGCCGATGTTGAATTTAAATAAAACACAAATTATTTAGGAAATTATTATTATTTCTTTTTGTAAAGATAATATTTGTATGGTTCAGTTATGTATTTAACAAAATATCGGCCAAATGGCCCCTCCATCCTTGGCGCCACTCCTCTATCTGATGGTCCAAATTTTCATTGACAATGTTGATGCTCAATTGTTGGGCATGATGATGAGTCGATGTTGACTGGTCTTTTGCCACACTATCGCAAAAACCAGCAGTGGTTCCCATTCAACGAACTAAGAAGGCATTCACAGATTTTCTAACATTTTATACAGACCTGTTTTGCAGAAATTTAAATATTTTTTACAATTCTCCCGATTGTGGACGAATTTGAACGATTTTGTTGATCAAAAGCATTACAAAGTGCACAAAATGCATTTTGATTTGAACGCCAATTTTCATAAAAAACCTGAATAACTTTAAAGCGTTGCTCATTTGCATATCTTTCCACTGATCAAATTGAGTAACTTTGAGATTGAGAAATGTCAAATGAAATGCAGAAAACAAATTTAAAGACTAGGTGTAGTTCACCTTCAACATGGGCCCTTAAAATTTAACCACCCTCTACAAAGAAAGTGATACATATTTTATTATTAAGAGATTATTCCATAGCAATTAACAAAATAATAAATATTGAGCTTTAAATGTACACAAAATTGGTGGTGGATATAAAAGATTAGGCACAGCCGAATATAGTGCTTTTACTTGTTATACTTAAAAAATTAAAAGAAACAAGACGAATTTTGGGTGCAAAAAAACAAATAACAAGAAATAATTTATTTTTCCAGCACGATTGCCTCATTGAAACTACATTAAAAGGTTTTATTTTTTTAAGCTTACTCAAAAGGAGCAGTTTTGAAACCCTTTATTTTTTGTTTGATATAGAGTCTGTGGCCAAAGAACTCAATGGATTATTCTATTTAAGACATTTGTTTGAAGATCCATTTATATAACGAGGAGTAGCAATTCTTGTTTCACAGAGAGAGAGAGAGAGATTGCGACATTGGCCCTTTTAGCTCCAAGCCACAGATATGTATATAGACAAGTGTTACGTTTACATCTTAAATAAACAGTGATTCTTTTTATTAAAAAATAAAGTTTATTTAACAAATATTTAAATTATAGAGTTTGTTTAGTGTTTTCGGTGTTATACTTCTATCCAATGTTCCATATTTTCAATGCAATTGAGACATAATTGAATTATGTATTTCATTCTTTAGATCTTGAATTGTTTCTGGCTTATTGTCATATACTTTTTTATGTGCCCCCAAATAAAGAAGTCAAACACTGAAACATAGAAATGTCAAATTAAGTTAGACAAAAAACTTAACGTTAAGGTGTGCTTCACATTTAACATCGTTCATTATGGTTATACCATTCTTTACATTGGTGATGCAGAAAATATATGTATACAGGTTCTAGAACTTGTTAAATTAAAGGCCACAAACATTTACAGATTGGCTTGTGATTTATTAATCATAATGACGAATGCAAGACGAGTCGGAAATTGAATTCATTAATAACAACTATCATATCGGGTGGGATCGTCGAAATTCTCGGTATGATAACTTCTTCATACATATATAATCTTTCTTGGAGAATGGTCGTGTGAATAACATCACCTTCATCAAATCTCACCATCAAATGCGTACCATTACATGGTTTAGTTGGCTTAGAATCCGAAGCATAAACCTTCAACTAGGCAAATTAAACGATTTAAAAAAATCAGTTAGAAAGTTGGTTTCTCTTCCTCGTTTGTTGAACATACGATAGGTTTAAAGGAATGCGGTTTATTAACAAATTAATGTTAAACTATGAAGTTCAAGTGATCCAAAGTTTAACAATTTACCGCTACAATTACAATGATCTTGGGTAACACTCTGTTTAATAGCTGGTAACAACGAAATTCCAAAAGTTCGATGAAAATAAAATTAATTTGTTTGGTTTGTTGTCAGAAAAATGTCAATAACTAATATTAAGTAATTACTTGGAGAAATCTTAAGCATATAGATCGTTTAAGGCTATAATACACGGCATGTTTTCTACATCTGACTTTAAAATATATGAGACATATGTAAATCTACATATCTGTCAAAATTGCACTTTTACAGGCAAATGTCGCTGACTGCTTTGCAGCAGCAGATATTTCTGCCAACGGCTGACGTCACATGGTTTGACAGAAAAAAATAGAGCGCACACTAATTGAAATTTTGTCAGATGACTCAACACATGTTTTTACAGAAGTAATGTTTAAAGGTAACACACGACATGTTCGTATTTATCAGTGTGGAATTTGTCAAGTCAGATGTAAAAAACATGCCATGTATTATAGTCTTTAGCAATGCAAATCGTATGTTTATCGTCAACTCAAGCTCACATTGTTCCAAAGCGTCGATGATTTGATGCAGGTGGGTAGGTAGAAAAGGGGAGTGTCTGAAGCAAGAGATATTTCCAAAATTAAGAAAGAATTAGAAAGAAAAGCAATTGTTAACGACAGAGTACATTAAGAAAACAAGTAATATGGAAGCAATAAAATGCAAAACCTACGAAAAACACTCTATTTCAGCCTTTATTGTCTATCCGCTTACTACAATAACCACATCACTCAACTCGTGGAATTACTTACCTAACCACCTAACTCTCACATCCTTCAATAATCAGGAGCATCGTGATCCCATCTACTGATCCTAGCCCTTTGATTTCATGCAAGAATTTATTTAATCAACAAAGAAACACCCCCCCCCCCCCATGTTGCTTCGATCTGCATGTGGAATCATGCATATTTTTACCACAGAAGATAACACATTGAAATATTCATTTAAGACTCCATAAAGTGTGTATTTTCTGAATCGGGGCTTAATTTTATGAAGATCTAGCTATGTCCGTCTGATAGAGGTCGAACCGAAAAAGCTAGGGGGCTTAAATTTTGCCAGATTATTTCTTATACACAAGGTTTGTTTGGTATTGAAAGTGGATTAAATCGGCCATGAAACTTCGAATGTATATTTCCTGAGTAAAGAAAATATTTTTCTCTGAAAATTGCTTAAATCTATGCATTAGGAAAGAAGTTTTGGATCAAAATGTACGAAAATTTATACCGCGCAGTGTATTTTTCGGTACACTTATGCATAATTTAAAACGTAATAAAACTGACAAAATTAGATGTATGATTCTGAAATTGTGCAACCATTGCTTTTTGGCCAAATGCTTTATTCTAACGGAAGATAAATGTGACACGCTTACATATCCCCATATAACGCTTTATCTCAAATTCATATAAATTATCTTTGAATAAAGATTTTGGAAGAATAAAACTTCTTTGACATGCCTTCTATAACGCCCACTTTTCGGGTTATATGCTGTTAATGAAATTTAAAAGCTCATAAAACTGATAAAATTAGAGGTACGATGATGAAATTTCGTACAATAGCTTTCTAGTCGATGTTACTGTAATGCCGTAAAAAGAAGGTGACACGCCTTCTTTAATGCCTAACTCCCATAAAAGACGTGGTGGGTATCAAAAATTCGGCACAGCCGAATAAAGTGCTCTTACTTGTCTTATTTCCATCAATATAAATAGTAGAATACAAATAACTTTGAAAAAAACTAAAAATTATTGATGTCGAAATTAATAATAAATGTTTCTTAATTATTTTTTTTAATAATTATTGTTACAAGAATCGCATTGCGTACTCATACACATGTAAGATTTAGTTTTTATACAACCATGTGTCCTTTTTAATTAAGTAACTTTATATTTTATGTTGTTGAATTCAAGATGTATAATTTATGAAAACTAAAACAAAATTTGCATGCTAAATTACTTAATATGCATGACCTTAACTTAAGCTTAAATTCGCAAACAAACTGTTTATGCCCGACATCCATCTTCCCTTACATAAATGAACTGGAATGTTGCCCTTATGCAAATGCTCCGGACTATGCAATAAATGTGTGTGCACTCTCTTTTTCTCTTCTTTATTTTGTTGATCACAACAACAAAATACAACGAAGAAAAAACCACCACCTTTTTGCTTCTTTAAAGGTTTTGTAAAAACATTCATACTTTAACTTTCGAGACAAACACAACACACTTGTACTTACATACATTTAAAAAAAATAGTTAAATAAATTTAAAGTGGAAAATAAAAAAATTAATTTGCTTTATAATTTATTCTGGCCAATACAATATTTGTAAAGCTCCTCGCCCCAACATTACTGGTCCTTCGAACCGGATTCCTGGACAAAACACATACGGATACCTGGACAAACCCAATAAGGATATCTGGTCACAACCCCCCGAAAACCCAGGAATCAACAATTTACCGAACCATTTTGGACACCTGTAAGTGCACTAACCCCCCTTCATCATACAACAAGCTGGATATTTGGTATATTCCCACAAAACCCAGGAAAAATAATTTATTGACCCGTTTTAGAAGCCTATGAAAGTGGCACCCACTGAGTAAGTTTTATTGGAATACGTGCATACAAACATATCTATAATGTGCATATTATTATGTACATAATTATGTATATCGGTGTACTTGTACCACACCAATAATACGTGCATACACACATCCATATTCACATACTTTACATACATACGTACATAGTTAGTGTCATACCGATTAGTACCGTTAGGTATTTTTGTAATCCACACAAAAATACCTCATAAACGCAACGAAATCCACAAGCATAGTTTTTGCAAATATAAACTTTTTTATACTCTTGGTATCGTTAAGAGTGTGGATGCTGATTGTATGTGGGATCTGCAACATTGTCTACGTGCCCTCTGACTCACATGTATACCAGCAAATGTATGTACACATATTGTACATGAATAAACGAAACAAACAAAAAAAGGCTTGCAATATCAACAAGTGTATGCATGTATGATTTTTTATATAAACCCCCTATGTGTTTTTTTTAAACTTTTTTGAATTTACATTGTTTTATATGAAAATAAATTACTTTTGACTAAAGAATAAAACCTTTTTGAAATAATATATACCCCTATACACTAATTAATTTTTCTGAATTTTGTCTCAAGGTTGAAAATATACACAAATATACATATAAACATACATACATAAATACATATTTATATAAATTTGTAAATATTTTTGGATACGTGGCCCGTTTTAAAAGTGTATAAACTTTCATTCAAATAATAAAAACCCCCTATATTTTTATATAAATTTGTAAATATTTTTTGGATACGTGGCCCGTTCTAAAAGTGATTAAACTTTCGTTCAGATAATACAAACCCCCTATATTTTTATATAAATTTGTAAATATTTTTTGGATACGTGGCCCGTTCTAAAGGTGATTAAACTTTCGTTCAGATAATACAAACCCCCTATATTTTTATATAAATTTGTAAATATTTTTTTGGATACGTGGCCCGTTCTAAAAGTGATTAAACTTTCGTTCAGATAATACAAACCCCCTATATTTTTATATAAATTTGTAAATATTTTTGGATACGTGGCCCGTTCTAAAAGTGATTAAACTTTCGGTCAGATAATACAAACCCCCTATACGTCTATAGAAATTTTATATATTTTTTAAACGTGTCTCGTTCTGAAAGTAATTCAACTTTCGTTGGTATAATATAAACCCCCTCTACTCTTATCGACATTTAAATATTTAAAACACGTGGCTTGTTCTGAAAGTGATTCAACTTTCGCTGCTATAATATAAACCCCCTATATTTTATAGAATTTTAAATACGTGGCTCGTTCTGCAAGTAACTGAACTTTCGTTGAAATAATATAAACCCCCTATATTCTTTATGGAATTTAAATATTTTAAATACGTGGCCCGTTCTATAAGTAACTGAACCCTGTTGGAGTAATATAAACCCCCTACATTTTTTGTGGAATTTCTTAAATATTTTTTGAATACGTGGCTTATTCAGAAAACAATTCAACTTTCGTTGATACAATATAAACCCCCTATACTTTTATAGAATTTTTAAATATTTGAAATACGTGGCTTGCTCTGAAAGTGATTTAACTTTCAGCGAGATAATAAACCCCCTACATCTTAATAAGATTCTTGAATATTTTGCATACGTAGCTCGTTCTGAAATTTCTTTAATTTTTTATGAAATAAAAGCGATTCTTTGAATGCGTGGATAACTGTAAAGGCGCACTCAATCTTCTTTCGTATGCTGCAGCGTTATAAACCGCTATATCTGTTTTTTTTTTGGATACATCTAAATTTCCTTGCAATCGACAATCTCGTTTTATCGATAATTTTCTTGATTAGTTTTACTATAATATTTTTGTTTCACAAAAATGGCACTGGTAAAAACTCTTGTTCGTACTTCTGACCGTATGGTGGACTTTCAAACTTATTTTGATGGCCGCCCAGTAGAAGATTATTCTATTCATACCCTCGAAATTCACAAAGAAGAAATCGTACGTCTCTGGACTGATTTCAGATCAGCATATGATACAGTGCTAGAAAAAGCCGATAAGGTAAAAGAGGAAGTCCCCCTGGAAACCCTGTCTTCTCGTTTTTTCGCCACCTTTGAAGTTTATACTAAACTGCTGGCGAAGATTAATGAACTCTTAGAAAATCTGTCACAAAAGTCACCAGATGTATCAAAAGGCACAACTTCGCATACTCAACCTGACCCCACTCCCCATATATCTGTACCTCCATGTGACACTGAAGTGTTTTATGGTGACTACAAGTCATGGCCAACATTTCGCGATATGTTCACGGCCCTCTACGGAAACAACAGACGCCTCACCCCCGTGGAAAAAATGTGCCACTTATTAAAGAAGACGCAGGGAGAAGCTCGTGATCTCCTTAAAACCTGCCCCATCACAAACGACGGCTTTGACATGGCTTGGAAGAATCTCGTCCATCGCTATGAGAACAAAAGAGTTCTCGTTAATGCGCAATTAAAGTCCCTTTTTAATTTATCTCCGTTTTTAAAGGAAACTGGACCCAATATTAGACGCTTGCAACGTACAATAAATGATTGCGTCACTAATTTAACCCTTCTGCAAATTGATACAAACAATTGGGACATAATTTTTATATATATTTGTTCTACTTGTTTACCAGACGTCACACTTAACCTATGGGAGCATTCGTTACCCCACACCACTGACCTACCTACCTGGAAAGAGATGGATGCTTTCTTAACGTCTAGATTTCAAACCCTGGAATCCGTTGCAGACATTCGCTCCACGTTTTCAAGCTCCCATGTTTCAATTTCTAATAAATCTAACAACCAAAAGAGAACAAATCCAACTGATCAGAAGAAAATCAATAGTTATAACACCAGAATGTTAAACAACAATCAAGACAAATGCTCTCTATGTTCAGAGTCACATCCCTTGAGATTGTGCCCCAAATTCCTCGGAATGTCAGTTGAAAATCGCTTCAATGTCGTCAAACAACAGAACCGATGCGCAAATTGTCTCGGAACCTCCCATGAGTATAAAAAATGTAAAAGTCGCTTTCTATGCAACGTGTGCAAGAAAAAACACCACTCTTTACTCCACCGCGTTGGACCCCCTTCTACCTCAAGTCGAACAAACGGTTTCCCGCAAAACTCAATTCCAACTGTTTCCAATCCTAAGAACTCTTATGGTTTTTACCCCTCGCGACCAATAGCTAATACCCCTTATACACCAGCTAACACCCCCTATACTCCCACGGATGAAACTGCCAGAGAAACTAAGACAACACAATCGTATTCGACCCAATTGCTATCCCCTTCACCATCTGTCCTCCTCGGCACCGCTTTGGTTGATGTATATAAAGATGATGTTAAATGCACTGTTCGCGCACTCATCGATTCTGCATCCGAAGCAACGTTTATTTCAAAGAAGTTGCAAATGAGACTTGGTCTCAGGACTCGACCATTGCAAGTTCATGTGCATGGACTAAATGATTCACTGACAGCTACATCCACCAAAGTTTGTTATATCCAAATTGGATCCCCTATCGAGAATTCCTTCGAAATACATTCAGAGGCTTTTGTCGTTAAAAAACTCACAGGTCACATTCCTTACTGCCCCTCCTCCGCTCTCACAGATGACAACTTTTCACATCTCCACATTGCTGACGCATACCATCAAAATCATTCCGAAATTGATTTATTACTTGGAGGCGACGTATATCCCAGAATTATACAAGATGGCCTACAATGGAGCAAAAATCAATCTTTGGTAGCGCAAAAAACCGTATTTGGTTGGATTGTCACCGGAAAGGTGCAAGATTATCCTTATAAAACCCAAGTTCTCTCCTTTTTCAATGAAATCGCATTATCCAAACAAATACAAAGTTTCTGGGAACTCGAAGACCTTCCTAGAAAGTCTAGGCCTTCCCCGGAGGATTCATACTGTGAAAAGTTATACCAATCTACTACCTTTAGAAAAAGTGACGGTCGGTACGTTGTTTCTCTGCCCTTTAAGCAAGATTTTCCTGAGAAACTCAATTTAGGTGAATCTCGAAATATAGCTTTATCGCAATTTTTACGAAACGAATCAAAATTATCCAAAAACCCCCAACTTAAAATGGAATATGATCGAGTTATCACCGAATATTCTACATTAGGGCAAATGACCAAAGTAGACCAATCAGCGAAAAATAATGAAACCTACTACCTACCTCACCATGCCGTTTTTAAACCCGATAGCACTACCACTAAGCTACGTGTAGTGTTTAATGCCTCAAGTCCCACATCAAATGGAATAAGTCTTAACGACCTACTTTACCCCGGCCCTATATTACAAGCTGACCTGACTATTCTCGTGCTCCGATGGAGGCTTTTCCGATACGTCTTTAATGCGGACATAGAAAAAATGTACCGACAAATCCTAGTAAACCCCACTCAAACCCCTTATCAACGAATAGTTTTTCGTAACTCCCCCAATGAGCAAGCTCAAGACTACGAACTTAACACAGTTACCTTTGGTGTAAATTGTGCCCCGTATTTAGCTATCAGGACTCTGTTGGAGCTGGCTAAGGAATGTGCCCCAAACCATCCTCAAGTCTCTAAGGTCCTTGAAAGTTATATGTATGTCGACGACGTGTTAGCAGGTGCCAATAATCTGTCATCCGCCGTAAAACTACGCGATGACCTCATTACCGTTCTCAAGTCTGCCGGATTTTTGCTTCGCAAGTGGACAGCAAACAATGAGATTCTACTAAGGGATCTCCCTTCAAACCACCTATTAGGTGAAGAATTTTTAAAATTGTCTGACACTAGTGTTACTAAAACACTTGGATTAAGGTGGAATGCCGGAAAAGACTATTTCTATTTTAATTTAAAGACTCATCCGGATAAAACCTTAATAACAAAACGAGCTGTTCTTTCTGAAATCGCTAAACTATTTGACCCCGCTGGATGGCTTTCCCCCAAGATCATAGTGGCAAAAATCATCATGCAACAGATATGGAAGGACGGCACGGATTGGGACGAACAACTTAAATTCTCCACACTGCAACAATGGCATGCATTTTTGGATGATTATATCCAGATTGGACTAATAAAAATCCCCCGATACGTCGATTACGACCCGTCATACACTCTCGAACTTCACGGTTTTTGTGACGCGTCAGAGAAGGCCTACGCAGCTGCGTTATATATTCGTACTGAAAGTGAAGGTTTTATATCCACACACCTCTTGGTCGCCAAGACTAAAGTGGCCCCCGTTAAATTTGTCTCCTTACCCCGTTTGGAATTGTGTGGAGCAGAATTATTAGCTGCTATGATTGAATCTATTCAACCGCAACTCCCCTTGAGTGACTATAAACTTTTCTTATGGACAGATTCAACTATCGTCCTTGCTTGGTTGCAAAAATCCCCCAATAAATGGAAAACCTTTGTCGAAAACCGAATCTCCTCAATTATAGAAAAGGTAGGCAGTGAGTCATGGGCTCACGTCGCTTCAAAGGATAACCCTGCTGATATAGCATCCCGTGGACTCACCATACCTGAACTCTCCAAAAACGACTTATGGTGGCATGGACCGCCGTGGTTAAGACGTCCTCATACAGAATGGCCACCACGAAACTCCAATTTTTCCACCGAAGACGAGGTACGACCGATTCGAGTTCTTACGACAACTATTGGTGACGCAGACATTCTCAATGACTTTTCAGACCTGCCTCGTGCCCTACGAGTAATTTGTTATATATTTCGTTTCTATAATCGCTGTAAAGGAAAAGTTCATCCTGATGGTGCCAACTACCAAGAACTTACCTCAACAGAATTAACTTTTGCCAGATCTTGTTTAACAATTGCCAGTCAAAAGCTTTATTTCAACAACGAATACAATCAATTGTCTGAAAATTTGCCTTTAGCCCGGAAAAGTAATTTGTTAACCCTTAATCCATTTATTGATCCTAACGGAATAATGAGAATCAATGGCCGATTATTTCAATCCCCTACCCTTAGTTATGATGAACGCCATCCAATCTTACTGCCCTATCACGCTCGTTTCACTAGGCTTTTCCTCACTCATCTACACATATACTCAATTCATGGTCAAAATGCACTCCTCTATCGACTCATGAGAGCTCACTATTATGTCCCGAAGTTGAAGACATTAATAAAAACTATTATATCTCAATGTTTGATATGTGTAAAACATAAGCGTCAACTTGGTCAACAAATCATGGCCGCCTTACCCCCAGAGCGTACTACTCTATCCCGACCCTTCTATGATACTGGAGTCGATTTCGCTGGACCATTTGACATAAAATCCTATGCAGGCCGTGGTTGCAAAATCACGAAAGGATATGTATTGATTTTTGTATGCTTTTCCACAAAAGCGATTCATATAGAAGCTACTAGTGAGATCTCCACACAGGCCTTCATGGCTGCTTTTGCACGCTTCTTTTCTAGGCGCGGAACCCCCTCTGCCATGTATTCAGACAATGGCACTGCCTTTGTCGGAGCTACCAACATCTTAAAGGCCGATAAGAAAAACTTCTTAAATCTTATAAAAAGGCAAATATTGTCTCAAGATAGTTTTTCTCCCTTGGAATGGCATTTTATACCACCAGGTGCCCCCCACATGGGCGGCCTCTGGGAGGCCGGAGTAAAAAGTTTCAAGTCCCATTTTAAGAAAATATGTCATAGCCAAAGTTTCACATTCGAAGAATTCAGCACTATGCTTGCTCGTATAGAAGCGTGTCTAAACTCAAGGCCTCTCAGTCAAATGAGTAACGACCCCACTAACTTATGCGCTTTAACTCCCGGCCATTTCCTGATTGGCGCACCCCTATTATCTCCTCCCGAACCTGACCTGTCAAGCCACTCCTTAAGTTATGTCAATAGATGGCAAAAATTAAAAATACTTCACCATCACTTAGCATGTAGATGGAAACAGGAGTACTTGATTGAACTTCACAAGAGGGTAAAATGGAAATACCCCCAGCGAGATTTTTCTGTCGACGATTTAGTTGTCGTTAAACAGGACAATTTGCCACCTAACCAGTGGAGAATAGGCCGCATTAATAAAGTATATCAAGGCCCCGATAATCGTATTAGAGTTGCCGATATACGAACCGCTAACGGCATCGTCACTCGGCCCATCTCAAAATTAGTTTTGCTCCCATAACACTAATTTGCCGCATAAACTAACCATATTTTTTCATTTTATCTCTTTACCATAGCTAACATGCCTTCTCGCCGTCAACGAAATACATTACCAATTGAAGAACGAAAATCCGTCGTGACCCGTGGAAAAGGACCGAATTTTGACTGTCGTATATGCCGTCAAGATCACCCCTTACGTAAATGCTTAAAATTTAAAGGGATGAATGTATCAGATCGATGCAATGCTGTCAAACGTTTTGCCTATTGCGAAAATTGTCTCGCTCACTCCCACCAGATGCCAAAGTGTCGCAGTTTCGAACGTTGTCGACAATGTGGAGACCGACATCATACCCTTCTTCATCGCCATAAACGCCTTCTTACCCCTCCACGGCGTACTCCTAAAGAAGAAAACACTTCGGCCAGTATCGGGACCACCACGATGGTACCAACAGTAGTCGTTAAATTACGGCTAAATGATGGCTGGGGAGTTGTAAGAGGCCTTCTCAACCCAGGCGTTGAAAACAGTCGCATAGCAAAGTTTCTTATTGACCGTTATAAGTTGCCAGTAAAAACGTCTGGCAAAGAAACATGGTGTAACGTGTCTTTTCGCTCACGTTTTGATGAAGGACCCACCTTTTCAATAACTGCCAAAGCTACTACTGACCTGCCTCAACACCAAGCAAAGGGAAAACTTGATAATCGTATTGCTGATTGTTACAAAAACCTTCGCCTAGCTGACCCGGACTTTTACACAAATGCGGACATAAATCTTATCCTGGGAGCTGATATATACCCTCAACTAATTCGAAGTGGAATTCAGTTACAATCATTTGCAACACCCATGGCGCAAGACACCTTATTAGGCTGGACTATAATTGGAAAATTTGGTTTTTAAACACGTTTCGTTCACGAGTCATCAAATTTGTATTCTACTTTGGCAACTACCTATTAATCTGACCCTATCATATATATTTGCGATTTATACCTTGTATTATTTTTTGGCTTTGAACCTTGTTATCTTTAATGTAAAAAAAATGAATTATAAATTATACTAATTTTTATAGAATATGCATCCTCTTTATATATATTATAAGCACTAACATTTTGTATCATACTACCCTTGAATTGTATTTACATAAGTATTTATGCATATTCTTTATATATTATATATAAGCAATTATTCATTATAATAGTACACTTGAATTATATCTGCATACATATGTAACTACTCTATATACATTTAAGTTTTTTTTTTTTTAACTCTTGTTCCTTACAATTGCAATATGGCAAGGGGGGCGGGATGTTTATGCCCGACATCCATCTTCCCTTACATAAATGAACTGGAATGTTGCCCTTATGCAAATGCTCCGGACTATGCAATAAATGTGTGTGCACTCTCTTTTTCTCTTCTTTATTTTGTTGATCACAACAACAAAATACAACGAAGAAAAAACCACCACCTTTTTGCTTCTTTAAAGGTTTTGTAAAAACATTCATACTTTAACTTTCGAGACAAACACAACACACTTGTACTTACATACATTTAAAAAAAATAGTTAAATAAATTTAAAGTGGAAAATAAAAAAATTAATTTGCTTTATAATTTATTCTGGCCAATACAATATTTGTAAAGCTCCTCGCCCCAACACAAACAATTGGATGATTTGTTTGTTTGTTTTTATTATTTTCTGAAGAGAATATTAATTTTAATAATTAGTTATT
This sequence comes from Phyto melanocephala, assembly GCA_941918925.1. Lineage (NCBI taxonomy): Eukaryota > Metazoa > Arthropoda > Insecta > Diptera > Rhinophoridae > Phyto > Phyto melanocephala. The sequence goes on from OW799237.1 coordinate 65,842,152, forward strand.
TTTTCCTTTTATTTATAATAAAATATGTATTGATTTTTATAAATATGTACACACTTATGTATGTACATAGATGAGTAAATATGAATGAAAAAACTTTACTTGCATACTTGGGCTGGTTTAAGTAGTTAAGTAGCAGAGATATCATGCTATTTGAATATTTTAATTTGTCACATCAATACAATTTCAATACAAATTTTTACAATTTCGAGTTTATAAAACTTAATACGAAAAAATAAATTCGTTAATTAACGGTGCTTTTGATAATTAAGATATAATGCTAGTTTTATTCTTTTAAATTCCATGTTTAAAAACGGTATACATATATATGTCTAAATTTAATATTAATATTATTTTGGAAATAAACCACATAATTTTGTATTGCTTTTTATTTGTTGTATTTGTAACAACTGTATGTATTTATTACAGTAGATCGTCTAAAGTTCTTGAATTTTTCATCTAGGTGCAATGCCCCCAGTATTGTTATAGAATTAAAAATTTAATTTTTAATTTACATTTAATATACACATATAAAGTTTACTAAGTTAAGATTTAGTCACCCACAGACAATTTTTTTTTTAACTTCTTGTCATCCCAAAAAAAAATTGTAGCTACGCCAATGGGAGCCATAAACAAAATTTCTCACTGTGCAACAATGAAAGATGTCTGATTGCATAAACATGTTGCAATGTGTGTACATATCATAAAAACAATGCTTGGGCTTCAAAAATTATCCGAATCTGAACCTTTTCGTGTTTCGTTTCGATGTATTTTAATGTCATGTCCATACGTTAACGTGAAACATTAGGTCGCTCTCTGAATCACGATTTCTAGCCTTGTTGTTCAGGCAACTGTTCTTGTTTCATTTCCTCTACACTTTAAAATATGTTTCAAAACTTATTTTTTTCCCATATTTATTTAAATATACATATACATATGTGAATAAATACTTTTTATTTGTTGAAAGTTTTCCTTTTTGGTTTTTGCACATACAATTTTTTGTTTTTTTCTTAGCTTATATTTTTCAAGGTAGTTTAGCCAAACTGCCGATAACACTGCTCAGCAGCAAAATCCTCCATTAAATAAAACTATGTGGACTATATGGATTTTAATGCGCTGAACTCAAATCCATTGTCGGTTTTTTTCCATCAGATCGGGATTTTTTTTTATGGGCGTGGCAAATTTTTTCCCCTAAATTAGTCAGGTACGGAGACGTATTTTATCCTAACTCGAGAAACAGTCATCCGATTTTCAAAAATAAAACATCAGAAGATATGTAACAAAATTGTATTTATTTTAGTCTAATAAAATTACCATAAAACCTGTGGTAAATTGACAATAAAATCTACATTTTTTAACCGATTTTTATGGTTTATGGCTTTTTATACCCTTCACCTGTGGTGCACAAGGGTATATATAGCTTTGTCATTCCGTTTGTAATTTCTACAATTTTCATTTCCGACCCCATAAAGTGTATATTTTCTGAAAGCTTATGAATAGGGGAGTCGATTAAGCCCTGACCGTCTGTCCGTCTGTCCGTGTGTTGGTTGAAATCAACTTTTAGAAGCAACTATATGTTCCTCAGATCTGTATATGGTATCAATCTCTTGGAAATATCCAGGAATGAATCTCTATTGAAATTCAGCACAATCGCCCCATAACTTTTTGAGATATGAGCAAAAAACCACGACCACCTCGTTTTTTTACACAATTACAACAACAACATACATGCAAAAAACATGACAAAAAAAAAATTACAAACAAAAAATATATTAAAAAAAAAAAAAAAAATTACAATAAAAAAAAATTAAAAAAAAATTTTTGTAAAAAAATTTTTAAAAAAATTTAAAAAAAAAATAATAAAATAGAAATAATATCTTAAATAAAATAACATCAAATTTTTTTGGCTCAGCTGGGATTCGATGCCACATTTAGTCTAACCAGTATATACATATGTACGTATTTTATATGAGATGAATGGTGATACAAACAATTGTTATTGCATGACTACACGTTGTGAAGGGTATATAAGATTCGGTACGGCCGAATATAGCACTGTTACTTGTTTTTTTTTAAATAAGCAGCTCTCAGAAAAAAGTTTGAAATATTGAATATTTGCTTCATATTTTCTTTAATTCCATTTTTAAATTGAAAAATATCACGAATTTTGCACGAAAACATTTTTTTTCTCCATTAATTTTTAAATAATTCCAAAACGATAAGAGATAGAGACTAAAAAAATAAGATTTTGTTACACATCTTTTGGTGTCTTATTTTTGGAAATCAGATGACTGGTTCTCGAGTTAGGATGAAATATGTCTCCGTACCTGACTAATTTAGGGGGAAAAATTTGCCACGCCCACAAAAAAAATCCCGATCTGATGAAAAAAAAACCAACAACGGATTTGAGTTCAGCGCATCAAAATCCATATAGTCCACATAGTTGTAATTAATGGTAAGAAAAAAAATGATTTTTTGTAGAGCAGTGTAATTTGTTATCAAACTTAGACATTTTGTTAGTTTTTCGTTTGCTTTAAAAATGTTGTACTTCGAAACATGTTAGTTAAAACATGATTCGAGCGCAAAACTTGAACGAGAGAGCGAAACCCAAATTTTGGTGTCCGTGTGAACCAATTTGTATATATGTATAGAATCCCAATATGTATATCGATTTCGATAGAACTTTATGTGAGCAAACCAGTAGAACAATGTAGGTTACATTTGGAAACAAATATCACTTTAAGTAAATACATTTTGGGTATTAGTCAATTCATTAACTTAGAAAGAAGTTCTTAGATGTACATAAGAGCTTTACGTTATCTAAAAAAAACGCTATAACTAAAAAAATAAATAACGGCTGTTTTGCTTTTAGTATAAAATGATTAGAAGGTTTTTTAGGGCTTTTTACGTTTAAGGTGACGATATATGTATGTATATGTTGTCTGATTGCTGACGAACATTTCTTAGTATTATTGACGGAATGGAAAGCTTTTGTGTATACTAAAGCAGATTAATAGGGTACTCGTATGCAATTAGCTAATTTAATTTTCTATACCATTTAAAGTTTTTTTTCATAATTCGTCTGCATCTGTCAAGCTAATTTTTTTTGCAATTAGTAATTATACCCTTCACACAGTGAAAAAGGGTATATATAGGTTTGTCATTCCGTGTGAAATTTCTACAATTTTCATTTCCGACCCCATAAAGTATATATTTTCTGAAAGCTTATGAATAGGGAAGTCGATTAAGCTCTGTCAGTCTGACCGTCTGTCCGTGTGTATGTTGAAATTAACTTTTTGAAGCCCCCCGACATCGCTTTGACTCGGGTGAGGTATTAAAATATCAGAAATGTTCGGGAGTAGATCGCTATTGAAAATCAGAAACATCGGTACATAAACAACTGAGATATGAGCAAAAACCCACGACCACCTCGATTTTTTTTTCACAAAAACAACATTGCAACAACAACATACATACATACAAACGTGTATACTGGTTAGAGAAAACGTGGCATCGAATCCCAGCTGAGCCAAAAAAAATTTTTTTTATTTTTTAAAAATTTTTTTAAAATTTTTTTTTTATTTTTTTTTATTTTTTTTTTATTTTTTATTTAATATATTATTTATATTTTTATTATTTTTTTTTAATTTTTTTTTATATATTTTTTTTTGTTTTATATTTATTATATATATTTTAATAAATAAAATTTTAAATTTAATAATACCCTTCACCATCATGTATATAGATCAAGTCCTTCCATTTTAATTAATTTAATAGTTTAATTATACTTACTGGTCAAGCCCTTTCATTTGATAATCATATTGTGGCGGTTGAAGAGCGTAATAACCATTTTTGACCCATAACTTTAACTTTTTATTGTTTTCTGTATTCTATTAGCCAAGATTTTTCGTTCAATACAATACCAGATTTTTATTGTCTTAATTATATTTAGTTAGTTAAGCCTCTCTCAGAAGTTGAAAAAGAAATATTTGATTTTGTAAATTTTAAGAGAAAGCATTTAAGCATTTGAAATTTTGTGCTTATATCTCAGTTTATTTAAAACTGATGTGTCAGTTTTTCTCGGCAGCAATTTTTAAGAATACAACTTGTATTCTGGTGTCTTGATATACCTTGACATAATACAAAATTTGTGTACTTTAAAAATTATTTTTGTCAATAACTTTGTTGGTTAGTAACACACATATTTGTCTTTCTTCACGAATTTGATTTGGTTCCACTAATATCTCTAGATGCACATTATATCTACAAATAGTAACAAAGGTGTTTATCAATTATTCTAGGGCTGAAAAATTAAACTTTTTTGATGAAAACATGGGAAAAAACAGAGTCAGTCGTGTTTCTTTGCTCATATTTCTGAAAAAGTTATGGGGCGATTGTGCTGGAAATTAATTTCCGGATATTCTCAAATGATTGATACCACTTACAGGTCTGTGCAACATGTGGTTGCTTCTAAAAGTTGATTTGATATTCAATCGATTTCACATTCATAAGCTTTCAGAAAATATATACTCTATGGTGTCGGGAAATAATGTTGCAGAAATAACAAACGGAATGACAAAGCTATGTATATCCTTGGGCATAACAGGTGAAGGGTATAAAAATTAATGAATATAATTATTTGACATGTGCAGGCAAGTATACAACAACAAAATGTATGTGTTTTATGGTTGTTTTGTATGCCGCAGCGACGCATTTACCTTATGAATATACCTTGTTGTATCTATCCAGTACAAATGTACGATTTAAGAAAATTTCATTTATTTTTTAACTTTACATTTGTATGTATGTATGTAATTTAATTTTAAAATGAACATGATATATATTTAGATCTACATTCTCGTGTTGGCTCTTAGGCGATCATAAATCGATAACATTTTTTTTAAATAACTGGCTTTTATATGTTTGTTTGTATGTACATATGTATTTATTGTTATATTATTAATTTTATAATGTAAATTAAATGAACATAAAAGATATAGTAGCTACAATAACAAAATTGTTTTGATAATAGGCTAGGATCAATACTTTTGATTAAGATATTTTTTTTTTTGCAAATCGGGCCGGGCTTAGACCCGTAATATGATGTGAAGTTAGTGTCTAAAAAACTTAAAAATATAGCAGAAATAGAAAGATTTTTAATTTTCGGTGGGATATAAAGGGTCCGCCATCTAACGTTTTTTTCAACTATTTCGTGAATGGTAACACTTAGCTCATGTCTGATTTGACAGATGATTAGTTTTATCCTTCCGCTGAACGATTATGGTTGTTTATACGCTTAAACAAAGCTGGGAAATATTGCGACATTACTTTGGCCGATTTTGCCAAAAAAATCATCTTTTCGGATGTAGCTCATTTTGATCTTGGCGGGTATGTAAACAAGCACAATCGTCGCATTTGGGGTACAGAAAGCCCACACGCATACATTGAAAAGCCGATACACCCAAAACGAGTCACTGTTTGGTGCGGATTTTGGTCCAGAGGCATAATTGGTCAGTTTTCTTCGAAAATAATCAAGGGGTGGCCTTAGTCAATGGCGATCGTTATCGGGCCATGTTGAACGAATTTTTGTTCACAAAAATTGAAGAGGAGGATAGTGGCAACATTTGATTTCAACAGGACGGCGCTACGTGCCACACAGCCGAAGCTACACTTTTTTTATAGCATTTTCAAAAAAAAAAGAAGTTATTTGGCGGATCCTTTATTAAATGTTAGTAGTCATATTTGTTAAAATATATGTTTGTAGTATTTATGTAGATGGTGATGAATATTGTATTATTCAATTTCTGATATACTTTTTTAATAATATCTTCTATGATTTGCAACAGGGATTGGTGATATACCAACAGAATCTGTCTATTTAACATGAAATTGTTTTGTCCGATAAGCAGTGCACTAATTCCCTTGTAAAGACTATGCATTTTGATGTATACAGAATCAATTCGGAATGCTTTATTTTGAGACGGTTGTAAAACTCACTGAGGATTGAGATAAAGATTGCGGTGATGTCGTTCAGAGTGTAGTCTTGTACGTTTAAGCTTTTATGACGTTGCTTCTCTTTCTCGCCTTGGGTGGCTTGTGTAGTGAAGTAACAGAGAATGTTAAATTATACCTCAAGTATAATAAGATTCTCTGGCGTAGGGAGTACTCTATCTTCGACCGAAATTTAAGCTTTTATGACGATGCTTCTCTTTCTCGCCTTGGGTGGCTTGTGTAGTGAAGTAACAGAGAATGTTAAATTATACCTCAAGTATAATAAGATTCTCTGGCGTAGGGAGTACTCTATCTTCGACCGAATTCGAAGCTGATTACATAGGGTTAAGTTTTAGAAAGTTATCAATAATGTTGACCAAATATTGGTAAATTTTTTTACTTGAGCCATTTAAATTTCTTAAAAAGAAGCAAGAAGCCTGGCAAAATACGTTTCGAAAAGAATGGAAAAGACAAAACTTCCATGTTTATCTTAAAGTTTTAAACTTTTAAACTTTTGGTCTCGGGGACAATGCGAATCCAACGTTTGACGTTGCTAGTTAGTTGAGTTTAAAACATACTTTTTGTCAGTATGGAATGATTCATGTTTTTGTGTCAGCTTTACAGCTAATCTAAAGTACAGTCGTGATTAAGCTCTGGTCGTGTCAAAAGCTCTCGCGTCATTGCCATTATCTCTTAAGGGCAATCATGCCGTCCTTTTTATCTGGCTTCGAGAGTTTTGCGTCTCGCCCTCGCATTGGTTAGTTGTGTGGCGTCGGTTAACTGTACAAAAGTACAGTTACTATGACTATCAATTGACCACATGCAGAGTTTTATATAAGGAGTCGAATTCGGAAATTCCAGCTTCCTATACGAAGGTATAGGTCGATTGGAAGTTACTGGAGGAGGCTCTGGAAAAGATTTGGAAATTAAATAAAAAAAAATAATTGATGATGGCAGTTTTGTCTTTTGACAGCCAAATAATTGTCTAGTGCTAGTACACTAGAACCTCAATTGGAGTAACCTTAAGCCTCAAAAAAAAATAATAATAATCTACTACTTTAGACTGTGTGTTTAAACGGTTGTTAGTATTAAAAATGATACGAATGAGAGAGATTGTTATTTTCGTTAAAACTCTGCATATATGGAAGAATTAAATACTTAAATGTAATCGTTAAATTATATAACGTAATAATTAGTACTCTCATTCCATTTTCCTGAAATGTTTAAAACTTTCATCTTTTTTTTAAACACATATTGTTGGTCGTTATTCGAAAGGCCCTAACTCAAATTATTGTTAGGAGAAGGTAAATATGTAACTGAGACTTTGTTATCATAATGTAATGTCTTTTGTAAAACTGTTCGTAAAACTGTTATTTTTGATACTATTGTGTTAAATTATTGTGTCGAGGTGTATTTGTGTGAAATGTATTGAAATCACTGAAAAATTGAATTTCTTAAAATATATGATTTAGGGCCTTTCTTTTTGTGACCATTGATATGTGTGTATGTATGCATCTCTTATTATTTGATCAGCTTTCATATGCTTTTTTTAATCTACAACTTTATGATATATGACTGAAACTGCTGTGTTGGTTTTTTTAAAATATTTAGTAAAAAGTATAATTTACTTGTTTAAAAATTGTTTAGTTTAAATAATTAAAACTTAAAACTAATGATATCACAGTTATCTCAAATATATGTACTATTATTGATAACTCGGTGTTACTAAACTCTTAAGAGTGTTCGTTGATATTGTTGTACTTTTTACAATCTCTTCTATGGAACTGGTACAATGATCGTGACCGTGGTCTTCGTGGCCTTCACCTTAAAAATATTAAAAAAACATAATAAATAAATAAATTTTGTATTTGTTTAAGCAATCTGACATAAAATTAAAATTTAAAAGTTTTTTCAAAGTAGCATAACATTTAAAAAAATAAGTTACTACTATAAATAAGTGTTACTAAATAAAAAAAAAAAATAATTTATCAATTGTAAAAGCTAGAATGTTTTTGTATATTGAGTCGACGAAATAGTTTTAACGACGAGAGGGAAATTTTATAAAATACATTATAAAGGGTGCTTTTTACAGAGGTATAAATTAGAATAAAACAAAAATAAAGGCATGTCGCCTCTCGCACTATCTTAATACTTATGACCACATATCTGGGTATTTATAGAAGCAAAAATCTTAAGAAATTGTACAAAAATTAAAAATATTATGAAATTTAAAGGATTTATTATTATTAAATTTTAAAATCATAATTTGTTCATTTAACGAAGTTTTTTTCAATTATTTTTTTTATTAAATAAGAAAAAAACCTGTGAATTTCATAACGCGCATTTAAGGGGAGAATACTGTATTTGTTATCCAGACTTCAGCCTGATTATTTATTAATAACAAACTAATGACAACTAAAATAAATATTTAGTTGAAATTTAAACCATTAATCATCATTATTGACCGGGGTTTTCAGTTTTTGTTTTTACATGATTCTAAGATTTCGTTAAATTTTTCATAGAAATACCCATAAATGTTTTTTTTTTATCCTAAAAATCATCAGTTGTTTTATACGCTTTACAAAAAGTGTAAGGGTACATATAGGTTTCATTCCGAGTGGAATGAAGTAAAAGTATATATTTTCTGAAAACTTATAAATAGGGGAGTTGATTAAGCATTGTCCATCTCTCCGCACGCTTGCTGAAAACAGTTTTTTGACATCGCTAAGACTATTTATATAGATATAATATGCCTCTAGAGATATTCGTGAAAAATTTTTTTTAACATATGGGCCACCAATTAGCAAAGTTATAGTTAAATATTATTTGGAAAAAAATATTTTTAAAAACGTTAAAGACACCAGATGGCGAACAAATGAGTCATGTAGTAGTTATGGCTTTGTTCTCTAATTATTAGTATCAAATATATATAAGGAGAATATAGTAAACTATTAAAAAGTGTTAAATCCAAGGTGGTGTCTGAAACAAAATGGCGGAATTTTTTCTTAACCCTATCAATATGGGTATCAAATAATAAGTATAATATGGCTATTTTGGAGCGCATTGTCTTAGTTTTTTATTCAAACAAAATCATCTGATAGACAGTGTGTGAAACCAATATTTTAACAAAATTATAAGAAAAAAAAAAAAAATACATCAAGAAATACACTTATTTCTACTAGAAATTAATTTTATTTAAAAGAATTTCATTGGACATATTGTGAGTTACAACCTGATTTAAATAAATTTGTAGTGGTTTTAATGTTAGAACCAGGTTTTAACTTTAAGTGTAAAAACACTATTATTAGGCTCGCATTATAAAAGAGATTTTAATGAAAAAATATACCATTTAAATAAAGGTTTTCTGCATTTGTGCCGATCTTTTTAAAATTGGTTCAGTTTTTTAGCAGCTATAAACGTTCATACGTTGCTACTAATACATGCGCAAACAATACGTGTGTAACAAAACCAAAATGTGTTGATAGAAATTGTTTTGGCAAAAACATGTATGGTATAAAAACAAAAAAAAAAAAAAAAACTATTATTTACTACTTAGTGTAACAATTTAACTCCTATTTAGAAGATGTTTTGTTGTTTAATTTTTTTCCTTTTCAGATTTGGAGTTACACAGTTTATTGAATTTACTTTAAAAGAATTATTTGGCAACTAGATTACGGTCGAGTGGGTCGACTAAGAATATACTAGTAGACAATTAATGTCTACTACTTTATTTTACCATATCAAGTTTAGGTATTTGAAAACTCTATACGAATGGTACATATACCGCACATTTATTTTAAATAGTTTAAATAATACAAACAATTTATTTATAAATAAGTTTCCCACTCTAACAATTCCATTAAATATAAGTATAATGATTAAGTTTTCAAGTGTTTGTACAAGTGTTTCGATATTTTTAAAAAATTTACCGCCATCGACAACAGCTATTCAATACGAAGTACTTTAAAATGACTAAATTAATTTAAATAAGATATAAAACATTATATTTTTACTATCTATTTTTAATTTTTTTTTTAATATTTGAACACATTAAGTAGATTATATCATAATTCATTACAGAGTTCAAATTATATTATTACAAAAGTATCTTGATTTACATACATATGCGTTTCGGAGTGAATTTAATCGCTTATCGTATTGCAAACGGTAAACTGTTTGCATACGAAAGCGCATCAAAGTATATTTTCTGTACTTATTATTATTTTAGCAGTGAATTGTTTTAGCAACAAACATGAGAACAATATACATATTTCAATGGTTTTTTTTTTTATAATTTGTTCTTACTTAATACTACTTTTTTCATAATTAATTGAGGAATTGATTTATCCAAGTCCGTCTGTTTATGTGTATGTTAAGATCAATTTTGCTTTTAAACATCAGCTGTGTGGGTATAGTACGAGCTGAGATATGAGCGCAGGAACAATATTGCCTCTGTTTTTTATCCAAACAAAGTTAGATTTTGTAGCACCTGTGGAACTTGTTGCAACGTTTGTTACAAATACATATGTATATGTATAAAATCTGGCAACATTTACAGAAAATATTAGTTCAATGGATATTTTTTTAAATGATAATGGTTCAATATTGACATAAGCGAAAAAAAAATTTAAAAAAATGTCAATTAAAAATTCAAATTATTGATTTTAAAATAAGTTTTGGTCACAGTTGCATCACACAATTGTCAGTTATATAATGGTTCTAAAAGTGTTACGGGTGTAGGTAGGTAAGGCTGGTGCAAAGTTACCCTCACACCTTCACTCGGAGACCATTACGGTCCATTGTGACTCCTTAATAGATAGAAGAATAGAATAAGAATAGACAATATTTAGGATAAAAGAGAAACAGAAGCAGACAATTCCGGAGTCTCCGGCGGGAATCGAACCCGCAATCCCCAAACAACTGACTTGTCCTTTTACTGACTAGTCCACAGGGGCTATATTACTTGCGTTTTAATTGTATATAATTTTAAAACTTTTTTAGTTTAAACAATATACTATTGTAATGAATCAATATGTTATGTTTTATATTTTAAGTAATTAAATAATTTTTCCGGAAAGTTAAAAAGTACGGGAAATCCCAAACCGATTTTATTAAAAGTTGGTCATTCGACTATTTGGTCGGCTATGTGGTTCTTATGGCTTACGTTGATAAGCCAGAATTTAATGATGCCTTATTAGACAATATTCGCCATTGTATCACTGAAATTATATACGGAAAACATTGCTGCAAAAAGTGATTAAAAATATTAATTCTCGATTGGATTTTGTAAGCCCGAAGGCACTATGACCAAAGTTATTTGTAAATGAAAATACTTTTTTTTTGAGTAAAGTTAAGATTAATACATATAAAGATTTTTACTACTAAAAAAATACTTTACTAACAAACTTATATTATTAGCCAATAGATGGCATATAAATTGCAATACACAATAAATTGGTGTTATTTTAAGTTTAAAGCAAAGTTAAATATTATTTTCTTGAGATTTAAATAAGTCATTGAATTATTTATAAAAAAACAAGAGTGCTATATTCGGCCATGCCGAATCTTATATACCCTTCACAACGTGTAGTCACGCAATAACAATAGTTTGTATCACCATTCATCTCATATGAAATACGTACATACATAGAAAAATCATACATATATAAAATATCCCATTGTAAAATTAAAAATTTACGTATGTGTGTTAAAAAAAAAAAATAAAAAAAAAATTTTAAAAATAAATAAAAAAAAATTTAAAAGAAATTAATCAAAAAAAAATAGTAAAAAAAGATATAAAAAAAATAATAAAAATATAAATAAAAAATATAAAAAAAATATAAAAAAATATAAAAAAAAATTAAAGAAAAAATAAGAAAAAAATTATAAAAAAAAAATAAAAAAATAAAAATAATTTTTTTTGGGCTCAGCTGGGGTTCGATGCCACGTTTACTCTAACCAGTATACTACGTTTGTATCTATGTTGTTGTTGTTGTATGTTGTTTTTGTGTTAAAAAGAAACGAGGTGGCCGTGGGTTTTTGCTCATATCTCAGTTGTTTATGTGCCGATGTTTCTGATTTTCAATACGGATCTACTCCCGAATATTTCTGATGTTTTAATACCTCACCCGGGTCCAGGCAATGTCGGGGGCCTTCAAAAAGTTTATTTCAACATACACACGGACAGACGGTCAGACTGACAGAGCTTAATCGACTCCCCTATTCATAAGCTTTCAGAAAATATATACTTTATGGGGTCGGAAATGAAAATTGTAGAAATTTCACCAGGAATGACAAACCTGTATATGTTTACCCTTTTTCACTGTGTGAAGGGTATAATAATAATTTTAAGACAAGTTAAAATGCTGTATTCGACTTTAACAAATACACTTCACCAAAGTGTACATATTTAGGTATAGTAACCACATTGTAGCTTAGCCTAGATTTCAGATGTAATGTTAAACGCCAAATTAGCATTATTATACTGGACGCCATCTTTAATTTTGAATTTATTAAGTTTTATCGTAAAGATATGAAAAAGAAACAGAGGTAGTCCTTTTAATTTGCTCATATCTCAGAAAGGTGATTGTGCTGGATTTGAATAGTGGTTCATTTCTGGATATTTTCAAAAATATTGATATCACATGTGGGGGCTTTGAAAAGTTAATTTAAACCAACACAGGGGCATACAGAAATTGTTCAATCGACTCCCTTAGTCATAAGCTTTCAAAAAGTATATACCTTATGGGACCAGAAATTAATATTGTAGAAACTACAAACGGAATGACAAAACTACCACAGGTAAGGGGTATACATATATAAAATTAAATCCCTGTTGCTTTCTTAAATTATTGCAAATATTTTAAGTGTTTATCTTTATTAATTTTTACGTTGTTTTATTTGATTTGATTTTATTTTTTCGAAAGTAATCTTATTGTAAACAAAAAAATTATGTATTTAGTGTACATTTCATTCAAATTTATTATTAACTATTTTGTAATCTTTAAATTTACAAGTACTTAGTTAGGGGTTGTCAACCGAATTAAAATTCTTATCACACGATTTGTACGAGTTATTAGATCAACACAGTTTTTATTTCTCATAGAACAAATATTTAATATTTTGTTAATTTTACAATATAAAGAGTAAACAAATTGAGAATAATACAGTATATCCTACTTTAGTGCTAACACAGCACGCATATAGTAAATTGTTGTCAGAAAATAAAACTATATTTATTCAGCAAATTTTTTTTAAACTAAATTTTGATAAAATAAAATCAATATGGATAAAAATTTTATAATGCGATAACCTGAATGAAAAATATTATAACGAATATTCATACAGGATTTAATTGACTTTAACTAAGAGATAAAAAAATATTTTGGTCCAGAGATCTTTCAATTTAAGTTAAACTAATATTTTTTTCTACTTTTGGACTACAGTTCTGTTTGCTACTTTACATAGAAAATATATTGTTACAGATTTAGTTTGATTTACATTTTTATGCTTTTCACATTTTCCTTGGTTGGTTTGCGATCAGTGTTGTCAATTATTTATAACCACAAGGCGCTATTTTAGTAAACATTTTTTAATGAAAACCTATTATATGTATATTAAAACACTTCAGAGATAATTTTGTGATTTTAGCACGGCTTAAGTTGATTTTTTGTTAATGTTTTTAGTAGTAAACAAAGCAGAAATGAAAATACCAAATGTCTCTGGCATACTTATAATATGTAAGATAAATAAAGGGCGACCAAATGTGAGGTATCAATTAATTTTAATTTTATAAAAAAGTTTATTTTAAGATATTTAAAATATTTTTGTTGTTGTTAATTAACCTTAAATAAATAAGATTGTTTTTCAACTCGATATAAAATTATATCAAAACTATTTTTAAATATCCCTGATGATGATTTACGAAGTAGGTCGAAATATTAGAGTAAAATAAATAAAAAAAATTTAAAATCTTTTCTTAAAAAATAAAACAACTAAATTTGATTTTGTATAACCTAAAGCCAAACAAAAATCTGAAACAAAATATTTAAACAACAAAATAAGGTCAACAATACTTATTTAACATTTTTGTTTCGGTCATATTTGTCTTATTTTGTAAAAAACAAATTCCGGGTAAAAATAAGAAAAATGCGACTCTTGGCTTGTTAAAATGCGCTAAATCTAGCGCGAAAAGAAAATAAACCCAAGCTTATTACTAAAGATATAAACGTAATATTCTGTTCAATACAGTGTTTTGATTTTTTTTTTAATTTAATAACTAGGACATAAGTGTATACCTGTCGTGGGTTTGGGCTTTTAGTGCCTCTCCTTTTCAACCTAACCTATTTTAAATTGCAGCTGTCAAAGTCTATAGATAAAAAAAATGTCTCTCCTCTCTCATTAATTTCATATGTCAAACTTCATATAAAAAATATAAACAAAAAAATTATCTCCGAACTGCAATTACCTGATAAATTTATATGCCTTATATAAATATATATCTGTGGACTTTTGAAAAAACAACTTATTGGTAATTGTAAAAATTTTTTTTTAGGAGAGCCAAAGAAAATGTAAATTTATTTTTTTATTGTGATTGCTCATATTTTATAATGTTTATATGTAAGACGTGCATTAATGTAAATAAATCTTTTTTTTTTGTTTTGACTGTGGACTTTTGACAAAAATATTTCAATTCAAATTTAAAAATTTCGAGGAAAGTTTTAAAATAAATAAAGGTGAATAGCCATTTACTGTTTTGGTAATATCTTAAAGTTTAATATTTGAAAAAAATTACTTTATATCGTCTGTTTTACTAAGAAGTGTTTTAGTACCCAGCAAAAACTAGATAATGACTTGCTCTTACTAAACAACATACTTTTCAATGACTATTACATATCGTCTGTCTTACTAAGAAGTATTTTTTTTTTTGATTTATAATGTGATCATAGCTGCCAGATAAAATAGGGGCAAAATCGTCTAATTTGGGGAAAAAAATCAAAAAAAATCGTCAAAATCGTCAAATAGTTTACTCAAATCGTCATAAAAACGTCAAACATTTTTTATTTAATGCAGAACATAACATTAATTGTTTTATTAGACCCTTTTAAGTTAAGAACATGACAATAAATATAATAGAATTTAGAATTAATTTCGAAAAATAAATATTAATATGTATATAAATACAAAAAATAATAAATAATGAATTGGCTGCATCTAATTCAGACTAATTGACAAATAATTATAATCATTTCTTTCTAAAGTTTCTACCGATTAAGGTAGCTTTAGGCAAGCGTAAGACGAGCACAACGCCAAAATAAACTACATCGTTTTGCTTTTTAGCCCATAAACTTATTTTTGGATAAGTCTTCTGAAACCAGTCTTCCTTAATTTTCTTCTTCTTGTTCGTTACCTGTGAAAAACACTATTAAAATTTCATTTTAGCTACTACAAAGTTTTGTATAAAAAATGGATGAAATTTCTACTTACAGAGGAAGAGCTGCTAGAATTTTCATCATCTTGGTTTTCTATCGAAAATATAATGTTTGATTTTTAAGCTTTTAATGTATAATTAAAAATAACTTACAATTTTTTTAAGTATTTAAGCATATTAATTTGTCACTTAAATAATTTAAATAAATTTACTTAAAAAACTAAAATTGTTTTAAACGCATTTACAAATTTATATTTGTTCGTGTTGTAGGTATCAGTTGATAAAATGTGGCATAAACTATGTTAAAAATGTACAAAGTGGAAAAATTACCCACACAAACACATTAAATAATGATCGATGTATCTCTTTCACTCTGTTCTATTATTAATAACATGAAAAACCGTTACAAATTATTTTTATTTAGTTTAATAGTCGATATAAAAGTAATGAAAAATGTTGCAAACTTGAATTCTTGAAAATCGTCAAAAACATAGCATAAATCGTCGAATCGTCAACACTTAATTTTAGCACGTAAAATCGTCAAATCTGGCAGCTATGAATGTGATACATAAGTACCAGGGTTGCAAAAGTTGTACTTTTTGTGGTACAATTTACTAACTTTCTCAGTTTATGTTTACGAATAGCATAGTGCCACTTCTAATAAATTTTTTTCCAAACGAATACAAAAATTTTGACTCAATTAATACACAGTTTAGATCCCTGGCGGATATAGAAGTATCAAAAGATTTTAAAAATGAAAGTATTTGCAACTTTTGGGCTAAAGTTTCTGAAATGAAAAACCAATTGGATGAATTAATGTTTCCGGAACTTTCAAGAGTTGTAGGTGGGATATTATCAGTTCCACATTCGCAGACGATTTTTTCCTTCCAAAATATTATGAAAACGAAAGAACGAAATAGGCTTCATGTGCCTACAGTTTCCGGTCTTAGACAGACAAAAGATTTGTTAAGTTCATCAAATTCTTGTTGTTTTAGTTTCAAAATACCAAATAATTTGTTATCAAAACCAATTTGATCTCATGAATATATCGGTAGACTTTTTATGTAATTTATTTTATGTTTAAATATGAACATATATACATATGTAAACATATATCTTAGTGCAGTTTCTTTTTTTAAAGATATACTTTTAAAGTATAAATGAATTTTTAAGTACAAAAGTTAATTTTAATATTAAAAAATTAATTTTTATGTGCAATTGTATGTTATGTTTATGTTTTTTTCTGGCTTTTATTTAAAATAAAAAAAATTAAAAAAAATTTTAAAATACAATTTTTTTGGTACAATTGGGGTCGAAAAAGTAAAATTTTATGAGCTTCTTGGTACAATTTTGATGTTCTCATTTTGCAACCCTGATAAGTAATTATTTTTAGACATTTGCTAATATACACACACACAATACAATTTCTTACTGCGAAATTTGTTAGAAGTTATTTAAATACATAACTTTTTACAATTCTCATTTAGTTTAAGACACTTAGAGTATAAGTAATAATGTTTTGGAAAAGCAGTTCATAATCGAACTGCTGACTTTTTTCACTAATTTTTAAATTCCAAAATATCGTATCGCAGAGCATTTGAACCGAATTATCGTTTTTAAAAGAAACAAACGACTTCTTTAAGCCCATATTCAGCGTTGTCAACTTTAAAATTTCAAAAAGCACCATAACCCAGGAAAAAACGCGTCATTCTCAAAAAAAAGCACTAAATTTATAATTTGTAAATTATTTTTTTATTTATTTAATAGACATTTTTAAATGTATATCAGAATAAATAACAAAAAAATTTACAAAAATCAAACAACGAATATCTTTTAGTCAGTCAGTACAGATTTACATAGATACATATATTTATATGTAAATAAAAATAAACAAAAACATTGGAAAAAAGAACAAAAATATTTAATTATTAAAGTAATTATCAATTCACAATATATCACGGGAGTGATGCATTGTAAGAAATTTATTTCAACATTTAGAAAAAATTACGACAGGATTAATTTTTCCATACCTGATGCATTTATACGACGTTTTATAAACATATTTGAATTTGTTGTACAAAATATTAAAGAAATTATTCACCAAATAAGTACAACTATTATTTAATATTTAAATATTTTTATATTACATATTAGAATATTCACTTCATCAGCTATTTGGTAGGTTTCGCAACAGGAATTTTCCCGTTTAAGACCATTTTTAATGTGAAGTAAGGCATTAACTGAATTTAAAGACATTCGGTTGCGAATTTTAGATTTAAACACATTCATGGGAGCGACAAAAGTTTAACGTTTAAGTTTAATGCTTCAAAGGGATTTAAGTTAACTGCATCTTTGTACGATTTAACTTCAATCCAAAAATCGACTGGATTCAATATTTTGCCATTGGTAACGGTAAAATATCTTCTTTGGTATGTGATAAAACATTTCTAACATTAATTATGTTAATTTTACTCAAAATTTCAAGGTTTTCTGGTAAAATTTTTAAACATTTAAAGTTGTGGGACGCTAAAAGTTTGCTTTAAGGTTTAATCATTTATAAGATGATCTCAAAAGAAAGAGGAATTTCTTTTATTCACATTCACCTCAAATGCATACATGTATAAAGTTAGACATTTTGAAACAAAAACTTTCTGGGCAATCAATTATCTTATAAATAATTAAATTTTTAGTGTAATATTATTTTCTTGCCGAGTTGCATGTAATTGTACTATAAGTTACATTTTGGTACTATGTATAGGTATATAAATTTACACTTACAAAAAATTTTGTTCAATTAATTAATTTTAGTGTTTGGTGTCACCGAAATAAAAAGAAAATCACTAAAAACTAAAAAAAAAATCACCAAGCACTGACTCAAAATTTTTCCGCTTTCGAAATGTTAAAAATCACCAAAAACGGTGATAAAATCACCGAGTTGACAACGCTGCCCATATTACAAAGCATTTTTTTTTATCTGGAAAGGCACATGGATACGTTGAATAAAATTAAAAAAATATATTTTATTGTAAATTCCGAAAATTTTTTTAATGTTAGACAGCACATTTAGATGGAGACTACTGTATTTGGTAATTAAGTTTTTTTTTTTTGTTTAAATGAAACATTTTAAATGGTTTGAGTTATTATGACGCTAATGTGTTATCAGACAAATATAAAAGTCTGAACAAATATTAAGTGTTATTTGCTACTATGCATTACTTTTGAGTTTTAAAAATGTTTATTTATTTTAAAATAAATTGTAAGGCAGTTAAAACATTAACGTTTTAAATGTTTTGCTTGTTTTTTAATTATTAAGATAAAACTTAAAAAAGTCTTGTTTATGACCAAAATTGCATAACATTTTTGCTTAATATTGTGTATGAGCCCGCATTAATTGCATTTAAAAGCTCGTATACATATCAAAGTTTAGTTCACAGCTTAACATTTGATATTAAATGTTTTAATTACACCTCGTTTTTAAGTTTGAGCTTTAAGTTTAAGTAGGTATAATGACCACACGAAGCTTAGCCTACACGCAAAGAAAAACCATTATTACGACATGATCACGACGGTCATATTATAGTTTCTATAAGAATATTTGGTTGTCGAAAACAAGTAATAGTTATTTTTGTTACATTTCATCATATATTTTGTCACGATAATCAAGCATTTGTTAAAATTGTATCATTTAATGATTACTTTTCGTAAAAATTTCAAAATGGTTATCATTTAAGAATAGTATGATTAAAAAAAAAATAATTTTACAAAAATAACATTGTATTCAAAAGCATTTAAAATTACAAATAATCATTAAATAATAGGTGAGACAACAGTATGATTACAAATTAATCAAGCTATGATTTTTTTAATAATAATTTGATTTTAACTGTTCTTCTTCTTCTTCTTGCTTAATAAATTTTTATTATTTTAAAAGTTTGAGATGTCAAAAAATTAACAAACATTTTTAAAAATTAAAGAAAATTTTCAAATAAACGAGAAAATGTAAAAAAATCTTGGTTTTAAAAATTGCAATTAAATTGGTAAGTACAATCAATATGTGTATGTGTAATTTGCCGTATAAAAGCAAAGATTGTCGATTTCAATTGCAGTCATATATATGATTATTGAATGATACTTTAATTAAACATAATAATAATAACAGGTAACCATTATATGCTTTAACCATAATCATACAAATCAATCATAGTATGTTGCTCTTCGATTATGGTTATCACAACCATATTTTTTCTTTGCGTGTTGTTTTCATGTTATACGATAGTTTTCTTTATTGTTTCCGAATTCATCTTTGATTTTGAATTTTTACATATTTAACTGTATTCTACAGTTTATCTCAGTTAATTTCAAACCAATTTATTAGTTTTTCTCAGAAATAGTTTTTTAATCCATAATCTAATATTTTTAGCGTGCCCAAAACGTATTTAAGAGCTTGAAAAGTTCAATATATTTGTCCAAAAATTCACCTTTTCTCCTTTGCCGATTAGAAGGCGATTTGTCTATTTTTAACGAATATCTGTAGAGGCATCCTAAAGCTGAAAATTTTTAATTTTGGAGTTAAAAATTAGGGGAGGCAGTCGTGCTTATTTGCTAATATCTCAAAAAGTTATGGGGCAATTTTAATGATTTAAAATATCAATCTGCTCACAAATATTTCTGACATTTCGACACCACATACGGGTCTTGGCAATATGGGGGGGGGGGGGTATTTCAAAAAACTTATTTCAACATTCACACGAATAGACGGTACATACTCAATCGACTCTCTGTTGGAAGCTTTTAGAAAATATCAAGGCTTATTAATTTATCAGGTAATTGCAGTTCGGTTTTATACATGAAGTTTGACATTTGAAATAAATGGGAGAGTAGAAAAAATTGTCTTTTATCTATAGACTTTGACTGCTGAAATTTAAAATAAGTGAAGAAAAAAATAATCAGCTGACGAAACAAGACTACCTGATGAATAAATCTGTCTTGAGAAAATATATACTTTATTGGGTCGGAAATGAAATGAATGTAGAAATTTCACATGGAATGACAAACATATGTTTACCTTTACACTTTAAATGAAGGATATAATACAATGTGCGCATAATGGTATAAAAAAGTGCAGCTTCGGCTGTGTAGCCCGTAGCGCCGTCCTGTTGAAACCAAATGTTGCCAATATCTTCCTCTTCAATTTTTGTGAACAAAAATTCGTTCAACATGGACCGATAACGATCGCCATTGACTGTAACGGCCACTTCTTGCTCATTTTCGAAGAAAAATGGCCCAGTTATGCCTCTGGACCAAAATCCGCACCAAACAGTGACTCGTTTTGGGTGTATCAGCTTTTCAATGTATGCGTGCGGGTTTTTTGTCCCCCAAATTCGACAATTTTGCTTGTTTACATACCCGCCAAGATCAAAATGAGCTTTATCTGAAAAGATGTTTTTTTTTGGCAAAATCGGCCAAAGTAATGTCGCAATATTTCCCAGCGTTGTTCAAGCGTATACACAACCATATTCGTTCAGCGAAAGGATAAAACTAATCATCTGTCAAATCAGACATAAGCTAAGTGTTACCATTCACGATATAAGCACTAGTTGAAAATAAAACGTTAGATGGCGGACCCTTTATTTCGAATGATAAAGTAAACTTATTTCGATATCAACGTTTTTAATAATTTTGTATCTGTGTGGAAGAATGCAGGAAGAGGATTTTAAAACAAGTTTGTTTGTGATTAATTTTATTAAGAATCAAATATTTTTGGAGTAATATTCAGTATTAAGCCTTGTAATGGAGGTACAGACATTTATTTGCTTATACGTACTAAGTTCAATGATAAAATTTGTATTCATACACGCAAAAAAAAAAAAAATATGGTTGTGGAAACCATAATCGAAGGGCAACATACTATGATTGAATTGTATGATTATGGTTAAAACATATAATGGTTACCAGTTATCATTATAATGTTTAATTAAAGTATCAAGCAATAATCATATACATATATGACTACAACTGAAATCGACAATCTTTGCTTTTTTACGGCAAATTACACATACACATATTGATTGTACTTACCAATTTAATTGCAATTTTTATACCAATATTTTTTTTAACATTTTCTCGTTTATTTATAAATTTTCTTTAATTTTTCAAAATTTTTGACATCTCAAACTTTTAAAATAATAAAAATTTATTCATTAAGAAGAAGAGTAGTTGAAATCAAATTATTATTACAAAAAAATCAAAGCTTGTTTAATTTGTAATCTTTTTTTTCATTGCGTGCACGAAACTAACAATTTACCATTTCATAACCAAGTGGAAGTACGTTGTAAGCTATTCACAAATTAGAAGAAAAGGACGATAGGATTCATTTGTCCATCTCTGATGTATTGGCAAAAAATATTGGTAGATAATTGTGAACAAAATATATACAGCTGTTGCTATAAATAAATAAATAAGTTAGGGCTAATAATGGACCGACTTTTGCAAACAATTTATTTTTTTATGAAGAACTTGTTTTTGTGGGATCAAAAACATGACAAGACGAAGCCTTGTTCGACTCAGAAATTTTTTCAAAGTGAATCGGTATATTTCAAGTTGGGACTCCAACTAAATAATTTGTTTGCCATTTCAAACATCAGTACAAACACACAATAGTGATGTAGGGTTAATATTTATATACATATATGTAATATTTATTCCATATTCCATTTCTATATGTACTTTTAATTTATATTTATAATATATTTGAGTAAGAGATTAAAGAATATTTTGAGAATCGAGGTATTTTTAATATTAGCCTGTACCCACGACTTCGTTTGCGTAGTTATCGGCACGAAAGGTAGCCTCTTCATGTACCTAATTATTCAGGTTGTTATAAGTAAATTTATATTTATAAGTCCGTTTAGTAATTCTTCGCATGATTGAGTAAAAATAATAAAACCTTTAATCATACAAACTTTTATATTAATTATATTTATAGAATAGAACTTAATGCAAATATTTAATTAAAAATACTTCTACAGACGACATTGGATGATTGCATTTTTTCGCCAGTATGTGCAAGTTTTGGACACTCGAAACCTTTAAACAACCGACTAACTAAATACAAAAAACTATTTTTTGCATAATTCGAATTAGCCTGATTATTGTAGTGTGTTAATCTAGGTTGTTGTCTAGCTGTGTGCTAAAGTTCCGTTCAGCCGTTTTTGCTAGATTGAGTAACAAACATCTAAACATACAAACATTCACATTTATTTTATTAAACATACATACTTATAAATTAATATGTAAGTAGGAATAGGATTATAAAATAATATTTAAACGTTTGACATTTTAAAACACACTCATTTTAAGACCGTGCTTAAGTTTGCTGGGTTGCATATATCTACAAATGTCTTAATTAGTTAAATGCCAGACGAAATTATCTTGAGCATAAAATCTTTAAAATGCTAAATATCATAGAATATCCAATAAATAATCACTTAATTGAGAACACAAACTTAACATTAGATTCTTTTTTATTTTACTTTAAGCTTATGAACATCTTAATATTAATTAAAAGATGTTAATGGGAAATAAAAAATTGTTAAAAATTACAAAACTTAATTATTGAAATGATATTACAGACACGATGATCTTGACAGAACCGCATTTCCTTTGCAATATTCTTTTTTTAAACATTGTTGTTGTTAATTTAAAATTAAAATTAACAGTTCAGTAATATTTGTGTTAAATCAAATTAATTTTTCGTTATAACACTGACAACGCTTCATTGGGTTTTGATACACTGAGAAGCAAGTTTTTTTTCCCAGTTTTAGAAGAAAAACCCATTTAGCAATAGAAAAATGATTTACGTTTTAAACATAATACGGGGAATTTTGGGGGGAGGTATTTTTATGACAAGTTTGTAATTAATACGCCTTTTTCAATAATTAATTATAAACCTTAGCTTAATATTAGTTATTTTTTTGGAATGCAGTTTATTTAATTATGCAAATTTTTGGAAAATCTAATAAACCAACCGTTTGACGTATGATGACAAATTCTCTCAGCACATTTTATAATTTTAATGGACTTTTTTCAAATTTTAACAATCGTTAATATTGGTATTAAAAATAATAAAAGTAAAGTGATAAACATACAAATAAATAATACATATTCATTTAAATTTAGTGTTTCAAATTAAAAAAAAAAATATGTTTTTTTTTAAAGAAAATTAACCTTAAACATAACAAGCCCTTTAATTTAAATTCAGTCTTATTGTCTAAATTCTATAATTTTTTCTTTCGTACCTTATCTAGTATTTTTTATATACTAAATTCTACTGTCAAGTACTTTCATTTGTTATCCATATTGAAGGGGTTTAAACATTTATTTAATCAGAATTTTTGCTTAGGATGCCATCTTGAATTTGGATGGCATGTAAGAGGTTTTTGCAGATAGCTGATCTTTTAAAATACTATTCAAATACTATATTAAATGCTATTCAAGACGATTTATTGGATTTATTTATGTCTTATTATATTTTTCTATACATATTTGGATAATTCACAAGGTGTCATAAAGTCATAATTTTTAAAAATTTTAAAGGATTTTAAAATTTTACAATAAACAATATAAAATCATTTTAAAAACTTTTCGAAATTATGACTCTATGACAATACGACACTTAGGACACATTGTGAATTAGCCAGTTGCTTTATTTATTTTTTTAACAAAAAACAGAGATATTTTTATACCCTTCAACTGTGGTGAATTTGTCATTCCGTATGTTATTTTAATTTATATCTGTCTGTCCGTTGAATTCAACTTCTTTATGTGCTAACAATCTTTTGCAAATATCCGGGAATGAATGCAGCACAACCGTTCCATAACCTTTTGATATAAATATGAGCAGATAAACATGACAGCTTTTGTTTTTCCCAAGTTTTTTAAATAAAAATCAACATGTTTCAGGCTTAAGATAATTTATAGACACGTATGCTACCATTGTGGATATGATATGCCTCAAGGGCTATTCGTTAAAAATTTCGAAAAAAATCGGTAAATCCTATAACTTATAGGAAGAATAATTTTTTTTTAAATATATGTATATATTTTTTAAATATAAAAAGTTACATAGGCTCTTTATTAAATTTTGGACACGTAAGCCGTGGTCTCGAAAATTATTGATGAGAAAATCTGTCAGAAACTAACTGAGATATAAGCACAAAATTACAAATGCTTCTGTGTTTATCCTTAAATTTACAAATGAAAATCTATTTTTTTTAGCTTCTAAGCAACAGAGAGAAGGTATAGGGTGCTAAAAGAAATTGCTTTAAAATAACCATAATGGTCGTCACTTCAAAATGGCGTACAATAAATATATATATATATATGTATAGGTCGAATCTACAACTCAAAAATGTACCTAATTTATGGTGTCAAGCAAAGGGCTTGACTAGTCGAATATAGTAAATTAAAAAATTAAAATCCAAGGTAGAGCCCTAAACAAAATGGCAGATAATTTTTACTTTGGCCACATCAATATGGGCATTTTACCAAAGCCATAATAAACTAATAATAACGAAGTAGTAATAAATACATATGAGCATCCATATTTGTTCCCATCTTCCACAAATCGGACAATATTAGACAATTTATCAAATGAAATGAAAGAAAATCGATTTAAAATTAGCATCTTTAAGGAAAAAATCATTAAATTTTAAAGGAGGCATATGTCGTCTTACGAGGTATTTTATTAATTTGTTATTTATTTATTTGTTTATTTTTAATTAATGAGTAATAAATCGTTCAAAATAAGTGGATCGATGTTATCTTTAAGTAGATATTGAAACTTTTTTTTGGCCAGATTTTATATTAAATAATTGAACATTATATTTATATGGAGTTGATTTGTTTTCAAATATTTGTAAGTTCGAATTTTTGTTACAAGTTTCCTTGATATAAATGAAAAAATATAACACGAGTAATCGTTTTAAAACCTCAAAAGAGGCGTTACTTATCTACCACAACCAGAGGGGATTTTTTTGTAAAGCGATCAACTGGAAAGAACATTAAAGAATTTAAATTTGTTTAACTAGAAATTTGCATTTTACAATTCGTGACAAAAACATTAATCAGTCATCCCTGTTGAATAGTATTTTTCCTTTTTTCATTGTTGTGCACAACAAAAAAAAAAAAGAAATGTTTAAACATACAGTAGACTCGCGGTAACAAAAACACTGCCGTACGTGAACACCTGATAACATTAGCATAATTTTTTTTACACTGACTATTCTGTAGCGTGAACACAGTGAGAAAGCCTTATAACGTGGACAAATTTGTCGGTTATCCAAATCGTTTTTATAAAAAGGGATATCCCCGTAAATGGTTGCTCAGGCTTACTTTAGTGCGCAATGCTGATTTAGCATGAACTAATATAAAGTTTTTCGTAAAAATAGTCGCAAAAACTACCAAAATTCTAAAGCTAAACTTTTTGTGATTGGAAAGGCAAAAAATTCTTGCTCTTTTAGAAATTTTAAAATTCCTGTGGACTACAATTGCTCCAAATTGGTTTAACTATTAATGGACGCCATTGGCTATTTAAATTCAACTTGGCAATGTCTTGAAGATAAATCAATAGCAAAATGCTGAATGAAAATTTTTAGCTCTTTCGAAGATGAAGAAGACTGTGAAGAGGATATCCCGTTAGCTGTTTTGAGAGAGAGAGAGAATTTGATCAGCAATTAAAATTAAAAATTAAAAGATAATCCAAAAAATGGTAACACATTTTAACGTACTTTTTTTCTTAACATAACAATCCGAAACACAAAAGAATATATGAAGTTAAAATACATGTCTAATTTATTTGGAAATTTTAAAGAGTTACACCTTCGTTATCATGAACAACTTCGCAAACGTGAACACACTCGGTTTTTAATAGTTCACGTTACCGCGAGTCTACTGTATTACGTTTTTTTTTTTAAATTTCCTATAAGTGTGTAAAGAGAACTGATTGTAAAATTCTGTTTGTGATAAGTATTTAAGGTATGCTACATAAATTAAGTTGAGTAAAGCTTACGAAAGCTTTTAAACTTAAACTTATGGTGTATACATAATTTAGCAGTTAACTCTTACCTATGTTTTGTATTCCAAACATAAGACCAAATCCGACCACCATCGCTATGAAAGCACCAAAGCCAGCATGTTGTTTGGATAAAATCTCAAAGAAGACCACATACAATAGGGTACCACAAGCAATGCCCTGCAGTAGCATAGACGCTATACTTTCTCCAGAATTCTCAGAACTATGACTAACAGCAATGCCTATGGCAATACCAATAGGACTAACGATGGCAAATGTTGTGGTATAAACTATACATAAGATGGGACGTGTTCGAGCTACGATCAGCTCGACACCCACACAAAATGCTAAAACCAATTTGTGAGCTGCGACCGCACCAAACAGAAACCAAACTGAATTGGTGCCATCTTCCAAGCCAATGGCTAAACCTTCAAAGACTTCGTGCAGAGACAAGGCCAGAACAATGCCCAGACCACGCAAAGAAGAAGTGATGACACCTTCAGTATCGTTGGGAGTGATGGGTAAGTGAGAGTGGCCATGTCCACCATGGTCATGACCATGATTGTGCGAATAGTTGTGCGAGTGATCGAGTGAGGGTGTGTGCGCATGTTCTAACGAGTGTTCCAAGGGATACTGTTCGATATTACATTTAGGAGGTTCAGTAGTTGGACAAATTTGAATTTCCAAATTACAATTTGTTTTGTTGTTTTCTATTTTTGCTGAAGTATAAATGCCATTTTGATACATAATTCCATTGTTTGTACCCATAGTGGTGGTGACGGTGGCCCTGGAACCATATTCTTTATCTACTTCTTCTTCTTCATCGTCTTCATACTCTTTGTCACTCTTCTTTAGACCACCCTTTACCAAAGCGCTGCGACGCACACTATGACCTCTTTCAAAGGCCGCACCCACACCATCATCTTTGTGCAACACCTTTTTCTTATGTCTATGCAAATAGCTGTGTAAGCACTCCTCTATTAGATACATTAATATGAAACCCGCACACATTAAGGTCTCCGGCATAGCAAAATTCACCTTAGCTATTTGTCCACATTCTTGTAAAATCTCTACCACCTCTTTAACTTCGGGCAGCAGATGAATAAATGTGGTGGCCAGCAAGACACCACCGCCAAAGTGCAACAGGTAAGTTACCACTTTGGTTGAGCGGGCACTTGAATTTTTAGTCGTCCATTTAAAATAGTGATTAAGCAAGAATGGTATGCTACCAAAGAGAGCTGTTGCACAAAACAAACTGACCATTGCTGCACACTTGGCCACCAAAACATCGTGACTGTTGTGATCGTCTGACATTTTTGTGTTCAATTCAATACAATACAATTAAACCCACTTTAACTCTTTAAGCAAATTCAATAAATTTCTAAAGATTTGTTTTTTACTTTTTCTTTGAATTCTTTGTTATTTTTGTTTTGTTTTTTTGTTCAATATTTAATTGAGATTTAAAATACATAAATACATATGTAGTTGTTTTTTTTTTCTTTCAATGTTTAACTTTTGTTTTTATTTTAGGTTTAAGTATGCATTTATTTATGTACAACAAAAGAAACCGAAAAACATTTAAAATAGACAAAGAAACGAGAGAAAAAAAGGTCTTATCCGACAGACCTGTTGAATAGTACTAAAGTTTTTATTTTCTGTTAACTGTTATTTTAACCAATTTAACTTGTTTGCTGTTTTCCAAAAGCTGCTCGATATGTTTTAAAAGTTTCTTGCTTATCGCCTTTGCTATTGTACTAACTATGTGTGTGTGTTTGTATTTAGTACATTAAAATGCTCTTTACTGGCTGGCTAATGTATTTATGTATTCATTTAGTATTACCTAGTGAGTAATATTTAACCGCACATATCACAGCTAAATAGTTGTTTTTTCTATACAAACATAAACACACACACATACATGTAGTAAAAATAATAAAAATAGTAAAAACATGCAGCTAAGTGTCTCCAACTATTTTTGGTAGTTAAGTGCTCACTTGTGTGTACAACTTTAGTATCATTTGGCATTTTGACGCTTATGAGAGAGTGATTTTAGTTTTAAGACTGTCTACTTATAAAGGCTTCCTTCTACTTATACACAACATAATAACATTTTAAGATATTTTAATAAAAACCACGATCAAATATCTAAACACTTTCAGGAGGGGAATTGACATGTATTTTCAGGTTCATAGAAACGCATTGACATACAATTCTTCAGCAAGTTTTTGGGATAATTTATTCCACTTACGAGTATTTGCAGAATGTTAAAGAATTAAATCGTTTTTATTTTTTTAACTTTTTGAACGAGGCTGTTGAGTGAAATATTCTTTTTAAACGAAATTCCAAGCAGATATTAAACTTTAATTTTGTAAAAAATAAGTAACAGTCTATATTCGGTCATGCCAAATCTTATATACCCTTCACAACGTGTAGGGTATCACCATTCATCTCATATGAAATAAGTACATACTATAGAAAACATCCCATTGCAGAATTATAAATTGAGTTTAGTATGTATGTTTCCAAAAAAAAAGTAATTAAAAAAAATAATTAAATAAAATAAAAATAATGTATTAAAAACAAAAAAACATAAAAAAAATATTAAAAAAAAAAATTTTAAAAATTTTTTAAAAAATTAAAAAATTTTTTTTTAAAAATTTAAAAAAATTTTTTTTAAAAAATTAAAAAAATTTTTTTTAAAAAATTAAAAAAATTTTTTTTAATAAATTAAAAAAAAAAATAATAAAAATATAAATAATATATAAAATAAAAATATAAAATAAAATATTTTTTTTCTGGCTCAGCTGGGATTTGATGCCACGTTTACTCTAACCAGTATATATGAATGTTGTTTTAATTGTGAAAGAAAACGAGGTGGTCGTGGTTTTTTGCTCATATCTCAGAGAGTTATAGGGATATTTCCAAGAGATTGATACTATACACAGATCTGAGGAACATATGGTTGCTTCTAAAAGTTGATTTCAACCAACACACGGACAGACGGGCAGACGGTCAGGGCTTAATCGACTCCTCTATTCATAAGCTTTCAAAAAATATATACTTTATGGGGTCGGAAATGAAAATTGTAAAAATTACAAACGGAATGACAAAGCTATATATACCCTTGTGTACCACAGGTGAAGGGTATAAAAATTGTATAAAAAAGTTTTAATAAAAATGACATCCTAAATAGCATATAAATTCTTAACAGTTGATATGTGGTTGCACAATTTCAAAACACAGTTGCTGGCTGATCTGAAAACACAGTATAAGCTCGATAATCCTGACACTATAAATCCTAAGCATGTCCGTATTACTGGAGTGTCCGGGTTACAGATGTTGTTTTTGTTAACCTGTTATATTTATGTACAATGTATTTTTTTGCTCTTATTAATTTTTTGTAAAAAATGAATTGATTTTTGTTTGTTTTGAGGTTTTAGAAGACAATTTGTCTTTTAATCTTTTTGTCTTTGTAATGCATTGATTTGTGCTGCCCACTTTATAGCTTTTGAAAAAAGTTTGTATAGCTTTATTATTACAGATTTTGTTATCAAGCCAAATTTGTCTGCAACACATCTTAATGATTTGCCTCTGTCAAGTTCATCCAAAACTTCACACTTCTTTTTTATTGTTAAAGTTTTGTGTGATCTCTTTCTATTACTACTCATTGTCCTACAATATACATACATATATATGGAGTTTATATTTGAATAACTTTAATAAGAAAATATGTTGCAAGCCTTTGTCAACAAAAACACTCAACTAACTAAATCAAAATTGCAAAAATTCCAGGCGTAGACGAATATGTATAGCGGCGAAAAGTTCCGCTATTATAGAAATGTTTGTAGCAGTGTCCGGATTATAGATGTGTGTAATTGACTTATTTAGTTTTTAATTAGTAGAAGTTATGGATAAAATGTACTTATCACAGTTTTTATATATAAATATCTGTGTATATTAGGGTATAACTGCTTTAATAAAATATATTTTGAAAAATCTCCAGGAAAAGGTTTAAAAAAGTGAAAGAATTGCAAAAACGTTTTGCAGTAGTTTAAAATTATAAAAACTGTAGTCTAAATTTTTTTATAGTGTTTCTAATTACCCAGCAAAAAAAAAAAAAAAAAATTAGAAGTAGTGCAAAGTTAATTTTAGGACTTCTAACTCTCTGAATATGAAATAATTTGTCATGATGTGCAAAATCATACAAAACATCTTAAAGAACTTATGTAAGCAAGTATCATTAACTCATGACACATCGATTACTTCTCACCGATTTTGCATGAGTTCTATGCCCTTATGGAAATGGATTGCAGTTCATTAATATATTTCTATATGATCTGACATTATAGAAATATATCTATTTTTAAAATCATTAGTATTTTTACCTAAATTTTTATTGTATCATCAGTTGAACGACTGTAAAATTACTTCTTTGACATGAACCTAGCAAACAATTATTTCAGATTTTTGGAATCAACATTTGAAAAAACCGATACCTGAAACAGTAGAAAAATCGGGGTTTTCATCGATTGCTTAACAAAATCGATCACCATAACACATACCAAAGAAAAAATTTAATTACTAAAACGGGCTTACCTACTTCTAAGAGCGCTTGTAGAAGGCATGATTTTTATATATAATGTTTGCGAAGAAAAACCATAGTTATCACATGATCACGACGGTCATATCTCTATAAAAATATATAGTTGTCGGAAACAACCAAGATACTTTTTTTATGTTATATTATGTCACAATATTAAAGCGTTTTTTTAAACTGTGTCAATGTTTAATGCTTACTTTTATAGTTGACCTTTAAAAATAGTATGATTTAAAAAAAATTATTTAACAAAAATAGTGTGATGTTTCTGTAAAAATAACATTATATTCAAAAGCATTTAAAATTACCAATAACCATTTAACAGTAAGTGAAACCACAATATGATTACAAAGTAATTAAGTTATGATTTTTCTTAATAATAATTTGATTTCAACTGTTCTTCTTTATGCTGAATAATTTTTTTCTTTGGTTTGAGTTGTTAAAAAAAGAGACAACAATTTTGATAAAATTAGAGAAATTTAAATATTACAAAAAAATTTTGTTTTAAAATAATGTTGGTATAAAAATTGCAATTCAAAATGTAAGTACAATCAATATATATAACTAGCAGCAAAAGACAATACTTTGCCTCAAAAAAATTCAAATAATGTCGATTTCAAATAAAGTCATATACATTTATGGTTATTAAATGATAATAATAATTATAATGATAATTAGCAACCATTGCATGTTTTAACCACAATCAAACAATTCGACCTCAGTATGTTGCTCTTAGATTATGATTACCACAACCATGTTTTACGTATCTTTTTGCAATTAATAAGCGCTAATCTAATCCCTACCAAGAGCAGTTTAATTATGCCTTCTCCTTATGCATTACTGAAAAAGGTAGCAGCAGGTAAGGGAGATGTACATATAATAAAACTTCTATTAAAATAAATAAGTTTTCTTTGTTTCCCCTGATAAAATTAAAAGCGGTAGAGAAGACATAATTTGTTCAGCTTTCATATGCAAACAATTTAAGAATTTCAGTTGATGCAATACGGTAAAAATGAAGTTTACAAAATTCAAAAAGTTGTTTGTTGGGTATGTATTTAAAATTTTCCATTTTTTGCTTTTTTTTAAGTATTTATCATTTGACTTTTAATAAAAAAAGAATTTTTTTTGAAAATTAAAATTATTTTTATTTAAGTTTATAACAAATAGGTTTCGGTTAAAAATAAAAACTATGACGGTCAAGTGACCCCCCGTACTGGCTAGGCAGACCCTTAATCTTTTACCTGCTGCCAATGGTTTTAAACTGGTTCCAATGGTTAATATTTGTTTGATATTAATTTTAAGCTCTGGAACTGTTGCTATACACCTTAGATTTAAACAAAAGGTGGTCTTAAGGTGCCATATCGCACGATATTGATGACCAATTCACTTCTTATCCACGAGTTATTATGCGATTTTCGTAATTTTCTTTTAAAAGATCCATAAATTCTCTTGATGTGTAGCAAGTGGCACCAGTCTGTTAAACCATATATTCTATACGTCTAAATAATCACTTTTCTGCCACAACAAACTTTGAATTATCTCCCTGTGGCGATTTGCATTGAGCATTGATACTTCGAATTTTGAGAGTCATTACATAAAGATATTAATTCCATTATAAAAACTGCATAGACCTCATGCATATTAGGTAAAAAAACCGATAGTTCATAATTTTTAAACAGCTTTTTATACCCTTCACACAGTGAAGAAGGGTATATATAGGTTTGTCATTCCGTGTGAAATTTCTACAATTTTCATTTCCGACCCCATAATATATATATTTTCTGAAAGCTTATGATTAGGGGAGTCGATTAAGCTCTGTCAGTCTGTCTGTGTGTATGTTCAACTTTTTGAAGCCCCCGACATCGCTTGGACCCGGGTGAGGTATTAAAATATCAGAAATATTCGGGAGTAGATCGCTATTGAAAATCAGAAACAGCGGTACATAAACAACTGAGATATGAGCAAAAACCCACGACCACCTCGATTTTTTTTCACAAAAACAACATTACAATAACAACATGCATACATACAAACGTGTATACTGGTTAGAGAAAACGTAGCATCGAATCCCAGCTGAGCCAAAAAAAAATTTTTTATATTTTTTTTTAATTTTTTTTTTATTTTTTATTTAATATATTATTTATATTTTTTTTATTTTTTTAATTTTTTTTTATTTTTTTTGTTTTATATTTATTATATACTAGCCAACCCGGCGCGCGTTGCTACGCCCCTTAATAAATCGAAATGCATTCTGAATTTTAATTGAATATCAAGTGCAAAAACCTAAATATTATAATTTTTTTATGGGCGTGGCATTGCCCACCTCTCCAATCGCGAAATTGTAAAGTCATAATAGCTCAATATGTGTGCAAAGTTTCAGAAGAATCGGACCAATGCAAGTACCTCAAAATTATAATTGTTTTTATGGGCGTGGCCCTGCCCACTTTTCTAATCATAAAATTGTAAAGTCATAACAGCTCAATCTGTGTGCAAAGTTTCAGAATAATCAGTCCAGTGCAAGTACCTCAAAATGATACCTATTTTTTATGGGCGTGGAACCGCCCACTTTTCTGATCATGAAATTATTTAGTCATGACAGCTCAATATGTGTGCAAAGTTTCAGGAAAATCGGTATGGTGCAAGTACCTCAAAATTATAACCTATTTTTATGGGCGTGGCCCTGCCCACTTTTCTAATCACGAAATTATATGGTTATGATAGCTTAGTATGTGTGCAAAGTTTCAGAAAAATCGGTCCAGTGGAAGTACCTCAAAATTAAAACTTTTTTAGGGGCGTGGCCCCGCCCACTTTTCTTATCACGAAATTATTAAGTCATTACAGCTCGATATGTGTGCAAAGTTTCAGAAAAATCCGTCAAGTGCAAGTAGCTAAAACTGATAACTAATTTTTTATGGGCGTGGCCCCGCCCACTTTTTTTCACCCATAAACACTCCCTGGTATGTGTCCAACAACTTGCCAAAGTTTGAGTCCGATCGGTTTTACAGTTTCGGAGTCTATAGCTAACACACACACACACACACACACACACACACACACACACACACAGAGTTTCACTTTTATATATATAGATATTTTAATTATTTTTTTAATTTTTTTTTAAATTTTTTTTTAAAATTTTTTTTTTTATATTTGTTTTTAACATAAATTTATAATTTAGAATGGGATGTTTTTATATATGTATGTTTTTATATGTATGTACGTATTTCATATGGGATGAATGGTGATACTAACTACTGTTATTGCATGACTACACGTTGTGAAGGGTATATAAGATTCGGCACTGTCGAATATAGCGCTCTTACTTGTTATTTGACAATTTAATTTTTTTTTTCAGATTGAGAAGTAAATTTGATTAAGTAAATTGTTATTCCTTTATTTTTTCGGCATACGCGACGAACTCTGCACTAGATTTATTTTTATTTCTTTTTTATTAAAAAAATTCTTTTATTTTTTCTTATTGCATCGCAAATACATATTTAAAATTGTTTACTATAAAAGTTATTTTTACGAATTGTTGTTTTTGCGTTATTCTAGGCACACAATTAGTAAGAACGACGAATTTCGCCCAACACAACGAATTCGTACGTAAAAATTCGCTGCACAAACTCGTCGTATGAAGCATAATAACGGCGAAAAAATTACATCTGTTTTGGTTGATAAAGTTGTTTGCTGTTTGTGCAAAGAAAGAACAAAAATAATCAAAGAATTTAAATTTTTTAAAACTCAACAAAACAATAAATATATTTTCAGTCATAGTAAAATGTTTTCTGCTTATAAATACTCAAACGATTTCAAAGAATATGGCGGATACGTCCGGAAATCATTAAGTAAAATTTTGTTTTCGCTTAATGGTGCGACCATAATAAAAAAATGTTATATAGGAATCTCAAATAAAAACAATTTTTGAAGTTAACTTTTTAAATATTTATTTCAAACGTTAAAAAAAACTATTTTAATTTTTTTTAATTTGAAATGTATAAGCCAATTACTGATGCCATAATTGTACGTCCGTCTGTGTAAAGCACATTACAAATCGGAAAGGAAAAGCTAAGAGGATAATATTTTGCCAGAATATTTTCTACACATCAGAAATATTTTGTATTGAAAATGGTATAAATTTATTAGAAAGAGAGTTATAGCTTGTAAGCAAGAGTAGGTCATAAAAATGTCGCAATGACGTAAAGTAACAAAATTTGACAGGTATATTTCTTGCTTAAAAAGTATGTTTTCCCGAAAATTCGTACATTTAGCAAGGAGTTGCAGTGTCTTTTTTAGTCTATTTAAAACGATAGAATTAGATATACGATTCTTAAATTTTATTGTTTTTGGTGTGCATTATTTATTATCATAACGGAAAATGAAAGTGTCATGCCCACTTTTATGCCAGCTGTTTGTTTTACAATTTATACAATCGACAAAAACAGTTCAAGCCAAAGAGAACTGATTGGTGTTAAAAAGTCGAAAGTTGTCGTTGTTAACGAAAACTCAAGCTGTAAAAAGTTAATCTTTGTTTTCAAATTGAAAAAATATATTTAGTTATTAAAATAGTTATTCTTTAATTTATATTATTAAAAAACAATTTATTTCATATAATAAATGCAATGCATTGCAATTGTTAAAACTAAAAAATATGAATTTTTGTGTTATATCTGTTTTGTATAAAATTACAACAAGAGTGTCGGATTTAAATTTGCCCCCATTTTGTTTATACGTATTACAAGTTTAAAAGTTATTTTTTCCAGTTTTGCTCGTACAGACTATGAGATTTCAGAATATGGCGAAGGAATAAATCGATTAGCGTTAAAATATTGTAAAAACATATTGAAATAATGGTGAAAGTTTTGACAAAAAACAGTTCGCTAATAACGTAAAGTTTTCGGTTGGACTTATATCTCAAATGAAAACTAAGCTAATGAATGTAATGTTTGTCCCCGTCGGTAACTCGAAAATATACCTTCAGTGTGGACGAGAAACCAAGAACTTCAATTCAGCAATTAACATTTCCAGAGGCTCTATGCCACGAATTTTTTTTACGCTTTTTCAAGCTAACAAGGTTCAATTGGTGCCAGAAATCAAGCCAAGGGACCATTAGCAGTGAATGTCCTAATTGGGTGTTAGAGCATTATTAAATTGAATTAAATTTTTTGCAAATGAGGCATTTTTTCAACTTAATTTCTTACAATAATTCAAATATAAATCGCATGGACTGTTATGGCAAATACAGATTCATCGCTAATATTAGGAGACCGTTTACTTTAAACAGTGGTTTTTATTTTATAACATTTGTTGTAGATTTACCACCTTATAGTAATTTTGCCTTGATCCGATATGCTTCGAGTAAGAAGAATATTCACACAAACTCTCACTCATACACCCAATCGTGAATTTAGGCAATTGTTTGGGGTGAAATCGGAATCAGGCGGGATTCCAATTAAAAAAAGTATAGAAAACAGTACAAAGAGTTTAATGAAACGTCTGGCACCCTACTGCTGCGTTACGTTTTTACTTATATTTTTATAATTTCTCATTGGATAAAAACTTGGAAGAATAAAGGTCTCTGTGTTTTAATATAAGTATAAATAGAAATAATTATGAGAAATAACTGTGACATGCCTACCAGGGAATGACAACGATTACAACTTCGGATATACATTGAGTATTATTAGCAAAACATGTATAAGTGCGTACGGTTACAGCTAAAAAAATTACTCTATCCGTACATACTCGTTTGATGTTCGGCATAAGTATATACAAGTAACCGAAATCTAAGTATTTTTCGCATAAATACTCTATATTGTACACAGTACAACAAATTGGACTTAAGTACTTAAGTGTTATCGATTATCCGTAAAAAAAAGCGAGTAAAATGAGTAACCGTTTTTACAATTCAAGCGAGAGCACCAAGTAGAAATTTTGCATGCGTTTTGATTTAGTAAAAATGCACTTGCTTGGGTTATGAAAACAGCACAACCATTATGGTACAAACGCACACATACATACACATTATTGTTATACATTTATTTGTTGTTTTTTTATGATCGTTTGTGTGTATACGGCTTAGCAGCCGTAGTTTCTAGCAGGGATGCCACAAAAAATATTATTCCTAACAAATTTGTCAAAAAATGCACTAAAATCTACCAAAAACTTCCATTTTTGCACATAATTTTTCTAAATACTAACATTTATATTTAAAAAATAAAAACAATAATCAAATGGTAGTAAATGAATATAATTTACCAATTAATATATTAATAATTTATATATATTATTTAATTAGTATTTGAAAATATCCAAAATACAGTTTTGTTTACATCAATATTTAAAGAAAAGTGTTACTAAGCAAAAGTATATGCCACTAGTTTGGTAATTTATTCGAATCATAATTAATTTCCTATATAAGTATTGATATAATTGGAATATATGTCCTGACTTAACTTTTATTTAGAAAATATGGCTTAAGATATCAAAATTGAAGGCATTTCTACATATTTCCTTACAGCGTTTGTTTTCTTTATTTTGTAAAATATTTTCATTGACATTAAAAGTTATCTACTATAAATTCATGTTTCAAGTTTATATGATAAACTATTTAACATGTAACTTTTATAAAAAAATAAGACGCTTAAATGGAAATATGATTTTTGATTAAAATGTTTATTGGCGAATTATTTGAACTTTGTGTTTTACCACTAAAAATATTGTTCTACAAAAACTTAAACATAACAAAGCAAACAAATTCACAAAATTAAAAAAATTTATACCATAAAAATATCCAGTTTAATTAAACTGGCATCCCTGGTTGCTAGATAAATTATGGACAGAGAAATTTTTTTATGATTTTTAATTTAGGGGTTGATGAAACAACGACATGCGTTATTTTTTTAGCAATGCCCAGCGAGCATGTAGTTTTAACAGATATATTTGTTGTTTATTGTTTTTCTTATTAACTTTTTTTAGATATTTTAAGTCCGTCAAGAAAAAATTATATGGTTTTTGTTTGTTTTTCTTTATTAATTTTCCAAAAAACAAAAACAGAATATCGTTTTTTTCTGCGGGAAAATAATAATCAGATAATAGCATTATGTTTATTTACTTATAAATAACTATTTAGTGGTTGATTAAAACCTTTTAAAATTGATTTGTCTCGTTATACAGCTTAAAATATTAGCTTAGAATGTATAACACGGCATAATACTTTAATATTTGTGTTCTTGTTTGCTGGGTATCAGGTATTTTACAGAAATAATTACACTCTCTTTGTTGTGTTCCTATCCAGCGTTGTCAACTTTGGCTTTATGCAATATTATTTGTGCTTTTTAAAATTTTTGTCGCGCAAAAAATTTGAGTCAGTGCTCGATGTGATTTCTCAAATTCTTTAGTGCATTCTTTTTCTTATCGAAGTAAAAATACTAAATTCAAATAAAGAACAATTTTTGCAAGGTAAATTTCTTACGAAACAACGCAACAAAAATGATAAGAATTAATAATAGACAATGCTTTTGTTATAAAGATCCTTAGCTTACATTTAAAAAACTGTATAAATAGATTATATATTTTATATTATTATTAGTTATAATTTAAATATATATGTTTCTGATATCTTCTATGGTTAAACAAACATAACTTTTTATAAAAGTAAAGAAAAGAATAATGATTTGCATAAAACCAAAAGCTGTAATTATTTTTAAAGTAGCGATTATATGACCAACTGTGAAGTTAAAGTTACAACTTTAATTTAAAATTTATTATTATTATTAATGATATTATATGGAAACTTATTTTAGGCCTAAAGGTTCTAATAACGAAATTTATAATTTTATAAAATAAATAAAATAGAAAATTCAAAATTTTAAACTTTATGCATATTCTTAAAAATCAAACGTTTCTTCCTGTTTTGATGTTTTTTGAATCTTAAAGTTGACAACACTTGTGATGTAATAGAACCTCTCACTTCACGATGAGAAGTAGATTTTTATACATAAAAAGCAGGGATGGAAAGGTTAATATCTGACTTTGAATACAATTTATAGTAATAATTATTCATACTCTCAAATCTCACTGTGTGAACACAAATTCGATTTCAATATAAAGTTTTAAAAATGTTTCAATGAATGTTCCATTATGTTGTCCAGAACATAAAAACATTTACAGGTTTTTTCTGGCATTAATTTATTTGGGTCAGATAGGCTGTCATCACTACCTGTATAAGAGCACCCTTCTTAATGATGGATTTTCTTTGGAAATTTGTGTTTTTTTTTCAATAATTAAGGTCAAAATTCTTACAGATTTTTTCCTAACAAAAAGCAATGTAAATACATACGTAATTATATAAATAGTAAATCAAAATAAAAAATACATTGTTAAATACATATCTATTGCCAGTATCAAATCAACTAAATTTTCACTTTTATTTTCTTTAATTTTTACTTATCTTTTTCTGCTTTTATATCAAAATAATTTTTTTTAAGTTGATAAGCCATACAAATTTCAGGTATAACAGTTGCGTTTCTTAATACTAAAAATAAATAATAAATATAAGTAGATTTATTTTTATTTAAAAAAACATTTTATTATTATGTGCTAGCTCGTTGCTTATTTAAATTAAAAAGCAATATAAATTATGTTATATATATATTTACTATACAAATAGTTCCAGCCCTGACCAATTTTCTTTTTGTTTGATAAAAAATGAAAGAGCAGAATAAAGCACTTTTACTTGTTTTTTACTTGTTTTTTTGTTCAAAAGTACTTATAAGTATGTCGCAATACTTATAAGTATTTTGCCAATACTTATAAGTATTTTGCCAATACTTATAAGTATTTTGCCAATACTTATAAGTAATTTGTTTTCGCACATGTATATCCGAATAATACGTATGTATAGAGAGTATTTTTGAAAATAAGTAATAAATATACTCGTAACCGTAGCAATTCATGCATGTACGAGTAGCTATTTTCTGTGATAAATGCATGGTTATACTTATAACCGAAAAAGATAAGTAAATATTCGAGTTATTTTTTTTTCGGATAACCGAAGTCAGACTCTGATGCCTACTTTAACGCCCACCTCTTGCATATGGCATAATCTACTAAGTAATAACATTTAAAACGTCATAAATCGGACATAATTAGATGTACGATTCTTAAATATTGAAAATATAGGTTTTTTGATAATTTAATTGTAACAACGAAAATGGAAGAGGTCGCAGCCACTTTAACAACTAACTCTCATATAACGCTTTTTCTTAAATTCTTATCATTTCTTTATGGACAAAGATTTTAATAAAATAAGGGACTTTATATTCCAATATCTAAGTTGCATAAATTATCAGAAATTACTTTAAAACGCCTACTTTAACGGTCACTTCTAAAATATTGTCGTAAAAAGATGTAGGTAACATTATTCCTATTGTAAAAATATCAAAAATGTGGCATAGACGAGTATAGTGCTCCGGTTTGTTTACTTATAACCAAGGCATATTAACTCATCAGGGAATCACTGAAGTTAAAAATAAATAAAGAAAATAAGAGTGATGTATACGGCTGTGACGAATCTTTTATACCCTTCACACAGTTTATGCCTTCATGTAGTTATCAAATATGTTTGTAGCTGATTAAAAAAGAGAAAGAAGACCGAGCTCGGCAAAGATCGAATATTTTTTTTATAAATTTAAAAAGCATTTCTATTGGTCTTTTTAGCACAACATTTATTTTGATTTATAGTTTCGTTTAGTTCACTCATAAACTTTTAAATATTTAAATTTTTATGTAACTTTAAGAAATTTTCGATACGCGTTTGGTTTGTGCAGACTTGTTTAATCAGTACTGTGCTGCCTCTAAAACTCTGGAGTAATGTCAGAAGCACAACTCAACTCTAAACTTACGTAGTTTAGCTCAATTCGGCATCTGTGTCATACTACGGTGGGATTTCCCTCAACTTTACTCTGGCAAACAAACAAACAAAAAGTCCAAAGACAAATCTTGAGGGTAAAATTTTCGAATGTTGTAAGTACTGAGTACGCAATGAAAAAAAATCTAGGTGTGCAAGAAGCGAGTATGTACAAGAATCGAATTTCACTGCATTATTTACTGCAATATAAGCCGATAGTCTGAATCTTTGATTGAAACTTTTTTCCAAAAATTTTTTTTGCTGATATCTTTGATTCAAGATGTTTTGTAAATATGGCCACAGGTACAGTACATGGAACAAACGTTGCATAGGAGTGACAATCGTATTTTTAACTAGTTTTCAATAGAGAAATTCTCGAGAGCATATCTGAATTGATACTATATAAGAGTCCGAAGTATACGTGGGGGCTTCAAAAGCTGATTTCAACATACACACTGACAAACGGACTTAGCTAAATCAATTAATTTCTCCATCTATAAAGATTCATAATATAATTTTGAATCTTTGTAAATAAATACTTTGGAAAATACAAACGGAATGACAAACTTATATATACCCATTTACACTCTTATGCGAAGGGTATAATACTGGGGAATTCTGACTACCGCACAGAGG
Organism: Phyto melanocephala; assembly: GCA_941918925.1. NCBI lineage: Eukaryota > Metazoa > Arthropoda > Insecta > Diptera > Rhinophoridae > Phyto > Phyto melanocephala. The sequence goes on from OW799237.1 coordinate 65,883,784, forward strand.
AGTATTTGGCCTGAAAAGCTGGCCAAAATTATTAAACGTGTTTTTTGAATTAAAAGTTCTAGTTTTTTGATAGTTTTAGGTGTAGTATGATATAAGAAATCTAGTAGCAGATTTTGAAAAAATTACACTGCCCAACAAAAGTACACTGCGCAACAAAAAAAAATTTTGTCTACCCTAGAAATAAAAGTATGTGGACTATATGGATTTTAATGCCCTTAATTCAAATCTGTTTTCCGTTTTTCTCTAATTCGTTAGGATTTTCTTTTAAAGGCGTGGCATATTTCACCCTCTAAATCGTTGGGTTGCCAAATATATTTTTTCATAGCTTGAAAACAGGTTCTCCGATTTTAATAGCAGGAGGATCAGAAGATGCACCGGAAAATTCTGCTTAAACTAAACCAACACATTTCTTTTCTATATATTACTATTTCGGAGTTATTAAAAATTTAATGGCGAAAAAAACAAATTTTCCTGCAAAATTCGTCAATTTTTTTGTTTTTAAAATGCAATAAAAAAATTAAAGAACCAAAAAGTTTAAATTTTTAAGATTTTTTCAAAAGCCACATTCCTAGGGAATCAAAGACGGTATAAATAGTAAAACTCAATTAACAAATGTTGATTTTAAAGGTTTAAACTGCTGCAAAACCTCTTCAAGGTATATAAATAAACGTGTTGCTGTGTGGTCGAGAAGAGCTTGGAGCTTCACTTCCGATAATGTTTCAGTAACGGTTATGGCATCTTCATTGGGATAACATTTTTTTGTTGCATTTTTTAGTAATGAATAACGTGGATACACATTTTTATTGGCATTGTATAAAATTTCATATTGCTTTTTCGTGAGCTCTGCATTTGCAAAGAGTGCTAAAGCTCCTTCCGCTGAAAGTTTATTCACAGGGTTGACTTTAGAAGTTGTTAATGATCACTTGCAAATTCTTGCTTTTCTTGGGGATCTCGTTATATCCATTATTAATTTAGCCGCATCATTATGTCCCGCTGCTCTTTGACTCATGGATGCAGCAAATGTAGAGATGGGTTTAGACCTGGGTATTTACCCATTAATACCCATTTTCATACCCGGGTATTTATTTAATTTCGGGTAAATACTCATTTGAATAACAAATACTCGTTGTTACGTAGAGTAACAGAAATGTGAACATTTTCAAATTTATTTTGAACATATTTCATTTAAGTGTATTTCTTGATGCGTTATGCTTAGTTAAGGTAGTTTTGACTGCATAAAACACAACAACGATTCTTAATAAAAACCGCTAATTAGCGTGCTTATGGGAATTCAATGTAATGAGTGGGATCGATGGCAACAACAATGCTGAAGCAACTAGAAAGATTAAAGTTTCGAAACCCAAGCTTGAGCCTCAGGTGCATAGTAAGAATTCGGATCATTAATTCTTAAATATTTGTTCCCTGCGAGCTGTGTAAATGGAATTTCTCTAGTAACTTGGTGGAAAGGAATTTGTCGAAGTAAGCAATTAAGGAAATTAGCTGCTCGAATTTTAACAGCTCCCTGTACTTCAGCTGCTACTGAACGTTCTTTTAGCACTCACAGTTTCATTCACTCAAAAAAAAAACCGTTTAACAACACAAAGAGCAGGAGCACCTTCAGCAGAAAGCACGCACTCCACTCAATTTGAAAATGCCATAAATTCTTCACTAGAAGGTACTCAAGGCTATATCCCTTCATCTTCAACAGGAATCACCCACTCTACTCGATATGAGTTTTTATCGGATACGGAGAGCGACAGCGATAATGATTAAATTAAAAAATTATTTCATTTGTTATTAAAAACTTTAATTCATAATAAAAAAATAAATTCTTTAAATTTATTAAATTTTTCTTTATTATGATTTATACCCACATTTTGGGTAAATACCCAGGTGCTTAGGTTAATACCCAGGTATTTACATTTAAATACCCAATTTACCATTTGGGTATTTACCCTTGTCCCATCACTAAGCAAATGTGATCTCCTCTGTTGTTAATTAGTGACGAACTTCTTCCGTTTTTCTTCGCTTTGTTCTTTCACTAGCTTCATTAAATTCTTTTCGTGGTCGCCCTAAAAACGAACTGCCAAATACTGGTATTGTTACAGTTCCTTCCAGCCATTTAGCGTTTGTGCTTAAAAAGCGGCCCTCTTTTCGTTGTGCCAAAAGCCAATATCTTTTAAAACAATTTTTGAAATTTTTTAGTGCTAATATGCTTCAGTGCTAATATGTCCCCATCCACTTGACATTTTGAAATTTCGCTCAATTTTCTGACCAAAAAATCCAATTTCTCGTCAATGGTTTCAACATTAGATTTTATCACTATTTGGAATAGCTGTAATCTTGTGTAAACTTGTTCCATGTTGACTCTCGAAGTTACAAAACGGTTTTGATAAAGATTGTGTGCAATAACCCTTTATAAGTATTTTCAAGCGCATGCTCTTATGCGTTAATTGGATGGTAGCCTGATACCTGGGTGCCCATAAATTTTTATGTACCTGGGGCCGAATTACGGCATTCGAACGTGATCGAAATTGTAAAATTCTTATTAGAATCTCTATACCTAAAGCACAGCGAACTCGATCGATCGAGTAAAATTTCGATCGTGATCGAATGCCGTAATTCGGCCCCTGTATTTATTTTTTGTAAACATATTATTGTGATTAATGCTTTTAATAATTATTCTTATTAGGTACGTATATTTATTTTTTTAACATATAATGTTTTGTAGAGCAGGTATATAAAAATATTTTTTATTGGGATGTGTGGGACATTTCCTTATAACTATTATCGATAAAAAAGAATTTTTCAAATTTATAATTATAGGCTGGTATTAACATCGTGAAGTGTTAAAAGTGATGTGAATAACAGATGAAATCAATAATTCAAAATACATAAAAGTTTATGACGATGTATAAGAAAAAGTGCCTGATGAGCAAAAATAGAAGAAATGTGAAAATTTAAAAAAATCGTCAAAAATAATGGGGCAAACTTGCGCACACTTTTTTCTTGTTTCTAAAATTAGAGACTACAGATTTTATTGTGGTATCAAACATAATTCGTAGAGATGCTAACCTCACTTTTAAAAACCTCTTCTTTTTAATTTTTTGCAAAAAAAGTGTATATTTTTTTTTGTTTTTAGCCTTTGAACGAATTGTTTCAACATGAATATTTAACATATTTTAATACTTTTTTTCTCTATTAAATAACTTTGAATTAAGCCTTTCAGCGAAAAAAAAAAATCATTGTTAAACCTTTATTCGTTTAGCCGTAAAAAAATATCATGAAAACATCCAGAAACCGAAAGAAACATTTAAATCTCATATAATTTTCTTAACTTTCCTGACTTTAGCAGGGTCTCAGAGCTACAAATCGCAACTAAAAGTCTTCAAAATTTACAATATAATGTAGAATATTGTTGTCTGTCGAGCTGCGTACTTAGTTTTTAAGATTTCTTAAAATTTAGTTTTGCCTTTTTGGCCAGCTTTTCAGGTCAAATACTCCTCTGTGTACCGGTGAAATAAATATGAAATTATTTTCTGTAAAATTTAAAATGAATGAAGTAACGAATAATTGTAATAAAAGTGAAATGAAACGCAAGAGAGAGAGGATACTTAATATGAAATTATAATGAAAAAGAAATCAAAATTTGTTTTCTGTTTTAATCATGGTGTAATTACATAAGGTGATAGCGTAAAGGAGAGCAATTTTTGTCTCTCTTTTTTTATGTATGGAGTTTGACAATTTCCGAAGTTGAAATAATTTTTTTAAGTATGTAGTTTGACATTCTCCAGAACACAAAAAAATAGTCAGCTGGGCTGGCACCGCCACCTTGTGTAAGTGTACCCTGGTTTTAATGTTAGAAACAATTTTGTATTGTGTTTTGTATTTGTTTATCTTTAACATGTTTAAAATTATATCGTTAGTGATGTAATAGCTCACGCCTGATTAATATTTAAATCGATGAGATGCGATATTTTTCTTATGGAAAATTAAACATAAAACGTTAGCAGAAACTGTGTAATGTTTTGTCCACTTTCAACAACTTTAGGTAACTCAAGTGTTTATAAATATTTCTTCTTTTATAAATTGAATTATTTTCTATTAATCACTTATTATTTCTAGTTGATACATAGTTATTTTTTTGGTTGGTTTAATAACTATTTTTACGCGTTTTAGCAACAATATTTTTAGATTAAAAAAAAAAAATAAATATATTTTGTTAGTGGTTTCTATAGGGGAATAACAACAACTATAAACAAATTCTTTAGGTATAATCAGTCATCCGAAAACGTTCTGTTACTTTTTACTCAAAGTTCAAAATAAAAAATTTATAAATAGAATGTGAAAAACAAAAAATATGTTTTAAGTACAAACGTTTTATTTTTGTATTTTTTAAATACACATATTTGCTCTAATTAATCTGAAAGATATTTATGTTGGTTACTTAGTTTAGTCTTGCTAAAATAAAGGGTACTACTTAACCAAAGTCAATTGAACCTGTGCAACTTTACTGTGCATATTGCAACAGATCGTGATGTTCCTTTTATAATTTTTTTTTTAAATTTTACATGTCACTATCATCTATTTGGTTTATCTTTAGCTTTTTTTTTTTGCTCGTAGAAGGCTTATACTATGAGTTTTGTTAGTTAATTTTTTTGGTTTGTAAGATCCTAACGGGAGAGTACGTTTTCATTCGACCTACTTGTTTTGACCATCGCAATCGCTGTATTTTAATGCACTTAAATGTATTCGTGTTGAGATACAGTTCTATTTCTGTTTTCTCCGCTAGATATTTTTCTCGATTAGATCCAAATCTGTTACATCCGCTTTTGCAAGTATAAATGTTTAACGCCATATAGAAGCGCAGGCAATATAAGTATGTAGTAAAGTGTAATTTTAAAATGAACTTCTAGGGATTAATCTATCACATTATCTGTCATTTATTTAGTTTGTTTTATCTAATCATCAAGGGCGGATATAACGATCAACAACACGTGCAAATGATCTAAAGGTGTTCTGTTTTATCCAAAAATTTTCTTCATCGACGAGGGCTTTTTATACCCTTCACACAGTGAAAAAGGGTATATATAGCTTTGTCATTCCGTGTGAAATTTCTACAATTTTCATTTCCGACCCCACAAAGTATATATTTTCTGAAAGCTTATGAATAGGGGAGTCGATTAAGCTCAGTCAGTCTGTCCGTCTGACCGTCTGTCCGTGTGTATGTTGAAATCAACTTTTTGAAGCCCCCCGACATCGCTTGGAGCCGGGTGAGGTATTAAAATATCAGAAATATTTGGGTTTGAGAAGTAAACCCAAATTTAATAAAAAATGGTCACCTTGTACCAATTTGTTCGTCGTCCGCCGGCGTAAGAAATAGAAATAAATCTAATGCAGAGTTCGCCGCGTATAGCGAACTTCGACTGACGCCACAATTGTATGCATTCTCATATACACAAATGTGTTTTATTTTTGATGTGCGCCTAGCATAATGGAGCATGGAATTGACGCAAAATTTAAATATGTTAAGTTCAGTTCGAAAAGATATGTGGCTCGATCGCCATACCGAATTAAGTTTTCCTAAATATTGTCTGGCTTTATTTATGTGCCCAGTTTCCGATCTTTTTCTTGGTTTTTGGATACTACCGAGATAGCGAAACAAGACAACTTTTTCTAATTCATTTTCGCGAATGTTATTTATAGTTTTAAATTTCATAGCGTTTGTTTTAGGAATGCTAACTATAAGTTTGCATTTGATAGTTTAGTTTAATATATTTTTTTTAGTTATTTTAATATAGTTATTTTTAATATATTTATACCCTTCACACAGTGAAAAAGGGTATATATAGGTTTGTCATTCCGTGTGAAATTTCTACAATTTTCATTTCCGACCCCATAAAGTATATATTTTCTGAAAGCTTATGAATAGGGAAGTCGATTAAGCCCTGTCAGTCTGTCCGTCTGTCCGTCTGACCGTCTGTCCGTGTGTATGTTGAAATCAACTTTTTGAAGCCCCCCGACATAGGTTGGACCCGGTTAAGGTATTAAAATATCAGAAATATTCGGGAGTAGATCGGTATTGAAAATCAGAAACATCGGTACATAAACAACTGAGATATGAGCAAAAACCCACGACCACCTCGATTTTCTTTTCACAAAAACAACATTACAACAACAACATACATACATACAAACGTGTATACTGGTTAGGGAAAACGTGGCATCGAATCCCAGCTGAGCCAAAAAAAATTTTTTTTAAATTTTTTTTAAATTTTTTTTTTTTAATTTTTTTTTATTTTTTTTTTTATTTTTTATTTAATATATTATATATATTTTTATTATTATTTTTTTTTAATTTTTTTTTATTTTTTTTTTATTTTATATATATCATATATGTATATAATAATTTTTTTTTTTAATTTTTTTTTTAAATTTTTTTTTTTTAAATTTTTTTTTATTTATTTTTTTTTTTTTTGTTTTTTTTAACATACATACGTGAATTTACTGTTATTGCATGACTACACGTTGTGAAGGGTATATAAGTTTCGGCACGGCCGAATATAGCGCTTTTACTTGTTTTTTTTTGTAATTTTTTTTTGGCATGTTTTTTGCATGTATGTATATAAGTATGTTGTTGTTGTAATTGTGTAAAAAAAACGAGGTGGTCGTGGTTTTTTGCTCATATCGCAGAAAGTTATGGGGCGATTGTGCTGAATTTCAATACCGATTCATTCCTGGATATTTCCAAGAGATTGATACCATATACAGATCTGCGGAACATATAGTTGCTTCTAAAAGTTGATTTCAACCAACACACGGACAGACGGGCAGACGGACAGACGGTCAGGGCTTAATCGACTCCTCTATTCATAAGCTTTCAGAAAATATATACTTTATGGGGTCGGAAATGAAAATTGTAGAAATTACAAACGGAATGACAAAGCTATATATACCCTTGTGCACCACAGGTGAAGGGTATAAAAAGGGTATATATAGGTTTGTCATTCCGTGTGAAATTTCTACAATTTTCATTTCCGACCCCATAAAGTATATATTTTCTGAAAGCATATGAATAGGGGAGTCGATTAAGCTCTGTCAGTCTGTCCGTCTGACCGTCTGTCCGTGTGTATGTTGAAATCAACTTTTTGAAGCCGCCCGACATCGCTTGGAGCCGGAAGAGGTATTAAAATATCAGAAATATTTGGGTTTGAGAAGTAAACCCAAATTTAATAAAAAATGGTCACCTTGTACCAATTTGTTCGTCGTTCGCCGGCGTAAGAAATAGAAATAAATCTAATGCAGAGTTCGCCGCGTATAGCGAACTTCGACTGACGCCACAATTGTATGCATTCTCATATACACAAATGTGTTTTATTTTTGATGTGCGCCTAGCATAATGGAGCATGGAATTAACGCAAAATTTAAATATGTTAAGTTCAGTTCGATCGCCATACCGAATTAAGTTTTCCTAAATATTGTCTGGCTTTATTTATGTGCCCAGTTTCCGATCTTTTTCTTGGTTTTTGGATACTACCGAGATAGCGAAACAAGACAACTTTTTCTAATTCATTTTCGCGAATGTTATTTATAGTTTTAAATTTCATAGCGTTTGTTTTAGGAATGTTAAATATAAGTTTGCATTTGATAGTTTCCGCTTAAACAACTCTGAATTTGAAATACATGTCAAAAAAGCTATGTAACAGCAAGCTAATGCTGTCCGCATAATCCAGATCCTCTTAACGGTCCTTTTTTGTGTGTTTCGTTAATTTGAAAATAAACTTAAATTTTTTAAACCTCAATCTGTACAAAATTCAGCTGGCTCTGAAGCTTAAACCAGCAGACCATGGAAAGCGGAGGCAATTCGTTTAATGGGTAATGCAGCAAAGTGTAGTCAATACCAATTTTAAAAAAAAAGCTATCTTTTTCGATAAAGCGCATTTTTGTGAATACGCAAAATTGTTGAATTTGGAGCTCAGAAAACACTCATGTAATCCATAAGAAACAAATGCACTCATAACGAGCAATTGCTGGTGAAAATTTTGGTCAGGCGGACCTAAATTTATAAAATTAGTCTTTCGATTAAAGTGGGCGTTAAAGTAGCCGTGTCAATATAGTTTCTGCTAATAAATAAAATTTACATATTTGAATATAGTCCTTTATTCTTCCAAAATCTTTATTCATTGCGAAATTAAATTAATAAAGCGTTATATGAAATTATAGGCGTTAAAGAGGGCGTGCCACCTTCATTTTCGGGTATGGCAATGACATTGACTAAAAAAGCTATATTAACGAAATTTTATTATCATACCCCTCATTTTGTCGGTTTTATTACCTTTTAAATTTCGTTAGCAGTAGGTAACGTGAAAAGTGTGCGTTAAAGTTGGCATGTATTTCAATATAGTCCAAAGTCATTGTTCATAGAGAAACTATATGAATTTGGGATAAAGCGTTTTATGGGAGGTGGGCGTGTCACATTTATTTTCCGTAAGTACAAAGCCTTTGACCAAAAAGCAATATTTGCAAAATTTGAGAATCGTGCATCTAAGTTTTATTAAATATTAAGTAAAACAAAAAATACACTTTGCGGTTTAAATTTTCGTACATTTTGATCTATAAATCTTTTCTTAATGTATAGATTTAAGCAATTTTTAGGGAAAAATATTTTTTTTGCTTAGGAAATATACATTCGAAATTTCAGGACATGGAAGGAAATTTTTTGACCCACTCTTGCATTACGAGCTATGACTTTCTTCCTAATATTCCGATTTAGCCCATTTTTAATACCTTGTTTATAACAAATATTTTGGCAAAGTTTGAGGCCCCTAGCTTTTTCGGTTCTAGATCTATCGTGCATTTGACAGACAGACAGACGGACGGATAGATAAAATAAAATATATTAATAATACTGATAAAACTAAGGATTTGTGTGTATTGAAAATTGTGGATTTAAATTCTTTTGCATTGCCTCTATTTTTAATTTGGGGTGGTAGTTAGCTCCAAAGAAATATAGAAATTGCCTTCTTATTTTTTATTATTCCTGTTGCCTCTGTTTGATCTTGAGATATAAATGTTTTGGTATAGGTCCATAGGTTGTTTCGTATATATTATTTTATTTGGCAATAAAAGCCTACGAAACTTCAATAAACTTTAAAATGTAATGTGTAATTTGCTCTGCATACCTTGAAAGGGCCATTATTAGAACTTGCCGACAAGGTTAATTTTAATAAAAGATAACGTTTGTTAACGTGAGCAATAAGCTGACCATTAAGTATTTTTCCTTATTACAACCTCCCCGTAAATTAAATTGTATTTTTTATGGCAGCACTAAAGCAAACGCCGAACAAATTTATTAGACAAACGAATAGTAAACAATTCCTTCATACGGTAGAAAATATGGTAACTTTTAATTTGTAAACCTCACGTTAAAAGTTAAAGGAAGATTTAAGATTTCAAAAGATTTCTTAACATATCAAATGCAGTTTCTTCGTAGTTAATAATTTCGCCACTTATTTTTAAATATAGTAAGGAGGTTGGTACAAATCAAGGTTTGCCAATGATCAGAACCACTGTTTTCAGTGTTTCAGTTTGCAGTTGTAAATCATCGCCGTTCATTTGTACAGTACAATACTTGAGTTATAACAGAAAATCGTTGGAATATAAAGTGTACAATAATGGTGTTTTCTTTTCTAACAAACAAATGTTGCCCTTTAATTGTAAAACTCTTTTCAAAGGTCACTTGTACCCTAACAAAATGCTACGTTTATAGTCAGCAGAATAGAACAGAAATATTCAGCTTTTTTACATGATCGCTATATTTTTATGTAAAACTGCATTTCTTGCTTTCATTTTAATAATCTGAGATCAAAAATTATTTTTAACCACTAGAAAAACTTAATTCTCCTTTTTAATATCAGCCGTTAAAGAGTGCAATATTCTAACCCTTTCATTTAATTCAGGGTACGAAATGAAAAAAAAAATTTTTCTCATTTTACAAAAGAATTCGTCATCCGTTTATAATACTGCATATTTTTAAGAAAATAATACAAACAAGTAAGAGTGCTATATTCGGCAGTGCCGAATCTGATAATACCCTTCACCATGATGTACGTACGTATAATTCCACATCGTAGCTTAACCTATATTTCATGTTATACGCCATTTTTGCTAATTATTTCCGACGCTATCCTTGATTTTGAATTTTTACGTACTTAACTGTATTCAACTAGTCAAGCCCTTTAATTTAGTACCCATATTGATGGGGTTAAAAAAATTTGATCGGCCATATTGTTTAAGACGCCATCTTGAATTTTACATTTTTAAATAATTTACTGTATTCTACTGGTCAAGTCCTTTCATTTGATACCAATATTGAGGGGGTTCAAAAAGTTATATTTTAAAATACCAGATTTAACCCATATATAAATTTATTGTCAGCCATTTTGTAGTGGCGGCCAACAATAATTTTAATTTTTTTATAGTGCTTATATTGCGCTAGTCAGATGATACCAATATTGACTCTTTCGGTTGTCTATAAGCTGAGAAAAATTGATTTTCGTTTGAAAATTTTTGGAATATATATTTTTCAAAAAAATGTTTCCCTATAACTTTACCGATTAAAGCCCAATTTATCTAAAATTTTACACGAATATCTCTAGAGACATGTTATATCTACAAATAGTAGCAAAGGTACCTATAAATTATTCTATGGCTGAAAAATTTTAGTTTTGTTAGTATTTTTTTCAGTGTTCTATAGTTGCATTTGATATTGGTAGTAAAAATATTGGAAATAACAGAGGCAGTCGTGTTCATTTGCTCATATCTCAGAAACTTATAGAGCGATTGTTCTGAATTTTAATAGCGATTCATTCCCAGATATTTCCAAAAGATTGATACCATACACAGATCTGGGGAACATATAGTTGCTTCTAAAAGTTGATTTCAATCAACACACGGACAGACGGTCAGGGCTTAATCGACTCTTCTATTTATAAGCTTTCAGAAAATATATACCTTATGGGGTCGGAAATGAAAATTGTAGATATTACAAACGGAATGACAAAGCTTTATACATATACCCTTGTGCACCACAGGTGAAGGGTATAAAAAGGCATAGAGCAGAATTAATGCAACATTTACGTCAGAAAAGATAACACCATAAGAAACTTAGTATTAAAACTTGTGGTTACTCCTCTGGTCATTAAGAAAGATCCGGAAATGTTTGAATTGTAAAACTGATTGACTTTTGCCACTGATGTATGACTCCCTTAGTTTTAGAGCACTTAATGAAAAGTAAGAATTTATGTTTGACACGAAGAATAGAATGAGGAATTGTGTCAATCCAACAATATAAGAAATTAAATCATATTCCTATTGTATATTTGGCATTTAAGGTTTGAAATATTACACCTTAATAGCAGTTAAGAAGTTCTACATTAATTTTCATATTTTTGTAACAACCACTAATACACTTTTCGTTTAACTAAATTAACTTCTCAACATTTAATTGCGCTTACGCATGTTATATGTATGTTTACCTCTCATAACATGCGTGTTAAATTAAATATTTGTTATTTATGTTCAAGTTAAATTTTATAACTTTATAACTTTATGATTTTATTATTATTATTTTTTTTTCAAATTTATATTATATCACTCGTCAAGGTTACATTATGGTTTTGAAAATAAAAATTGCATTTAAATTAAAAATAAACGGGTTTTTCAATTATTATTTCGTTTTTTTTAGACAGTCATATTTAATTAAGGTTTACAATTAAATTATAAAATATGAGATTATGATAAGCACATTTGTTTTAAGACGGATAGAACATAAAAAAAGGTTAACTGTCAAATGAACAATCATACTGGGCTCACGTTTTGATGCTTATGATCAGAATACTTTATAAAATCATAATGGAAAGATTGACGCCTAAACAACGCTACATAATATTCTACATTTAATTTTGACTCTGTCAGCGATGTTTTATCGCAAAAGTTTTTTTCATCGAACAAGCTAATGGGGTTAATGGAGTGTGATCAATCTACAACAGACCTGTCAATTTGCTTCTAAGATCGTGTGATTTGACATCTTTCCGTTATTTGCTGTAGGGCTAGTAAGCCTGCAATAATTGACGCATTGTAGATCCAAATTTTTAATGCTATTCGTTACATACAAAAAGAGATCCGAAAATAGAAAGTCAAAAAAACACTTCGTCAAGACTGAAATCATTTTTAAATTATTTTTGTTATATTGTATGATGTTTACAATTTTGTGTTTTATCGAGCTTTAAAAAATCTATATACACTATTGGGGGATTCGCAATAGTGTCATAAAGTCATATGTCCTATAATAATAGCATGAAAAATTAAGACTATTGTGAACAACCCCTAATAATTAAGTGTGCTATTTTGAATTTATATCAGCTGATGTAAAACAATTATAAAAATAAATATTTTTTTTTTTATAATGCCAAAAACAAGTAAAAAAAACAAAATAATAGCCAGTTTGAGCGAAAAGTACATTTTAGATGTTGTAATGGCAGACTCAAGTAAATAAATCACAAATAAATTAAATTTTGTTTGATAAACAAAAACAGCAGAGTCCTTAGCCGATCTTATTTGACGCCGCCAGTGATTTGTTATCAAAAATTAGCAACTGCGCTTAAATTTGGATGTCGGCCCGATAAAATTATACAATGAACGGCGACGGCTTACAAAAATTATTGCGGCTTGGCTGAGCCGTTTAGCACAGGTCTCTGCTTATTAAGTACGACAGCACAATAAACATAGTGTACAAAGTTCTATTATTATAAGACACTTTTTGTTTGAAAAACAACAACAACATTTGAAAACCATTGTAAAATTTTAGAACAATATGACATTATAAAACACCTTGTGAATCACCCATATATGCATAAGTGATCTACCTAAAGCGTATAGAGCATAAACAAGTTTGTATCGTTGGTGGATAGGAAAGGTCCTAACTCAAATAATTATAGCTTTACAGGAGAATGTAAAAACGTATTAGAAGCTGTATTAACATATAACTGTTATTTTTGATACTTTGTGTCGAGGTGAAACTTTGTGTCAAGGTGAACCACTGAAAAACTCAGTTTCATAAAAGTACGAGCTAGGGCCTTTATAGCAAATAAAATTATTATAATGAATTGTTTTTTAGTCGTGCGATACTCGTATTTCGTCCAAGTTATGTTTATAGCATAGCTCGTGCAATAACGTTACCATATTTACATTAAAATTTTATAAATTTTTCAGAAAAACACAATATGATTTTGTAGTTTCCGCGTTAAGGAAGATAAGAATAAAATAAAATGAAAGAATTCAACATTATTTTTGTCGATTTAGCTATGGGCCGTATTTTTTCGACTGACTTTTACCGCCGTTATTCTGTTTTATTTATTTTTTTTGGTTAATTACATGCATTTACTTTAAATTGTCCTTATATAACTCTACCAAGTGGATTCTCAAACAAGAAATGAAGAAATTATACTAAAACGAGTATAAATACTATCTGATATTACTCTTCACCATCATGTACATGGGCTTTGTGACCCAGTCGTAGCTTAGCCTAGATTTTTGATTTAATGTTATACTCCATTTTGCTTTATTATTTAGGACGCCATATTTGATTATGAATTTTTATACAGTTAGTTTTATTTACAACTAACATTTGCTTTTGTATGAACCACCCTCTGTTTTGCTGGTCAAGCCCTTGCTTTTGACACCCATATAGCTCCTCTCTGTTATCTAGAAGCTGAAAAAATCGATTTTTGTTTGTAAATTTCAGAAGAAAAAAAAAACATTAATTTAATACATTTAATATCCAACCGATTTGACAATTTTTCCCCCTAACAGTAGTTTTCAAGACTAAATATTGTAATAGAGTGGCTTGGACACTCTACAAGAATTAATTATGAACTTTGGTAACTTGACATATTTCAAAAAATATATATTTTGAAAATTTATTTGCTTATAACTTTGATGATTAGTGAACAATTTGTCCAAAGTTGTGTATATATGTATATAAGTATATCATATCAAATAGTATCAAACGTGTCTATAAATTATCCAGAGCTAAAAATGTTGATTTTTATGAGAAAAATATGGAAAAACAGAGGCAGTCGTGTTTATTTGTTTGTATCTCAGAATTGTTGTAGGGTGATTGTGTTAGATTAATAGCGAATTATTTCTGGATATTTACAACAGACTGATAGCACATACAGATCTGTGCTACATGTGGAAGCTTCTTTAAGTTGATTTCGCAAATGAATATCGTAGAAATTACCAATGGAATGACAAATTTATATACCCTTGGCACTACATGTGAAGGGTACAAAAAGCAGCATAGCTTAAAAAATATTTTTAATACTAATAATTGAAAACATTCTTTGAAAGTTGAAATCATTAAAGCAATAACGTCACCATTTGTTTATTTAATACAAGAGAGTGAGCATACAAGTTTTTAAAACAACATTACAAATAAAATAAAAGTGGTTTGAATTTTCTCACGAATTACTTAAACACGTTTTTTAAGCGTGCGTTTTTGTTTTGTTTTTTCCAATATCCAAAATGCAATGGATGACTCACGAACTAAGAAATTCGAATATGTTGTATGTGGTCAGTGTATTGCAAGGATGGCTGTTTATAATAAAAAAAAATCATTATGTATTCAGTTAAATAAAATATTTGTGGCCAACTAATCTCTAGAATTTCTAAATGTTCTTCTCATATTGGAGAAATGGTCAAAAAGTAAAACAAAAACACATTCTTGAAATGTCATCTTAAAAATAATCTAACTTTATATTCAATGTGTCAGTAAAAATACAATTTTATTTTGTACACTATGTGGGCTGTAGTATGAATAAAGAAAAAAGTCTATTCAAGAAATCTTCCATCTCTGATGTTAAGTCAAGTTAACACACAGTGGTTTTAGATTCTACAGAAATGAAAGATAACAAACAACAAAAAACATTTTCAAACAAAAGAAATGTTCTTAAAATGAGCATAATTAAACGATAAACGATTTAAAGCTAAACGTTATTAAAAAATATTGCATTTAAACAATAGCTACTTAATCAAGATATTGAATTGAAAAAACTTGTTCTAAAATACTACTTATTTATACCTATTAGTTGTTTCTTGGGTTTTAGTAGTTAAATTTTAATGTATATGTATGTGTGTGTAGTGCTTTCAAATAGAGTTAATGGCTAAAATGCGAAGTATTTGTCAGTACCAGTATTAGTCCATAAAAAATATTTACCATAACACTTTTACTTATTTAAAGCAAAAACAAAATGCTATTGTTTCTGTTTTTTTTTTTCTCAAAAAAAAAAAAAAAATTAAATGTTTATTCGTTATAGATTTAAATTAAAAATTCACTACCACAATATGTATTGTGGTTAATTTTGTTTGTACTCAACGAGAATAAATGATTAGATCTTAAAAAATTGTGTGTTCATGTGAATGTGCATTATTTATGTACAGGGAAACCGAAACAATGCTATCGTATGTTTTTTTATTTGCGCCATAAGAAGACAGATATAAGGTATTTTTCACTTTAAGTACTTTTTTAAGTTTTTAGCATTTTTTTGTTATTGCTTATTTATCTATATACTAGCCAATCCCGGCGCGCGTTGCTACGCCCCTTCATGAATTTTAATCGCATTCTAAATTTTAATCGAATATCAAGTGCAAGGCTAAAAACTATAACTTTTTCTTTATGAGGGTGGTACTGCCCACTTTTCTAATTAAGAAACTGTATAGTCATGACAGCTCAATAAGTGTGCAAAGTTTCAGAAAAATCGGTCCAGTGTAAGTACCTCAAAATGATACCTTTTTTAATGGGCGTGGCACTGCCCACTTTTCTAAATACGAAACTGTATAGTCATGACAACTCAATATGTGTGCAAAGTTTCAAAAAAATCGGTCCAGTGAAAGTACCTCAAAATGATACCTTTTTTTTAATGGGCGTGACACTGCCCACTTTTCTAATGAAGAAAGTGTAAAGTCATAACAGCTCAGTATGTTTGCAAAGTTTCAGAAAATTCGGTCCAGTGCAAGTAGCTAAATCTGATAACTAATTTTTTATGGGCGTGGCCCCGCCCACTTTTTCAATCACGAAATTATAAAGTCATGACAGCTCAATATGTGTGCAAAGTTTCAGAAAAATCGGTCGAGTGCAAATACCTCAAAATGATAACTTTTTTTTATGGGCGTGGCACTGCCCACTTTTCTAATCACGAAATTATAAAGTCATGACAGCTTAGTGTGTGTGCAAAGTTTTAGAAAAATCGGTCCAGTGCAAGTACCTCAAACTTATAACTTTTTTTTTATGGGCGTGGCCCTGCCCACTTTTCTAATCACGAAATTATAAAGTCATGACAGCCCAATATGTGTGCAAAGTTTCAGTAAAATCCGTGCATTGCAAGTACCTCAAAATTAAAAATTTTTTATGGGCGTGGCCCCGCCCACTTTTTTTATCACGAAATTATTTAGTCATCAGAGCTCGATATGTGTGCAAAGTTTCAGAAAAATCGGTCAAGTGCAAGTAGCTAAAACTGATAAGTAATTTTTTATGGGCGTGGCCCCGCCCACTTTTTTCATCCATAAACACTCCCCGGTATATGTACAACAACTTACCAAAGTTTGAGCCCGATCGGTTTTACAGTTTCAGAGTCTATAGCTAACACACACACACACACACACACACACACAGAGTTTCACTTTTATATATATTTATCTATATATATAAAAGAGTAACGTGACTGACTGACATATTCATCATCGCACAGCCCAAACGCTAAGAGCTAGAGACATGAAATTTGGACAATCGGTTCCTCTTTCGATGTATAGCTCCACTAAGAAGGGATTTTTGGAAATTCGTACTTTAAGGGGGTAAAAAAGGGTAAAAACGGGTAAAATCGGTAATCTTATATCTGCTAAACTAAAAATGATACGAATTAAATTGAAAAAGTATTGTAATTTGCACAAAAAATAAGCTGACAGGTGTCTGGCCTTTTTTGGAATTTTCAACCCCTAAGGGGAAAAAACGGGTAAAAACTATAATTTGGTACTTTTTTGGTACCCTATGTAACTTCCAAACGCATTAAGCTAGGAAAAAAATTTTAACTGTATTAAGTAATCCGCGAAAAAATATTATTAGGAATTCGGCACTTTTTTCAAATTCGCATGTATAAGGGGTAAAAATTGTCCCTTTTTTTGGTACTTTTTTTAAAAGAAACTTTTCTTATATTATTCAATGGGACAACATTTGACAATTATTATTTCCTAATAGAATATGGACAACTATTTAGGTGAAATTTTTGGAAACTTTTCGGGGGACAAAAAAGGTACCAAAAAGGGGAAAATTCCGGAAAATGTAAGTAATTCCTAATTAGACGGCCAATTTTCACAAAATTTTTAATTGGGATTTCACTAGACATAAAAATTATGTAATTTAGTAAAAATTGAAACACATTCATAGCAGGGTAGAAAAGGGAAAAATCGGGAAGAGTTTGGTACTTTTTAGAACATAATTACTTTTATGCAAAAAAGGGTAGATTTACTGACTTTAAATCATGTCTATTAAAAACTTATTAAACTTCGAATTTGGAACTTGGACCAAAAATGTACTTTTTCGCTTTTCTATGGTACTTTTTGTATTTTCTACGTTTATAAAGGTAGAATTATAAAATAAAGGACTATTGATTCCAGGTAAGACTAAAAATGTTATGGGTGACCAAAAAGGTACTTTTTTGAATTTGTATGGTACTTTTGGTATTTTCAACGTTTGCGAAGCTAGAATTTTGAAATTAGTGACAATTGATACAAGGTGAGACTAAAAATGTTATGGGCGACCAAAAAGGTACTTTTTTGAATTTTTATGGTATTTTTTGTATTTTCTACATTTATAAAGATAGGATTATACAATCAAGGACTATTGATTCTAGGTGAGACAAAAAATGTTATGGGCGACGAAAAAGGTACTTTTTTGAATTATCATGGTACTTTTTATATATTCTACGTTTGCGAAGCTAGAATTTTAAAATTAGTGACAATTGATACAACGTGGGACTAAAAATGTTATGGGCGACCAAAAAGGTATTTTTTTGAATTTGTATGACACTTTTTTTATTTTCAACAATTATAAATATAGGATTTTGCAATCAGGGACTATTGATTCTAGGTGAGACAAAAAATGTTATGGGCGACGAAAAAGGTACTTTTTTGAATTTGTATTGTACTTTTTGTATTTTCAAAAGGTACTTTTTTGAATTTGTGTGGTACTTTTTGCATTTTCAACGTTTAATAATATAGGATTATACAATCAAGGACTATTGATTCTAGGTGAGACAAAAAATATTATGGGCGACGACAAAGGTACTTTTTTGAATTTGTATGGTACTTTTTGTATTTTCAACGTTTGCGAAGCTAGAATTTTAAAATTAGTGACAATTGATATAAGGTAAGACTAAAAATGTTATGGGCGACCAAAAAGGTACTTTTTTGTATTTGTATGGTACTTTTTGTATTTGCAACGTTTATAAATATAGGATTATACAATCAAGGACTATTGATTCTAGATGAGACAAAAAATGTTATGGGCGACGAAAAAGGTACTTTTTTGAATTTTTATGGTACTTTTTGTATTTTCAACGTTTGCGAAGCTAGAATTTTGAAATTAGTGACAATTGATACAAGGTGAGACTAAAAATGTTATGGGCGACCAAAAAGGTATTTTTTTGAATTTGTATGACACTTTTTTTATTTTCAACGTTTATAAATATAGGATTTTACAATCAGGGACTATTGATTCTAGGTGAGACAAAAAATGTTATGGGCGACGAAAAAGGTACTTTTTTGAATTTGTATGGTACTTTTTGTATTTTCAACGTTTGCGAAGCTAGAATTTTAAAATTAGTGACAATTGATATAAGGTAAGACTAAAAATGTTATGGGCGACCAAAAAGGTACTTTTTTGTATTTGTATGGTACTTTTTGTATTTGCAACGTTTATAAATATAGGATTATACAATCAAGGACTATTGATTCTAGATGAGACAAAAAATGTTATGGGCGACGAAAAAGGTACTTTTTTGAATTTTTATGGTACTTTTTGTATTTTCAACGTTTGCGAAGCTAGAATTTTGAAATTAGTGACAATTGATACAAGGTGAGACTAAAAATGTTATGGGCGACCAAAAAGGTACTTTTTTGATTTTTATGATACTTTTGGTATTTTCAACGTTTATGAAGGTAGGATTGTACAATTAAATTTTTATGGTACTTTTTGTATTTTCAACGTTTGCGAAGCTAGAATTTTGAAATTAGTGACTATTGATACAAGGTGAGACTGAAAATGTCATGGGCAACCAAAAAAGTACTTTTTTGATTTTTATGATACTTTTGGTATTTTATTCATATTAAATGCTAGTTTACAACATATGTATGTTGAATATTAAAAAAAAAATATTTTTGAGCTATTAGAGCATACCAAGTGGACTTTGGTAGTACATATTTTGATGCCTTAAACAATATTAATACCTTTAAACTTGCTTCTAAGGGAAATAAAAAAAAAAATTGTTTAAAATTTTGAGCAACAAACGGCATTTTGATTTTGAATTGTCTAATTGTAAATTAAATGTGTTGCTACATTTCGCCATCTAGATCTGATTTTAAGTCTGTTTTTTTTTATGCCAAGACAAGTTGTATCTGAAGACAAATCTTAATAATATCAACTGCCAAACGCCATAGAAACAAATTTAAAAATAATTTTCTATATTATGAGTTTCATATTAGATTCAAAAATTAATAAATATTATAAATCATTTAAACGCTGACTCAAGTTATTTATTAAACTTCCTAAAACATTTATTCAATTAAATTGCAATCATTAAATAATACTGAAAAAACTATTCCCAGAATAAAAATGATTTATAATAAATTTAAGAGGAAAAAGTTCAAATAAATATTAATTTATAATTTTAATAAAAATTAATAAATTATATGAGTCAATGAATTTGAATTTGAAAGAGGGCGTTATATTCGACTGTGGCAATTCTTATATAACATTCACACAATAGAGTCATATATACCGTTTATACAGTTGATAGTAGATCTAAGAAGAGATTACATACATACATATTTTCGTCACTGTAACATTAGTCTAAATATTGACTTAACAAAACCAATATAATATGACCTCATAATTGATTTTAAGTAGCAAAATGCTCAAAAGCATATCATCTGAGAAATTTATACCACATAAGAGTCTGAAATATACGTGAGTGCTGTAACGGGTGACTTAGCTAAATCAATTCTTCTATCAATAAGGATACAGAATATAAGAACTTTATAGGGTCTAAAATTAATATTCTAGCAATTGCAAATGGAATGACAAACTTATATATACCCTTTTACAAAAAAGCAAAAAACAATTTTGAAATTAAAACTGCCAGTAGCGAGATAAACATCAAAAAAGGTCACATATTTTTTTTATACCCTTCACCTGTGGTGCACAAGGGTATATATACTTAGCTTTGTCATTCCGTTTGTAATTTCTACAATTTTCATTTTCGACCCCATAAAGTATATATTTTCTGAAAGCTTATGAATAGAGGAGTCGATTAAGCCCTGTCTGTCTGTCTGTCCGTGTGTTGGTTGAAATCAACTTTTAGAAGCAACTATATGTTCTTCAGATCTGAGTAGGGTATCAATCTTTTGGAAATATCCGGAAACGAATCGCTATTGAAATCAGCACAATCGTCCCATAACTTTCTGAGATATGAGCAAAAAACCACGACCACCTCGTTTTTTTCACAATTACAACAACAACATACATATATACTGGTTAGAGTAAACGCCATCGAAACCCAGCTGAGCAAAAAAAATTTTTTTTATTTTATATATTATTTATATATTAATTATTTTTTTATATTTTTTTTTTTAATTTAAAAAAAAATTTTTTTTTTTAATTTTTTTATTGTTTTTTTTTGTCTTTGTTTGTTTTTAATAAATTTTTTTTATTTTTTATTTGTAATTTTTTTTTCAGTTTATAATTCTGCAATGGGATGTTTTGTGTATGTACAAATTATAATTTTACCATTTGATGTTTTTATACCCATATATGAATGCTTTTGATATGTATGTACATATTAGATGAATGATGATACAAACTACTGTTATTGCATGACTACTCGTTGTGAAGGGTATATAAGATTCGGCACGGCCAAATATAACACTCTTACTTGTTTAATTTAAAATTGCGATAAAAACTCCAATATACGAACGCAAAGATGGCAATGAAATTCTATTTGGTGGTGTTTGCAGAAAAATTAAAACTTGTTGATAAAATTTCACTTAGAATGTTGAAGCGTATGAAATTGAGGCCTAAACAAAAACAGTTTGTGTTTATTTAAGCATATGCTTTTAAAATTTTTAGGGCATATTTTTAGCTTTTTGTTACATCTTAATTGCGCATAAATATAAATATATTCTTTAAAAGCCTATTTTCGGTTTCCCTGGTTGTTTATGGATGTATGTATGTATGCAAGTATGTACATACATATGTAGTTGTAGGTATTTTGTTATTATTTAATGTGGCGCATTTGAGACGTTGCGTCATTGTACCTGGTTTAAGTTCTAAGAGAGTTTGTGGTTTTGGAGTGATTGAACAGTGAAGAATATACGTAAGATATTGTTATGAAAGTAAGGTTTACTTCTCTTCTGCTTAACTGTGAAATGGAAAGTTCTTGCACATCACCTCATATGTTTGACTGTATAAAAACTTTTTATTTCATAGGGAACGAAAATCGTCCTCCAGGCAGCGATGTCAACTATTTAAAACCAAAAGGCGCTAGGCATTAACTCAAAACGACCTAGAAAGTGCTAAATGTGATTTTGCTTTGATTTTGAAGTTAATTTTATTAGCATACAAAGCAGAAATAAAAATACAAAATTACTTTAGCTTATTTATAATAAGTCCAAATGTGAGGTATCATTTTAATAAAAAATATATTTTTAATATATAAAAATCAAATTTATTTCAGTTTATTACAAAAAGGTTTCGGATAAAAAAGGAAAATTATGTTGGTTATGTGTCCTTCCTACTCAATATTTTATCAAAATTCTCAATTACGTTTTCAATTGTTGACATCTGCTCGATAATGTTGTTTTCAAGCTCTTGAAGTATTGTGGGATTATTGGTATGTACTTTAGGTTTAGAAAAACCCCACAACAAATAGTCTAAAGGTGTCAAATCTTGCGATCGTGGTGACCAATTCACTTTTACTCTACGAGAAAAAATTCGATTTTTGTAATTATCTTCCAAAATACCCATTAATTCTCTTGATGTGTGGCAAGTGGCAGCAATCTGTTAAAACCACATATTCTCTATGTCTAAATCATAAATTTTTTGCCACAAAAAGCTTCGGATCATCTCCCTGTAGCGATTTCCATTGACCATTGATACTTCAAACTGGGACACCTTTTATAATGTTTAGTATTGTATTAAAATCTTAAAATATATTCAGGTAAACTTTTGTAGTTTTAAATTTTTTTTGGTAGTTTCCTAACATTGTAATTAAGAGCGTTAAAAAAAGGCGCTGACAAATAAACACGCTAAATCTTGGTCAAAGAGCAATAAATTGGCATCGCTATATCAAGAAGGTATTTTTTTTTATTTTAAACAACCAGTAAAATATTGGAATCTAGCGAAATAGACGTAACCACTAAAATTTATTAATCTATCCCGTAATAAATAAATTTTTATTTAATTAGAAATTTTCTGTATCTAATCTAATCAATTTGCAATATCAAGTTCCTACATAATTATTTACTAAAAATAGTGGCCACGCTTTATCAAAAATTTTAAGAGCAAAATACGTTGCATTTAATTTAGTTAACTCTCATTGATATTCAAATATCCACTTTATTTCTCTTCCTATCTATATTTCCTTATCTGTCTTTCTGTCTGTTTCAATACAAAATTTATATCAAAATAATGTTTGTAAATAATCGAACTTAAGTTCACGGCTAGAATGCGAAGTATTTACGATCGTATACAAATTATAAATCTTATCGCAATAGTATTAATCTCTAAAAATATTTATCACAAAACTTTTATTTATTTTTTATTAAAGACATACATAAATTATTATTGTTCTTTTTTTTGGTTTCGAAATAAAATATTTGTTAAAAATTTAAGCAAAAAGCAAAAAAAAAAAATTTAATTTTTATGTGAAGAGTATTAACAAATTCGGCTAATATTCAATGTTGACTTTTCACTAAGTCGAATCATTAAAATTATAATATTTTTTTTTATTTCAAGTGTTAATGCAGAGTTCTTAAACATCAATGTATATAAAAGTGAAACTCTGTCTGTGTGTGCTAGCTATAGAATCCGAAGCCGTAAAGCCGATCGGATCGGCAAGTTGTACACATTCCAGTAAGTGTTTATAGGTGGTAAAAAATGGGCAGTGCCCCGCCCATAACAAAATAAGTTACAATTTTGAGGTACTTGCACTTAACCGATTTTTCTGAAACTTTGCACACATTTTGAGCTGTCAGGACTTTATAATTTCGTGTTTAAAAAATGGCCAGGGCCACGCCCATAAAAAAAGTTATATTATATTGAGCTGTCGTGACTTTAGAATTTCATGATTAGAAAAGTGGGCAGTGGTACGCCCATAAAAAAAGTAATCATTTTCAGCTAATTGAACTTCACCGTTTTTTCTGAAACTTTGCACACACATATTAAACTCTCATGATTATACAATTTCGTGATTATAAAAGTGGGCAGTGCCAAGCCCATAAAAAATAAGTTATTATTTTCAGCTATTTCCTCGCATTCAAATGGTTCCAGCCGATTTGCCTTTCCACTTCAAGCGACTACAGTTTCCAGTTTGCTTTGCCTTCGGTATTACCATCAACAAATCACAAGAAAAATCTCTGCGTGTTGCAGGATTGAATTTTAGAAAATCCATGCTTTTCACATGGCCAGCTGTACTTCGCATGCTCCAGAGTAGGAACACCAATACATTTGTTAATTTTTACAGCAAATGGGAAAACCAAACAAATTGTATACCCACTTGTATTACAATAAAAATCAACAAAATATTATTTTAAATATATTCAATTAAAATTCAGAATGCATTTCATTCATTAAGGGGCGTAGCAACGCGTGTCGGGCTTGACTAGTGTTATAAAAATAAAAAAATATTTTACAGCTGTTCAGGCTTCATGGTCAAGGAAAATAACCTATTGTGGTCTAATCAAATTAAAGTGGTATCGCTGTATGCATCTTTAGTAAAATTGATTGAAAATTAGTCCGGTGCCCTTTCGTTATTTAGATTTCGTATTTTCGTTGAGAAAATATTTTTAAAAAAATGTAAGTATGTAAACATGTTTTTTTTATAAAAATATGGTAACACTGCAGAGAGAGAAATTATCTTAAGCAGTCGTAATTCAGCTCAGAGGCTTTTTGTGTTTCTATAAAACTAAAAAAATAAATAAATGTTAACTTAAAAAGAAAAATAAATAGTCAAAATCAAAGCGAATCCAAATCACATTTTCCTTCCCTGCATTTATAAATAAAATCAAGGCAAATTCAATCAATTTTGACAAAAAGTTTCCCAATCAGCTGGGCTTATAATTTTAACTGTATGAATTCGCCTTGAGTCATACTTAACCCAGAAAAGCTTCATAAATGAAATGCTGGCCAATGTCACTATCGAAATACCTATGAAAGCTAAAGTTCAATTCAAGTTTTCTCAAAAGTAAATATTTTGACATTGACCCTTTTAGCTCCAAGCCACAGATATAAAAATATAAGTAATTCGAAATCGGTCGATTTTTCAAAACGGGGAAAAAAAAACAGTTCACGTACTTTCGGTTACTGAATAATCTAGTTTTTACCTTTTTAAGGCAAATTTTATCTTTTTCCCTCCGCATCCGCATCCGATACTGATTTTATTGTTTAATTATTTTTTTTATTACTCATTAAGCTAGAACGTACTTTTGTTTTTATCACCTGCAATAAAAAGTACAAGCATTCAATAAAAGCTGTTGTTGTTGTTGTTTTTATATCTATTTTCTCTCATAAATATTGCAACATTTTAAGAGTGAAATTGGTTGCAATTGTATTGTATTATTGTTCAGTTTGTTGACCTCCGCACAAAAGTATTATTAATTATTGTGTAAATATAAAATAAATAAAGAAATAAAAAAAAATCTCATCAAGGGGGAATTACAGGCCGTCATTGGGCCATTAAAATTAAAACAAATGTATGAGAATACAGCATTTGTTCATTTATTTATGTATAGAATTTTGTTTTACTTTATCTTTTTGAAGGGCGATTAACTTTTTTTTCTTTAATGGCTTTAAATAAAACTTGACTGAAATAAATAAAGACCTTAAAAGCAATATTTAAAATAAATATTTAAAGATGCTTTTAACTGCTTTTAACACAAGTGTTGCCAGCAAACGATTTTAATAAAATATCAGAAATATTATATTGGCTGTATCATATATATTTAAGGAAATGCCATTTAAAGTCTAGTCTTAATATTTAAACCATAGCTGTTAAGTAATGATTACTAATTAGATTTTTTTTTGGAAAGTTGAAGTAATGATTATATTACGATTATTATCAGATTCGCACGATTACCAATTGATTACGATTACAGACAATCCAAAAATAATCAAGATTTATAAAAATTACGAGAAAGTAATGAAGAATAATAAAAAGTAATCAAAAAGTAATTCGACTACTTTCAAGGATTGTTTTCGATTATTTTTGATTATTTTTTTTTTTATTTGGCGAAATTATGGCAATATTGTTACAAATACATTTTTCTACATGAAATTCTACCATTATTTAATTAGTTGTTCTGGTTTTTTCATTTTTTGTTATTACTATTGTTGTTCATCGATTTGATAATTGATAACCTGTTTGCATTCTTCATAATTCTGCATTCTTCCTAATTTCTTCTATATGCATTTGAAAGTAATTGTTTGCGGTTTTTTTTTTCTTTTTATACCCTTCACCTGTGGTGCACAAGGGTATATATAGCTTTGTCATTCCGTTTGTAATTTCTACAATTTTCATTTCCGACCCCATAAAGTATATATTTTCTGAAAGCTTATAAATAGAGGAGTCGATTAAGCCCTGACCGTCTGTCCGTCTATCCGTCTGTCCGTCTGTCCGTCTGCCCGTCTGTCCGTGTGTTGGTTGAAATCAACTTTTAGAAGCAACTATATGTTCCTCAGATCTGTATATGGTATCAATCTCTTGGAAATATCCAGGAATGAATCGCTATTGAAATTCAGCACAATCGCCCCATAACTTTCTGAGATATGAGCAAAAAACCACGACCACCTCGTTTTTTTTCACAATTACAACAACAACATACATACATAGATACATGTAAAAAACATACCAACCAAAAAAAATTACAAAAAAAAAAATATTAAAAATAAGAAAAAAATAATAAAAAAAACTACAAAAAAAAAATTTAAAAAAAAATAATAAAATATAAATAATATATTAAATAAAATAAAATAAAATTTTTTTGGCTCAGCTGGGATTCGATGCCACATTTATTCTAACGTGTACGTATGCACGTATTTTATATGGGATGAATGGTGATACAAACAATTGTTATTCCATGACTACACGTTGTGAAGGGTATATAAGATTCGGCACGGCCGAATAAAGCACTGTTACTTGTTTTTGTTAACAATGTGTTTTGTTTCCACTTATAGGAGAGGGCATATGTGTATCAGTTTGTCAATCCGTTTGTAAACGACTTTAAAATTATTACTTAAATTGCTTTTTACTTCCATCGTGCTCTATTTGTATAAACATATACTTTATACTATAAAGTATACACATGTATATTTCTTTTGAATTTTTTTACGTAGTAAATGCAAATTTTTCAAAATAAAATATATAAATATATATAATATGATGTAAATTCAAAATTTTTAAAAAATAATCAAAAATATTCCTTGAAGTAGTTAATTATTTTCGATTACTTTTGATTAATTTTGGATTATTTTTAATCATAATTAACAATCAGGAATTGTTCAAAACAGAATTATGTAATCAATACCATTCCTTTCAAAATGTTATCTAATAGATTACTAATCGTAATCTAAATTTAACAGCTATTAATAAAATTTTTTACAAATTCTTTTGTCACGTTCGGATATGCATGTGTTTTCACAAGGAGTAATGACTTACAACTTGTAATTAAACAAGTAAGAGCGCTATATTCGGCCGTGCCGAATCCTATATACCCTTCACAACGTGTAGTCATGCAATAACAGTAGTTTGTATCACCATTCATCCCATATGAAATACGTGCATACATATAAAAAACATACATATATAAAAATATCCCATTGTAAAAGTATAAATTTACGTATGTATGTTAAAAAAAAAATTAAAAAAAAAATATTAAAAAAAAAATTTAAAAAAAATTTAAAAAAAAATATTAAAAAAAAAAATTTAAAAAAAAGTAATTAAAATATATATAAAGCAAAAAAAAAAATAAAAAAAAATATAAAAAAATTTTTTGGCTCAGCTGGGATTCGATGCCACGTTTTCTCTAACCAGTATACACGTTTGTATGTATGTATGTTGTTGTTGTAATGTTGTTTTTGTGAAAAAAAAATCAAGGTGGTCGTGGGTTTTTGCTCATATCTCAGTTGTTTATGTACCGATGTTTCTGATTTTCAATACGGATCTACTCCCGAATATTTCTAATATTTTAATACCTCACTTGGGTGCAAGCGATGTCGGGGGCTTCAAAAAGTTGATTTCAACATACACACGGACAGACTGACAGAGCTTAATCGACTCCCCTATTCATAAGCTTTCAGAAAATATGAAAATTGTAGAAATTGCACACGGAATGACAAACCTATATATATCCCTTTCACTGTGTGAAGGGTATCAAAAAAGCTGATTATTTTTTGTTCTAGTTTGTTTTATTGACGGCTTGTCAAAATAACATATTTTTAAGTTTTTGTTTTTATACCCTTCACCTGTGGTGCACAAGGGTATACATAGCTTTGTCATTCCGTTTGTAATTTCTACAATTTTCATTTCGGACCCCATAAAGTATATATGTAGTATATGAATAGAGGAGTCGATTAAGCCGTGACCGTCTGTCCGTCTAAAAAAATAATAATAATAAAAAAAATTACAAAAAAAAAATTTTAAAATAATTTAAAAAAAATTTTTTAAAAATTTTTTCAAAAAAATTAAAAAAAAAAAATAATAACAAAACGTAAATAATATATTAAATAAAATAAAATTTTTTTGGCTCAGCTGGGATTCGATGCCACATTTATTCTAACCAGTATATACATATGTACGTATTTGATATGAGATGAATGGTGATACAAACAATTGTTATTGCATGACTACACGTTGTGAAGGGTATATAAGATTCGGCACGGCCGAATAAAGCACTGTTACTTGTTTTTATTAAAGTTTGTTTGTTTGTTGTATCTCCTAATACTTACTACGCGAATGTTTTTTGATATCGATTTTTTCCCATGTGGTCAATTGCAGTCTATTTAGTTAACTTGCTCAATTAGTGTTTTTAGTCTTCACAACTCTAATGACGTTTTCTTTCCTGCGAAAAAAATTTGCCGTTTTCCTTCTCTTGCATACTAAAATGACGTGTAGATATTCTTGTGAATAATTTAGAGTTCTCTTGCTGGTTAATTGCAAAAAAATTTCTAGATTTAAAAATAATCTCCACTCAATTTTGATATTGTCTCAGTTTTAAAAAGAATCTTTTTAAAAATTTTTTTTATTATTTTTTTTTTATTTTTAATATATTCTTTTTTTGTATTTTTTTTTTTTATGTTTTTTACATGTATGTACGTATTTTATATGAGATGAATAGTGATACCAACAATTGTTATTGCATGACTACACGTTGTGAAGGGTATATAAGACTCAGCACGGCTGAGTATAGCACTGTTACTTGTTTTAATTTATACTCTTTAGGAATAAAACAAAGATAATCATAATCAACTTAAGCTCTTTAATTTCAATATTAAAATTCACCAAAATTTTTAATAAAATCATTAAAACAAACTATGAATTTATTAAAAAACTTTCTTAAATTAGGAATAAATAATAAAATTCATATTTTTTAATCTTTCGACATTCCGAATTTTTCAATATAACAAAAATGTATTACTTTCCAAACAATCCGACCGGAAATTACAATAAAACCCGGCCTTACAAACCAATACGTCATCATTGTCAGATTAACTAAACAGAAATGTTTGTTCCGTGTGCTAAAAGATATCAACGGAAGAAAAATGTGGAGTGAATTTGTATAAGAAGAAAGAATACTATACCAATTTTAATACCCACCACCAGTTTTGTGTACTGTTATTGCACAAAATTTATTATTTTGTTACTTATAGCCTTTTTACACTTGTTCACTGTAATCGCTATGGAATTATCTCTTTCTTTGTGTAACTTCGATTTACTTTTAAAATATTTTCTTAAAAATAGTCTTACAGGGCACCTCCAACTGTTAAAATTATACAATTAATGTGTGAATTGAGATTAGATAATCCATATCAGATTTTTTTTTTTAATTGTTGTCTATTTAGAAATAATATGAATTTAAGAAAAAGCTTCATATGGAAGGTGGACGTTAAAGAAGGCGTGCCATCTTATTTTTTTAGATTTATACTTTCATTCGTAAAGTTAAAATACAAGAAAGCTATGTATGCTAAATTTTGTAATCTAAATCATATAATTCTGTAAATTTTATGAGCTTTTTATTTTTATTAACAGTAAATTATGTGAGAATTGGGCGTTAAATTAGGCGTGTCAAAGTATATTACACTTATATTGATGAGAAATGTATAAATTTAAAATTTCATCAACGTACTTCTAATTCTGTCGCTTTAATGAGCTTTTAAATTTCATTAACACTAGATTAGTTGGCGTTTAAGTAGGCGGCGTGTCAAAGTAGTTCCTGCTAACAAATTTTACTTAGCTATTTCAGTACAGAGACATTCTTTCACACTGTGTGGTAAAAATTTTCGTACATTTTTATCTAGAACTTTCTTTTGTAATTCATAGATTTGAGTAATTTTCAGGGAAAAAAATTTGTTTACTCAGAAAATATACTTGCATTTAGACACAATCGCATTTATTTGATGTTTTAAGAACATGGTTTTTTGACCTACTCTTGCATTACGAGCTATAACTCTCTTCCTAATATACCGATTAAACCCATTTTCAATACCAATAAAGAAATATTCTGGCAAAATTTGATCCGCTAACTTTTTCGGTTCGTGCTTACAACAGACGGACGGACAAAGCTAGATCGTCCAAAAATGAAAATAGGACTCAGAAAATATATGGGGTCTAAAATGGATATTTGGTGTGTTACAAACATAACATGACACCATTTCTTGTGGTGGGTATATAAATACTCAGCAATATAATGTATGAAATAATAATAACAATATATTACACAATTTCAAAAATATTTTGCTGAGTTTCTGCAATTATTTTTTTATACAACATTTACAACAATTTTACCTTTGTTTATAGAATGTCTTATAAATACATCATAAGTAAGTACTATCGCCGTTTTTCTTCAATATGGAGAAGTAAATTTTTTACAACCTACGACTCCTACGACAGGTTGTGAAATGAGTAATTGCATATGTTCCAAGCAGTTTATTATTCCTTTGTTTACGTTTTACAGTAGTCAACGTAATAAAAAAAATGTTCATGTTTTTGGGTAGTTCTATTACTGGATGTTCACGTTTCTGCGAGTTCACGTAAACTATTTTTTACTGGTTTAAAAAACGTTTTTTTATACCCTTCACACAGTGAAAAAGGGTATATATAGGTTTGTCATTCCGTGTGAAATCTCTAAAATTTTCATTTCCGACCCCATAAAGTATATATTTTCTGAAAGCTTATGAATAGGGGAGTCGATTAAGCTCTGTCAGTCTGTCCGTCTGTCCGTGTGTATGTTGAAATCAACTTTTTGAAGCACCCCGACATCGCTTGGACCTGGATACCTCACGTATTAGAATATCAGAAATATTCGGGAGTAGATCGGTATTGAAAATCAGAAACATCGATACATTAACAACTGAGATATGAGCAAAAACCCACGACCACCTCGATTTTTTTTGCATCGAATCCCAGCTGAGCCAAAAAAATTTTTTTTAAATTTATTTTTACTTTTTTTTTATTTTTTCTTATTTTTTATTTAATATTTTATTTATATTTTGATTATTTTTTTTAATTTTTCTTTTATTTTTTTTATATTTATTATTTATATTTTAATTTTTTAAAAAATTTTTAAAAAAATTTTTTTTTTTAAATACATACGTAAATTTTTAATTTTACAATGGGATATTTTTATATATGTATGTATGTATGTTTTTTATATGTATGTACGTAATTCATATGGGATGAATGGTGATACAAACTATTGTTATTGCATGACTGCACGTTGTGAAGGGTATATAAGATTCGGCACGGCCGAATATAGCACTGTTACTTGTTTTTTTTTTCTTATTAATATTATAACAAAATATAATCAAAAGAATCATTATTACAAGTTTCGATATACTTAACTCGTTTACAAAGGACAGAATTACTGCCAACAACTGCAGTAATTACTTCTCTGATTATATTTTGCGGAGAAGGAGGAGAAATACATGTAAATAAATATAAATCATGAATCAACGTTGAGTTTACGTATGTATGTTTCAAAAAAAAAAAAAAAATTACGAAACAAAATAAAAAAAAATGTATTGAAAAAAAAATTACAAAAAAAAAATTTTAAATTTTAAAATTTTTTTTTTTTTAAATTAAAAAAAATAATAATATATAAATAAGAATATATATTTTTTTGCTCAGCTGGAATTCGATGCCACGTTTACTCTAACCAGTATATATGTATGTTGTTGTTGTAATTGTGGTTTTTTGCTCATATCTCAGAAAGTTTTGGGGCGATTGTGCTGAATTTCAATAGCGATTCATTCCCGGATATTTCCAAAAGATTGATACCATACTCAGATGAAAATTGTAGAAATTACAAACGAAATGACAAAGCTATATACCTATATACCCTTGTGCACCACAGGTGAAGGGTATAAAAAGTGGATTAAGAAAAGCTTTTTCTGTTCTTTGAATTTGCTGCCATTTTTTTACTAGAAATTTTTATTCCAAATTAGTTTTTTCAGATTCTAAACTCATTTCGGTTAGTCAAAATGATACGTTACATACATTGCAGCCACACGTTCAAGTTTTTGTGTCAAGTTTTTCACACATACTACTTGTCAAAATTAATTTAAATTGACTGATGTGACGTAGCCTGCACGCAATTTTATTATTCAAACATTATTAATTATGTTTATTATAAATTGCGGCAGAATATTTGTAAAAGACAAAACAAAAAATTATGGCGGCATAATATTTGTCAAAAAAAAAAAAAAACAAACAAAAATTCGTCACAACGATTGCACTCAGTTGTTTTCTTGACTGTAAATTGAAACATTCGATGGAAAGGGAATTTCAAAAGCAAGTTCGCATCAAGTTTTAAAAGTATGAGTGTATTAGTAAACAAGTGTGAGTGTACTGAAATTTGATACACAAAACTTGATCTTGTAACCCCTGTGTTACAAGAAGGAACAACGTATTTTAATTATTTCTTGACAATGAATAAAGTTTTCAAGGTGTAATTCAGAAGAGAAAATCCAGACGTTCATGGTGTGCTTTGTGATCAGGAAGAATCTTTGAACTATATTTTTTTTGAAAATGATAATTGATGCGATTAAGGTCAATTGATATGGCTACAAAGGGGTGATCCGCAGCTTTTTGTGTCGGAGAATTGATGATTTAGATGAAAGGAATATGTGGTTTCAACAGACTGGTACCACTTGCCACAGATCCAGAGAAACAGTGAATGTTTTAAAAGAAAGGTTCGACAATCGCATTATTTCTCGAAAAGAATAAGTGAAATGGCCACCAAGAGCATGAGACCATGAGACTATTTTTTGTGGGGATTTTTGAAATCGAAAGTGCACAGCAATAATCCCGTAACAGTTCAAGAGCTTGAAAACCAAATTTTCGAGCAGATGTCAACCATTTACAATAATTTATTGAAAAACGTGATTAAGATTTTGGTAAAATATTGAGAGCCTGCCGAGCCAATAGGGTGAGTCACTTGACCGACCTCATTTTTCATTTTCAACCGAAACACTTTTGTTATAAACTGATATAAAAATATTTTTTAATTTAAAAACTCTTTTTTTTATTAAAACGAAAATGTTACCTCAAATTTCGACAAACTTTTTATTCATATAAAACATAATCTCCACTTCATTTCTTTTTTTGCTGGGTTTATGATTACAACTGCATATCCGGGACTATGTCGAAATTTTTCACAAACATTCAATTTTAAAACTTATGCTTCAACTTTTGCAATATTTGCCCCATAAACAGTACATTGGGTGCCAAACTGACTACCTGATGCCATCACAATAATATATTTTGCCCATGGCTTTCCTTGTGCTGCCTTTGTTAAATGTCGACGTTTAGATATTTTTTCTTTTATTATATCTTGAACAATTGATGGTAATTGCCATAAGTTCAATTTGATTTGGTCATGAAATTGTGATATGTTTATACTTGAATGCCTGCTTATCATGGTGGTCATAAAATTCAATACTCTTCTAATATTTTTCCTTATCCTGCTGGTGTCCATGTTTTTTTTTCACCACATCATAAGTCAGAGGGATTTTATTTATCAAATTGTGTTTGTGTTTATCGTTGTGGTTTGATGCATTCTGTGACTGGTTGTCTATAAAAAAGTTTAGTTTTGTTCATTTATATGTTTGTGTTCCTAATGGCCGTGTCCATAAATCGTCATGTTAAACATAGAAAAGCAGCTACATAAAAGTTATTGCCAGCATTACCGTTATTTTTATTATTGTTGTTGTGGTTGCTGATGCTAAGATTCTTGATTCTAATGGTGTTGAAAGTATTAGAAAAGTCTATCAGATAAAGTGTAGTTGCTCTTAAAAATGCGTAAAAGATATACTAAACATTTTTATTACTTTAACTGTGTGCAGAGACATAAAAATCATTGCCAAACCCATCATGATCTATCTAATGAACATACACAGCCGTACGTACAAAGATACTCTGTAAAACGCATAAATAAACATTTCGAATGATTTTTACGAGGTAATATTGTAAATAAAACAAGTAAGAGCACTATAATCGGCTGTGCCGAATCTTTTATACCCACCACCAATTTTGCGTACATTTAAAGCAAGATATTTATTATTTTGTTAATCGCTATGGAATAATATCTTTATAATAAAATATGTATCATTTTCTTTGTAGAGGGTGGTTAAATTTTAAGCGCCCATATTGAAGGTGAACTACACCTAGACCTTAAATTTTTGTTCTGCATTTCATTTGACATTTCTCAATCTCAAAATTACTCAATTTGATCCGTGGAAAGATACGCAAATGAGCAACGCTTTAAAGTTATTCAGGTTTTTTATGAAAATGGGCGTTCAAATCAAAATGCATTTTGTGCACTTCGTAATCCTTTTGGTCAACATAATCGTTCAAATTCGTCCACAATCGGGAGAATTGTAAAAAATATTTAAATTTCTGCAAAACAGGTCTGTATAAAATGTTAGAAAATCTGTGAATGCCTTCTTAGTTCGTTAAATGGGAACCATTGCGATAGTGTGGCAAAAGAGCAGTCAACCTCGACTCATCATCATGCCCAACAATTGAGCATCAACATTGTCATTGAAAATTCGGACCATCAGATAGAGGAGTGCGCCAAGGAGGGGGGGGGGGGCATTTGGCCGCTATTTTATTAAATACATAATGGAACCATACAAATATTATCATAATAAAAAAAAAAATAGTTATAATTTCCTAAATAATTTGTGTTTTATTTAAATTCAACATCGACCCTTAAAATTTAACCACCCTTAATAACTTCGATATGATAGTAAAATGTTTTCGTAAATTTAGTCTTTTAGTGAAAGTGGGCGTTAAAGTAGGTGTGTCAATAAAGTTTTTGCTAATAACTACAACTTAGATATTTCAACGTAGTCATTTATTTTCCCAAAAGCTTTTGTTATATGGGAGGTAGGCGTTAAAGTAGGCGTGTCACGTAAACTTTTTGGCATAACAATAACATTGATTACAAGGATATATGTAGCAAGTTTCATCATCATACCTATAATTTTGTCGGTTTTATGAGCTTTTAAATTTCATTAACGGTAGTTAACGTGAAAAGTGGGCGTTACAGTAGGCGTGCCAAAGTTATTTTTGCTAATGAGTACAACTTAGATGTTTCAATATAGTCCTTTATTATTCCAAAATCTTCATTAATAGAGAAATTATATGAATTTTAGGTAAAACGTTATATGGGAGGTGGGCGTAAAAGTGGGCGTGGCACATTGATTTTCCGTTACAGAAAAGCCTCTCGCCAGAAAGCAAAGTGTGCAAAATTTCAGAATCGTACATCTAATTTTGTAAGCAATTTTTTGGGAGAGATATTGTTTTGACTCGAGAAATACTTATACAGGGTGGCGCAAAAATAACCTTCCGATGTTTTTTGGCTGTAATTTAAAAAAAAATAAAAAACTTTGATTCTTCTTGTGGAGTATTTTCAGTTGGTATTTTAATTTTTTTTACATCAAGTCGAGAATATGATGTCATGTAAATGGCCGCCGCCACAGTTGATTGTCATTTGAGCCCTTTTTATGGCATTTTCCATCACTTTGGCCAAAACTTTCGGCGATAGGTCCTCACATTCTTGACGGATATTGTCTTTAAGAGCTGCAAGAGTCTGAGGCTTGTTGACATATACCCGCGACTTCAAAAAGCCCCACAAAAAGAAGTCTGGAGCGGTCAAATCAGGCGATCTTGCTGGCCAGTTCAAATCGCCAAAACGGGAGATTAGGCGCCCGGGAAATGCATCCTTCAGCATATCGGTTGTGGCACGTGCCGTGTGTGCTGTTGCACCGTCCTGTTGGAACCACATGTTTTCCAATCCCAATTCATCAAGTTGCGGCAAAAAGAACTCGTTGATCATTGCTCTGTAGCGCTCACCATTCACAGTAACCGTTTGGCCCGCGACGTCTTCGAAGAAAAAAGGTCCGATGACTCCTCCAGCGAAAACAGCACACCATACAGTAACTTTGAGCGGGTGTAATGGCTCTTCGTGGGTTACACGCGGATTTTCAGTGCCCCAGAAGCGTAAATTTTGCTTATTTACGTACCCGCTAAGATGGAAATGGGCCTCATCACTCATGATTATTTTTGATGAAAAATCATCTTCCTCTTGGTGGTGATTCAGGATGGCTTGAGCGTATGTTAGACGCGATTGGCGGTCAGCAGCTAACAGGTGATGCACCGTCTGGACTTTGTACGGAAACATCTTCAAATCTTGTAACAAAATTCGCTGTAAAGACCGTCGACTGATAGCCATTTGCGTGGCACGTCGTCTGGTCGATGTCGACGGCACTTCCATGACATCCTCGGCTACAGCAGCAATATTCTCTGCAGAACGGCTACTCCGGGGTCTGCCATCCCTGGCAGCATCTCGTGTTGTGCCAGTCTCTTCGAGGCGAGCGGCTAAACGTCGCAGTGTTTCACCAGTAGGCGTTGGACGGCTAGGAAATCTGCGACGAAATTCACGTTGTGCCAAAGTCACCGACCGATTATTGTTTAAATAAATAGTCACC
This sequence comes from Phyto melanocephala, assembly GCA_941918925.1. Lineage (NCBI taxonomy): Eukaryota > Metazoa > Arthropoda > Insecta > Diptera > Rhinophoridae > Phyto > Phyto melanocephala. Next base: position 65,920,595 of record OW799237.1, read on the forward strand.
AATATTCCGCGTTCTGGAGCAGTGTAGCGTAACATTGTTTATTAACGTGTATTTTGCATGTGTTTACTACACAAATGTCAAAACAGAACTGACATTAGGGGCCAATTGCAAAATTTGTAGCATTTTCTGATAGGAGGATTTCTTTTGCGCCACCTTGTATATTCGAAGTTTCATGACTGTATGTTAATGCGTTTGGACACAATTGCATTATATACGAGCTATAACTCTCTTCCTATTATTCCTTGTCTACAGGAAAGATTCTGGCAAAATTTTAATCCCCTAGCTTTTTCGGTGCGACCTCTATCGTGTTTTCAACAGACGGACATACGGACGGACATAGCTAGATCGTCATCAAATCAAACCCTGATTCAGAATATATATACTTTATGGGGTCTAAAATGGATATTTCGATGTGTTACAAACGGAATGACAAAATGAATATACCCCTCACCATTTTTTTGGTGGCGGGTATAAAAAAAATACAAACAGTTTTATACGGCTAAAGAAGTCAAAAGATAGTAAATACATACTCGTATCACCATATCTAATTATATCTTCAAGTTATAAACATTGACATTTTTTTCTCACAGTCGTTAGAGTATTAGACAGAATAATTTAATAGTTAAAGCATCGTATATATCAACTGTTTTCTATAATTTTCGTTAAAAAGTTGATTTATTAACAAATTTTCTATTAAAACACTATTTATGTTTCCTTTCAGTTTTAATTTATAAACATTTTGATTTTAATAATTTTCACTAACCGGAATATGCCTGCGGAAGCTGTTTTATCGCTTTAGCATTTCCTCCGTTAGCTAACAAACGTACATATGATATCAGAGAGAAACATTCATACAATTGTATTAATTTTAATCTACACATTATCTTTTTATTTACACCAGTTGTATTCTCAACTTTTTGGGTGACTTAATATTATATTTTCAGCCCCATTTAATTGTCGCACATAAATGACACCCCTGGTGGCGGAAATACCGGATAATGTTACAAATTACATATAATTTTTGTTGTTGCGCTACGCATAAATATTACGTGGGAGTAAAGTATTCCCCAAAAATACACTCTTAACTTGTTTGTTTAATGTATAATGAACACGTTCGAATAATTAGTAGAACATTTAAGGCACAAAATGCAATATACATGAACATGTATCAGGCATGGAAAACCGAATTTTTCGAAAGTACTTAGTTATTTCTCGCTTCTTTAGTAAACCACTTAAAAGTTAAGGGTGGGCCATCTATCGGCTTATATTTTAACCAGCAGTTATTTCGAGTCCGGCAAAAGTTATGTCATTCTATTCTGTCACAAACTTCAGCACCTCCGGTAAACGAAATAGATCGTTTTAAGCTTGAGCGCTATTTAACTAGAAACAATTGAGCATTTAAAGGCCAACATTCGTGATTCCATTGCCGAGATAGAACTCCATACACTCGAAAGTGCTTGAAAATTCATCCGATCAAATGGGATACTGTGTGGCCAGCTACGGCAGCCATATGAATGAAATAAAAACTGTACTTCACAAGAAAAAAAAAAATTAGGCAAAATTTCAAACCGTTTTAGATTGTTGCATTTTTATATTTAAACTTTTAAATGGCTCACCCTTTATATGCTCAAAAGTTGACCGATATTAATAAGTTAAAAAATTATAAATCGATTGAGAAATTGGCGCAGTTCGCGAAAAAATGTAGGAGACAACGAGATATTCATCTTATTGGTATTTTTTCTTTGCGAGTGGGGAGGTAAAAAATTCATTTTTATATTGACGAAGTTTCTTACCATTACTGTTATGTCGGGCTGTGCTATTGATTTACAAACCACATTTTTCTTACCTTTGGGCAGTTTATTTCCACCTCGGGACCGCTGTTCATATTAATTTTGGCCCTGTTATTTAACCTTTCTATGGCCTGCGTCCAGGCCCCCTTTTAAAAATTTACCACCATCTTGCTTGCCATTTCTTCTTGCATTCTTGTATTATCTGCTCTTTTGTCGTTGTACCTACTATATTGGCCACGCCTTTCGGCGACTAAGTACCTGCAGGTCCTTCGGTAAAGTCCCAGCTATCACAAATATTGCGCTTGCAGATACTGTACGATATTCTAATGTAATCTGTAGAGCTATTGTTTTCTGTTTCCATCAGAAACCTCCGTTTGTGTGGCAATGGTCCGCCTGTGTTCGTTATTAACCGGCTTAATTACCCCATTGTCTTCGATATCCTATTTGTAGAGTAATATATCCGACTACTACACGTTAGCTTAGGCTTCAATTTAATTTAAAACTATTTTTGATTTTAAAACCACTTCACCGACGTTGAAGTCTATCTCCGCCGGCATATGGCTTTTCGTGAGAAGTAGAATTTATTTGTTATCAGAGGCAAGCTGTAGACTGTGGGTGTCAAGCCATGTTCTCGTCCTGATCATTACCATGTTCAGTTTCCTTTTAGACTCTTCCGTATTTCTTTCTTTTATGACTGCAGCTATATAGTGAGCATATACAACAAGAAAATTGTTCTGTGGCATTTCTAGGTCAACGATTTGGTAAAATTCCAGCGATATGGGCGTATTATTGATCCTTGTACTGCGCCTGACGTTACTGCCGTTCGTTTTTATCCTTCTGTTGTATGATAGATCAGCTTCCGTTTTTTTAATTAGTTACTTTCCCACCTTACAATATTAAAGGCATTTTTCACATACAGTGCAGCCAAAAATACGATTGCCTAACATATCTTCCTTCGCTCCATGTTGCTTCGATGATACTCACCATATTCTTATTGAATTTATAGTAGATTTTCGGGGATTAAGCACATGTTGCCTTTCTAATAGGCGACATCAATTGGTTCACATAACCTTGATTTAAGCTGCCCCTCAAATAATTCTGCAGCAGTTTCTAACGAGTACGAAGGCCTGTACACTAATGGAGAGTATGGATTTCCCTTCTTTTTTACTTTTTAAAAAAGTTTTTGCCTTTTTAACGCGTAAGGAAATAGCTCCTCTTATGGACAATTGATCTAAAAGCATAAAATTATTGACCATTGACAACGCTGTCTTTTTTTTTTGCTAATTCGAGTGGGTAGAAACCTCCTATCTATCTCCCCCATATGATTTTCAAACGAAACGTCTTTTGAAATAAAGTCGGGGGGCTATAACTACAGAACAACAAATTGCTATTGTTCCGAATTAGGGGATATGAACTATATGGGATTTGAGCGCTATATACACTTCAGTGAATTTCACATTATGGATTAGAGGAAACAGTTAACTTTTGCGTATCCTACACAAATTACAACCTTCGACTGCTAAAATTTTTCGTGTGGCGTTTTCTTAAGTTAAAGGTCTACATCAATAACACAACTTTAGAAAAAGGTTATTTGAGAAGCTGAATTCAAACCATTACTAAGTTTTTTCTCAAATTTGTTCTTGTTTTCGAGATTGGTTAACCCGGTGTGATTAAAACAAAGCTTCGAAATTCCAAAATGAAATAACCTTCAATGTTAAAATAAGTTTAAAATCTGCCAAGTAGTTTCAGGTATATCGTAAAAGGTTTGTCAAAAAAAAAAAAATCACATGTTTTCTCTATATTATTTTTGTTTTGTTTTTGAAAATGTATTAAGAAAAAAAAAAAACAAGTAAGAGTGCTATATTCGGCCCTGCCGAATCTTATATATCCTACACAACGTGTAGTCATGCAATAACAGTAGTTTGTATCACCATTCCATATGATATACGTACATACATATAAAAAACATATATGTATATCTGTGGTCGCAAGGAAAAACAAGGTAACTCCATTTTTTTAAAACACGAGAAAAACGCATTTAAAGTTTTCGACATATTTTACTAGTTTTTTTTGAATTCATATTCTAATGTCTGCGCATTAAAAAAAACATAATTTTACATCCTGTTGAACATTTTGGGTTGCAGTAAAAACTTTTTACCCGTCAGAAGCGAAAATCAAGGTCAGTTACCTGATTTTTACCTAAAAATGGAGTTACCTGGTTTTTCCTAAAAATTTCATTGTTTGAATTTATAGAGTTAAGGCAAGTTTTCATCGTCTTATGCATCGTCTTATGGAGAAGATCGTCAAGGTTGCAGCAAAAGAGACTAAACTTGTAATTTTAAATTGTTATCAAAAAAAGTAATGAATTTCGTATTGATTTTAAAATTGAAAATTTTCCATTTTTTAGTTTTTAGTTTGCTGTTAAAAATAAAGGAATTCAGTTAATTTTGTTGTATGTTAATGATACAATTCTAGTTTCAATTATTGTTTACATCAACGATCAATCTCCTAGTGTTTTTCTTTAAGATATAATGGAGTTACCTGATTTTTCCTTAAAACACATGGAGTTACCTTTTTTTTCCTAAAAACTGGTATTCAAGCGATTTTTATTTTGTAGATTACTCTTAAATGTGATACTTTTTCAAAATTTTGATCTGACAGAGTGATGGTAAATCCAAAATCCATAAAATTTTTGGTGTTTTTTCAACTTTTTGGAAAAATGGAGTTACCTTGTTTTTCCTTTCGACCACAGATATATAAAAACATCCAATTGTAAAATTATAAATTGAGTTTACGTATAAATGTAAAAAAAAAAATAATTATAAAAAAATAAAATTTTTTTTGGATCAGCTGGGATTCGATGCAACGTTTACTCTGACCAGTATGCCACGTTTGTACATATGTATGTGTTGTATGTTGTTGTTGGTGAAAAAAACGAGGTGGTCGTTGTTTTTCGCCCATATCTCAGAAATTTATGGGGCAATTATGCTGAATTTCAATACCAATCTGCTCCCGAATATTTCCAATATTTTATACTTCACGCGAGTCCAGGCGATGTCGGGGGCTTCGAAAAGTTTATACCCACATACACACGGACATACGGACAGACTGACAGAGCTTAATCGACTCCCCTATTCATAAAAAATTTCACACGGAGTGACAAACTTTTTTTCACTTTTGTGTGAAGGGTATAACAAGGAGTAAATATAGTATAACGTACTCTAAATGAACAAAACTTTTTTCATTCAAACTGTGCACAACTTTTGATTTTATTCAGAATTTAGTAACAAATTTACAAATTCTGGTTAGCTTTTAGCCTGGAGCAATAAAATGTTTTTTCTGAAGTAGTTTGCGGCATTGAAATGTGTGCTCGATTTATTACACACATGTGGGGCTTTTAAACCCCAAAATCTCCTAAAAAATATATTAAAATGTTTTTTTCGTCCATGTAGTACTTATTTTTAGTTAGCCAAAGCTTTGTTTGAATAGCATAACTTAACCGTAAAGGCAGCTATTTTATTGTACACTTCTTAATTTAAGCAGTGCCTTGAAGATGTAAAATTTTCCTTAGTTCTTTACTCAGTTCATTGAAAAAATAAAGGGCGAAGATTTCACAATAGTTTCCCATCCTTGACATGTACATATGCAGATGGTTGCTGGTTTCCCCACCACCGTAATTAATGATATAAACAATCTCTAATAAAAACAACTAGGACACTGTAATGTGAGTACTTGCAGGATATGTGTATGCAGACGTAAAACTCCAGTCGTAATCGCCATATATGTATGTATATCTACATATACACATGTAAAGCAAACATGTTGATTACACTACGCAAAGCCTTGCGTTAGTGTAGAACGGCAAAATTTCAGTTATCATTCATTGTATAAAACACCAGGCTGCAGTAAAGTGCGTATAATAATCATAAATTTAATTTAATATTGAATAACACTCCTACACTTACTTAAGTACATATCTATTATATAGGGATGCCAAATCGCGATGTCATATCCCGGGATATGTTTTAAATAAATTTCGTATTCATATAAGCTGTACTAAATTTATGTTTAATAACAAAAGCATATAAAACATGCTCTTTTATAAAAATATTTAAATTCGAAAATGTTATTTAACTTAAAATATCCATCCTTTGGATGGTAATATTGAAAGCATTTTTGTATTTTTTATACCTTTCAAAAGAGTATGTAAAATGGTGAACATGTATAAGTTTGTCATACCCTTTGTACATTTTACAGTATTCACTTGTGACCATTTAAATTATATTTATTCTGAATTTATACAGAGAAGTAGATTTAGCTTTGTCGATCAGCCCGTCCATGTGATTGTTGAAATTGACTTTTTGAAGCGCCCATATTTGCCACGGAATCGTATGTAGTGTCAATTTACCACAAATGCTTCCTACAATTTTGGAATTGAAAATCAGAAAATTTTAATTATTATCGGCTAAGAAATGAACAAAAAACCATGTGTGCCTCTGTTTTCTATATATTGAGATTAAAACATCAATATTTTATGAAAATAAACAACAACAAAAACAGAGGGTATTGTACCTAATGGTAAAAAATATGTGCGGTGTGTTGTATTTGGGGTATTTTTATGCTTTTTTATATAAATATAAAAGTATGTGATGCGAATTTTTTTGCTACTGTAATGGATTATCTTAATTGAATTCAAACATTAATTGTATAATTTTAAAAGCATGCCCACACAAAGCTAATATTATTATTTTTTAACTACCTCTGGGTACCAAATTGTACTCTTCAGATTCCGTAAAAATACAACATTGTAGTAAAAAAGAATGAGTAGTATAACTCCTAATGTGTATTTCTAGGGTTTAATTGTAAGACTATTTTTAAGAAAATATTTTTAAAGCAAATCGAAGTTACACAAAGAAAGAGATAATTCCATAGCGATTACAGTTAATAAAAAAAATAATAAATGTTGTGCTATAAAAGTACACAAAACTGGTGGTGTTCTGACCTACTCTTGCATTACAAACTATAATATTCTTCCTAATATATCGATTAAGCCCATTTTCAACAGCAAGCAAACCTTATGTATTAGAAATATTCTAGCAATATTTGCTCACCCTAACTGTTTCGGTTCGAGCTCTAAGCGCTTTCAACATACGGACGGACATAGATCATTATAAAACGAAATCAGGAATTTCAATGTATATATATACTTTGTGGCGTCTTAAATTACTATTTCGAAGTGTTTTTTAGTGGTGGGTATACAAATTATTAGCCGTCAAATCAAGATAAATAAATTTGCATTGAATAAAAATATCAAAATTTGTACGAACTAGAAATAAGAGAGAATGCTATGTTCGGTTGTGCCAAGTCTAACAACACCCATCATAGAATCTAATAATACCCTTCACCATCATGTACGTACGTATAATTCCACATCGTAGCTTAACCTATATTTCATGTTATACGCCATTTTTCCTTATTATTTCCGACGCCATCCTTGATTTTGAATTTTTACGTTGTTAACAGTATTCCATTAGTCAAGCTCTTTAATTTGATATCCATATTGATGGGGTTAAAAATGTTTGATCCGCCATTTTGTTTAAGACGCCATCTTGGATTTTAAATTTTTTAATAATTTACTGTATTCTACTGGTCAAGCCCTTTCATTTGATACCAATATTGAGGGGGTTCAAGAAGTTACATTTTAAAATTCCAGATTTGGCCCCTATATAATTTTTCTTTTCGCCATTTTGTTGTGGCGGCCAACATGAATTTTAATTTTTTATGGTGCTTATATTGCGCTAGTCAAGTTCTTTCCTATTGACTCTCTTGGTTGTCTAGAAGCTAAAAAAAAATTGATTTTAGTTTGTAAATTTTTGGAATTTATATTCAAAAAAATGTTTGCCTATAACTTTACCGATTAAAGCACGCTTTATTCAAAATTTTTTCACGAATATCTCTAGAGGCATGTTGAATCTACAAATAGTAGCAAAGGTACCTCAAAATTATTCTATAGCTGAAAAATTTGAATTTTGATGGTAAAAATATGGGAAAAACAGAGGCAGTCGTGTTTATTTGCTCATATCTCAGAAAGTTTTGAGGCGATTGTGCTGAATTTCAATAGCGATTCATTCACGTATATTTTCAAAAGATTGATACCATACATAGATCAGAAGAACATGTGGGGGCTTCTAAAAGTTGATTTCAACCAACACATGGATAGACGGGCTTCGACTTCCCTCGTCATTACCTTTCAAAAAATATATACTTTATGGGGCTGGAAATTAATATTGTAGAAATTATGGACGAAATGACAAAGCTATATGAAAAAAATTAAATAAATATAAAACAATACTTTCTAAAGAAAATGCTTTTAGTCTTTTAATTTTTATTTCAAATTCAATTACTAGCTGAACTTGTGCACGACACTGCTAATTCCAACTTAAATGTAAAATATACCGATTCTGTAGTTCTTGAAAAAAAAAAAATTATTCTCTGAGTTTCATATTTGTAACCAATTTGTTGATTTTTTAGAAGAAATAGTCAGTTTGACCACTATGTGTTATGTGACTTTAAACAATCTTTTATGCACAGAAAGTTTTGTAATAAGTAGTAATTTGACCATTCCATTAAAATGGCAGATTTTAATTCTTTAACAGTTAACTCCATTGATTTTCTATGGGGTTCAGATCTAGTGAGCAGACACATTACAAAATTCATGAAACCTTAAAAACTCCAAACACCTGTTAAATACCCAAGTTTAAAGTTCTAAAGTTATGAAATGGCCACAATTACAAAACCTAGTATCACTTGGCATCCCAGAATAATATTAAACAAGTTAAACAAAATTCCAATACAACGAAAGATTTCAATTATTTCCTGAACACAGTGGCGTTGATGTTATCCAGTTGCAATAGATAAATTTTAAACTATAACCAGCAAAAATATTAAAGTACAGGTTACCCCCTTATAGCAAGGATTTATGTTACACGAGTTTTTCTTTAAGATCGCAAAACAAAATAGCCACAAACTCTAATAAAAAGAGCTTCTACAAAACGGTGACAAAATTTGTGTATTATTATGAACAGTGTATGTAAAGGGTGACCGAAAATTAACGCAAGATTTGAAAGATTTTAAGTCTTAAGATTGTTATTTTTTTATTGAAACATAAAGTACATAAGATAGGGTTCTCTATGGAATAACACATCGGGCAAATGGCCTTTTTTTGTTATTTTTAAATTTTTATTAACATAAAAATTAATTCATTGCAATAGTGTTGGTTGCCTCAGCGCTTTAAAGACATTATTGAGGCGAGTTGTTAATGTATTCAGAAGCATAGATATTAATTATGATTATAAATTCATTTAAATAAAAAAATAAAATTATTTACCAATATATTTAAAAGTATAGTAATGCAATATTAGCACAAAAATTTTAAAGATATCAATATCGTATCAAAAACAAAATTATATAAGAAGATTTTCAACGTTTTGACATAAGTACATACTCTGTTAATGAAGATTTAAATAATGTAATCCTTTTAACATTTGTTAAACGTTGAGGCAAATTGTTAAACTCATAACTACCTGCAAATTCAATTCTTTGCTTAGTTGTTTCCAACCTACACCTTGCTACCGATAGAATTCTATTATTTCTGGTGTTATGTCCAGTTTGGTTCGTGTAAAAACGAATTGTAAATACATTTAAAGACATATATTAAAAGTTGCTTTTTATAGATCCCGTAGATTGGCAAAACCGTTGGAAATACGATTTTATAGAGACGTTGTTGGATGCATTAGTGGAAGGTTGCAAACTACTTTAGCGCCTTGTTCTGACATCTTTGGAGTGATTTAAGTTCACTGGTATTTTTCGATCCGTAAAGAATAGCTAAGAAATTAAATTGGCTTTGAATTATAGCATTATATATTAAAAATTTTGTGTTTCGATCGAACTTATTTTTGAACTTGTAAAGTAGACCTTGAGACGCTTTAGTTTTCACGTGCTGAATATGCATATTCCAAGATAAATTATGCTGTAAGTGAACGCCCAGGTATTTTACTGAATGTACATCAACAATTTCATTACAGTTAACAAAAACACTAAAGTTGATATTATTGTGGCTGAGTGGTTTAAATCTTATTACTTGAGTTTTATTGGCCTTTAAAACTAGCTTGTTGATTCTCAAGAATTCACAGATTAGATTAACCACGGTTTCATGTTTATATGGGTAAAAAAGTCATATGTATGTCATCAGCATAGATGAAAAGTTTTCAATACAAATTAAGATTTTCGATATTATTAATATAAATTGTGAAAAATAAGGGTCCCAGTACACAGCCTTGAATTTTTCAATTAATATCTTAATTAATCTTGAACTAATTTTGTATGAAAATTTTGATCTGGGACCACTAAGCTTTAATTATTTTTTAAAATTGTTTCATAATGAATATCCTTTATATGGAATTTTTATATGGGACGTACTGAACAATTTTTTAAATGTAATATTTAAATTACTAATATTTTAGTTGCTACCCAACAAACCAAAACATTTTGAAAAGGCATGCTTAAGTTTAAAACAAGTAAGAGCACTATATTCGGCTGTGCCGAATCTTTTATACCCACCACCAATTTTGTGTACATTCAAGGCACAATATTTATTATTTTGTTAATCATTATGGAATAATCTCTTTATAATAAAATATGTATCACTTTCTTTGTAGAGGGCGCTTAAATTTTAAGGGCCCATGTTGAAGGTGAACTACACCTAGTCTTTAAATTTGTTTTCTGCATTCCATTTGACATTTCTCAATCTCAAACTTACTCAATTTGATCCGTGGAAAGATACGCAAATGAGCAACGCTTTAAAGTTATTCAGGTTTTGTTATAAAAATGGGCGTTCAAATCAAAATGCATTTTGTGCAGGTTGTAATTCTTTTGATCAACATAATCGTTCAAATTCGTCCACAATCGGGAGAATTGTAACAAATATTTAAATTTCTGCAAAACAGGTCTGTATAAAATGTTAGAAAATCTGTGAATGCCTTCTTAGTTCGTTGAATGGGAACCATTGCTGTTTTTTGCGATAGTGTGGTAAAACAGTAGTCAACCTCGACTCATCATCGTGCCCAACAATTAAGCATCAACATTGTCATTGAAAATTTGGACCATCAGATAAAGAAGTAGCGCCAAGGATTGGGGGGGGGGGGGGGGTCATTTGGCCGATATTTTGTTAAATACATAATTGAACCATACAAATATTATCATTATAAAAAGAAATGATAATAGTTTCTTAAATAATTTGTGTTTTATTTAAAATCAACATCGGCCCTTAAAATTTAACCAGCCTTTATAACTTCGATATGCTAGTAAAATACTTTTGTAAATTTAGTCTTTCAATGAAAGTGGTTGTTAAAGTAGGCGTGTCAATAAAGTTTCTGCTAATACATACAACTTAGATATTTCAATATAGTCCTTTATTTTCCCAAAAACTTTGTCAACTGAGAAATTACATGGGAAGTAGGCGTTAAAGTGGGCGTGTCACTTAAACTTTTTGGCACAATAATTACATTGATTAGAAGGATATATGTAGCAAATTTGATCATCATACCTCTAATTTTGTGGTTTTTATGAGCTTTAAAATTTCATTAACGGTAGATAACGTGAAAAGTGGGCGTTATAGTAGGCCTGTCAAAGTTATTTTTGCTAATGAGTACAACTTAGATGTTTCAATATAGCCCTTTATTATTCCCAAATCTTTATTAATAGAGAAATTATATGAATTTTAGGTAAAACATTATATGGGAGGTGGGCGTGGCACATTGATTTTCCTTTACAGAAAAGCCTCTTACCAAAAAACAAAGTGTGCAAAATTTCAGAATCGTACATCTTATTTTGTCCGTTTTAAATTTAAAATATACTGAAAAATACACTGCGCGGTATAAATTTTCTTACATTTTTATCTATAACTCCTTTCCTAATGCATAGATGTAAGCAATTTTTGCAGAGAGATATTTTTTTGACTCGATTAATATATATTCGAAGTTTCATGACTGTACGTTAATGCGTTTGGACACAATTCCATTTTATTCGATGTTCGAAGTACACGGTTTTTTCGACCTACTCGTGCATTACGAGCTATAACTCACTTCCTAATATTCTGATTTAGCCCATTTTTAATACCAAACAAACCTTGCCTATAAGAAAGGTTCTGGCAAAGATTTGAGCCCCCTAGCTTTTTCGGTGCGACCTCTATCGTGCTTTCAACAGACGAACAGATGGACAGACGGACAAACATAGCTAGATCGTCATAAAATCAAACCATGATTCAGAATATATATACTTTATGGGGTCTAAAATGGATATTTCGATGTGTTACAAACGGAATGACAAAATGAATATACCCCCACCATTTTTTTTGGTGGCGGGTATAATTATAAAACACATGAAACGGTGTTTATGACATATGTAAATAAAATCATTGTTCAGTATCTATCACCTAAATAGGCTTATAAATGAAAAATAGAAATACAGCTTCACTTTCAGTAATTCCAGCCAAAGGATGGATATTGAAAACATAACAAAAATGTATTACTTTACGTCTAGACGAGCCATCGATTTGTTCAGACAAGAACAAAACGTCGACAGAGCAACTGTCAAAAAATTGTTCATGTTCTTTGATATTGAGAAAACGTATTAAGTGTATTTTGTTGCTATTTTGATGTGTCGTCTCTTACTTTCATATTCAAAATGCCTTTTAATATCAGACATCTTTGTTTGAACAAATGTTCTGACAATGCTGTTTGAACAAGAACAAAACATCGACATCAGCGGTACACACCAGGCAAATCAATGTGCACACAAAAAATTGTTTGTGGTTCGAAAAAATCAATGGCTGGTGTGGACCGTACGTTATGAGTATAAATGAATATGAACATGTAGAAAAAAAGTTTGCTTTTGAAATATTTTCATATTATAAAAAAGTATAGTGTCGAGTAGCAAAAAAAAAGAACATTAAATACTTACTAATAATATATTACAACATAGCGTGTTTAAATCAAACAGCTTTTTTGATTAACTTAAAAATTTTTAAAAATTTTCCATTCTCGTTCTTTTTGCTCCAAATGTTTTTTGTGAGAATATTTTTTTTAAGTTACTCAGTGTTAACTTAGTTGCTGGACTTTAATGTAAAAGTAAGCGAACGGACCTATTGCCTGCTTGTACCCAGGTTACACTTAATGTCAAAATTTCAAACACATCCACTCTTCTCTCATAATTATCAATTGTCGAACTTCATTAACATTTTTTTTAAAGAAATTTTCTCCCAAATGCGATCACTTACATATATAATTGCACCTAAATTTTTTTCATTAATTTTCTACATATAAATACATCTATTTAAGATTGATAATTTTCATTAGTTTTTTTTAAATTCATAAACGAAAGATTTATTAGAATTTATCATGTAAGCTTTCGATGAAGTTTTATTTGTTTAACGTATTCAAGTGAAATTGTGTACGACACTTGGTGATTTTTTTTTTGTTATCATTTCCTTATAAGCCTAATAAACTGACAAAATTTTTATTTCATTTAATGAATAAAGTATGTTATCAACTTGTCAATGTTTTTTTGATTAAGTAGTTTATCTGATTGTAAGACTTGATATGATATTTTCATACACATCCATACACACACACACACACTTATTTTTGCAAATATAAATTTTACCGAGTTATCAGCCAAAGAAGGTTAGGTAGAACTATTTATCACATTTTATTGACATTTGGTAAGTTATAAATAGTTTCAACATGTTTTTAATTTTTTAATAATTGGCACATGATTTCTGAAGTCATATTAAATAAAATATTTATTTTAGTTTTTAATCTTAATAAATATATTTGAATCTAACAACGAGTCAATAATTACTTCATTTACTTAAGTTCGTTTAGAATTTTTTATTTAATAATTTGGCTTTGCAACTTTGTTATTTGGCTTTAATAATGTAATGATTAATGCATGTGAATAGATTTTGGCTACTAAGTTTTGTAGCTTAAAACATTGTAAAATATTGTGAAATATTGTGCTATTTCACATAATACTTTATGTGATTTGTATTTGGAAATAGTAAAAATTTCTTTTAAGTTGTCATTGCTGCTTTAAAATATTGATCTTTGCTATTTTAGTTTTCATTATTTTATTTTCTTAATCAAGAAATTATTTTGATCGTTGTTTGATTTAGAGGAAAATGATTGACAAATGTATGATTGTATGTAAATGTAAAAATAAATGACATTCTCTTAGCTTTGTTCAAGGCATATTCATAGGGTATATGCATCCCGGCAACAAACACAACGATTTACAAGTAAGAGCACTATATACGGCTGAGCTGAATTTTCTATACCCACACCACCAATTTGATGTACTTTTATAGCACAAAATTTATTATTTTTTGGTTTTTCGTACAAAACTTTGCAGAACAAATTATCACAAGAAATTCTGATTTCAACAAAGATCATGCGATTAAACGCCCAGCAATTTTTTTCTTTGAGGATGTGTGAAATCTCTGGTGTATGCGAATATACCAGAAATAATTTCGCAGACCTAAACCTAATGCGTCATCGGTAAGATACAGTCATATCTCGGTGAAAAAGTTATGGAAAATTTCATGTAAAGAGTAATGGCCTGTCATCGGAGTCGTGGGGGCTATTTTATGGATATTTAATTGGTGTTGGTACTACAGTTAAATTTAGGGCTCGAAAGGCATTTTATCATATTAAAACTTTTAATTAAGTTAGACATGTTACATGTACAGTTCTTAAGTCTACATAATATGTGAATGAACTTACATTTGGTTTTCGAGAGGGTGGCACCCGATAAGTCACACCAAGTATTTATATTATCGAAAACATTGTTTATGTTGAGTTTAAGGTTTTTATCTTGATCCGAACAAATTAAAATCATCTGCGTAGGCATAAAAGTCAATTTCATTGTAATGAGATATTATTTGGCTTAGTTTGTTGTATGCAGTTATAAAAAGTATGCCAAAAAATGGAGAACCCTGCGGTATACCGTTTGAAAGTGGAAAAGAAGATGAGTAACATTTTTGAATCCGAAAAGTTATGTTCCGGTTGGTCATGAGGTTCATGATATATTGACAGCCATACCCTGTTTGCTATTATATTATCCAAAACTGGGACGATATGAACTAACTATTGTAGTGTCATTTCCGGGTTTGTGAATTGGTATAATTAAACTATTTTTAAACTGTTGAGGTATGTAGTTAGAAAATAAATTATTATAGAGTATTAATACTCTATTGTAAAACCAAAAAAAAAAAATCACGACTTTTTTTAAATGAAAAAATTAATTCTCACTGAGTCGTTTACTAACTTGAAACTTAAGATATAGTTCAGAACTTATTGTTTTATTACAAAAATTACAAATACATATGTATTTGGCTAATTACCAAAGTTTCCAAATGTCATAACGTTATAATTTTTAAAAATTTTGAAAGGTCTAAAAATGTTACAATCGGATACGAAACCTCCAAACATTTTGTAAGTTTCTGGTAGGTTCTGACTTAGTGACAACACGACCCTAAAGGATACCCTTATGAATTAGCCCATTGGTAGTAACAACTAACAATTTAAAACATTTAACATTAGGGACAATATTATAAGTCTTTTAATAAAAATATGTATTTTTAATTAAACTGCAAATGTTCCCTTTTTCCAAGCCCTTCTTATAAATGAAAATATAAACTATTAATCCAAGAACATTTAACAAGAAATCTCATTAACGATTTCACTGAATTCGGTGTTTCATATCAATGTTAAACTTTATATACAAAATATCATATCTTTTGATAGTTAAAAGCAAAAACGAACAACTGATCAGCTACATGTACTTACTTTGTTAAGTGTACCCTGTTTTATTCTGCATGTACAATAATTATTTTAATTAATTTTTTTATTCTACCACAAAAGATGAACAAAATTAAATATTGTTACAGATTTATTCTAAATAGCTTAATTTACATTATAATTTTATTTTAGTTATATTTACAGTAGTTTAAGTTGCAGTAGTTTTGTTTGTATTAGTTTATGTACATTTAACATTTCGTTTGGTTCGCTGGTTGTTCGAACATGATGTTAAGTTATATGCAGACGAGGTGAGTTATTATGTGCAGCATACTCTTAGGCACTTTTATTATCCCTGCATATTACTTAAAATTAACATTACGTCTTAATTTAAATGTAACGGCTTTCAAGTAATTTACAGAATAAACTAGTGTCTACAGACGAGAACTTTGTCGAATGTTATCGAACACCACTATGTTACTATAAATAGCCGAACAACACAGCTAACATGATCAGTATTACAGTAGAGCTTGTAAAGTGCGTATCAAAGTGAGTTTGACAATAAAAGTGTATAACCATAAGTAAAATAAGTAAAGCGACATAAAAGCAATATCTGAGTGTGTTTAAATAAATAAAGTGCTCATAATTTTATAACTAATTTCAACTGTTTTTATTTGCAATATGAAAAGAACTCAAGGCGTATTTAAAGAAAATAAGCCAACGTTTGTAAAAGGTATAAACGTAGCAATATGTAATTTCCTGTTTTCCCAGAAATACAGATGCAATTTTCCAGAAAAAGTGATGGCGTTTCTGAACACCTACCAACAACTGAAAATCGATGGCAAACACCAGCCACATAAACGATAGATTCGAAATTACTCATATAAGATTAATCTACTTTGATTTTTCGTATTTAAAATTTGCAAAACTGAGTGAAGAGAGTGTTTTTAAGGTTTTGCATTAGATTTTTCTATTTTTCTCATTGTGTGGAATGTTGTGGTAATTGTACTCTAATAGCAACATAGTGTAATTGTTGTTAAAACATATAATCCTTGCAAGTTATCACTATTATTATAAAAAAATCGTACAATAATCACATAAGAACCACAAATTAACATTTTTTTATGATTTATATTTGACACTGTGGAAATATGTTGAGAATGCACTCGGTTTTCTCTTGCCAGTGTGTGAAAGTACTTAAGAGTTGTTGATTTCCAAAAGTCTTTATATGCATCTAAAATATTTTTATCAGAAATCCCCAAAAAGACTTGATTTTTAATTGTATAAAAAATTTAGATATGTTCAAATAATCGAAGATATATGAATGACAAAACTTAGTGCCATAATAAATTTAGAATTAGAAGAGAAGCGAAACGTGAAATTCACCGTCTTATATAGATTTTTTTTTATTTGCGTAATGTTACTTAGATTATATATAATAAAACGTGTAAGTATATCGTTCGTCGCAAGTCGAAAGGCCCTAACTCAAATAATTGTAATTTAACAGGAGAAGCTAAAAACGAAATGGAAACTGTATTATCATAATGTAATTTCTTTTGTAAAATTGCTTGTAAACTGTTATATTAATTACTATTGCGTTAAATTTTTGTTTCAAGGTGTATTTGTGTGAAATGTATTGAAATCACTGAAAAACTCAATATCGTAAAAAGTACGAGTTAGGGCCTTTCTGCTTGTGACCACCGATATATGCATTAATAAATAACATAATAAACAAAAAAAAAACATATTTCATAAACAAAAAATTTGATTCGTGGAAGAAGTAAACTTTCATCCTCTCCAATAATACATACATATATTATTTGTGAAAATTAATCAAGTGGATCCAATGTTATCATCCTTTTTACTGAAAATGTATCTTCAAAAATTCAAATTGTTCTAAATTACATACTTTGTTATTAATAATTAAAAAAATTTATTTTAACAAAGTCACCTTTGCTTGAGTTATTTTAAATAAAAAAAGTCTACCAAATGAAAAAATTTTGAACGAACATTTTTCAATTTCTTTAGCCAGAAACGGATGTGTCGCTCCTTAAATTAAAAAAAAAAATTAATAAAATTTCTATGACAAATAAATAAAAAAAACTTAAACAATTAAGAAATTTACAAGATAAAAATTATTTTTCAATAATTTGTGCAATTTTAACGTGCCGGCGTGGTAAATGGAAAAATGCAAATAAACTGCAGAACATTCGAGGGCTGACATTAGAAATATCTAAGATTTTGTCTGATATTTTTCGTATGGAAAAAATGAAACAATTCATATCGTACTACGCAATTAATCTTCTAAAGAGGCTGAAACTTATGGATTTATTGGAAAATGACAGATAATTTTTTAAAAGTGGTTAATAACTGAAGAGGCCGATTTATGTCTTTTTTGTCGAATTGCTGGTGCGATACAAATTTTTGAGAAACATGAAAAAGGAATACAAAGTTGCAAAGTATGGAGACGTGCTTGATGTTCAATAAAAGTGGCTGAAATTTTTTCAAGATCAAGTAAAATTTTGTGCAAATTGTGATGCGAAACAAAGAACAATTTTGTTAAGTACGGAGAGAGTAATAAAAGTTAATATTAAAGCATTTATCTTTATAAGTAGAAGTGATTTTTGTTACGTTCCACTCTTGGATAAATGTGCCTTGCTGCTCTATGCATTCGGTTTCATCCGCATTTTGTAAAACCTTTTAAATTTATTTCTTTACTAGCCTGTGACCGAGACTTTGTCGGCGTAGCTATCGGAATGAAAGGTAGACTCTTCAAATGATAATTTAGTTGTGTGGCAAATTTAATTCAAGTCCGCTTAGTAATTTTTGCGTGATTTAGTAAAAATATCAAAACTTTTAAGCAAACAATCTATTATATTGATCGGATAGAATTGGAAATGCAAATATTTAAGACAAAATACTTCTATAGACGACGTTGGATGATTTAATTTTTTTCACCAGAACGTGTTAGTTTTGGACACCCGAATCCCTTGAACAAGTTTGCTTAGTTATCGTTATAAAGGGTAAAATATGTGTTAATCTAGGCTGTTGTTATTTATTTGAGTGCCGAATTTGATTTAGTTCCGTTCAGTCGCTGTTGCGTGATGGAGTAACAAACATCAAAACATTCACTTTTATTATATTAGCAGGACTATTTTACATTTAAAACCAGCTTTATACAGATGTTCAAAACGCACATACATACATATATAAGTATGTACGTGTATATGTACATATTTTCCTGACAACAGTAAGAGATATAGCTCATTAAATATAATATTTGATTTATTTTTCGTACGAATTTTTATTTTTCTCATGAAATTACTGCTAAATCTTGACTTTAAAACTTAATTCCTATCCTACTATGAGTTCTGAAGTGGTGCCTTCATAGAAATAATAAAATTCGCTTTCGTGCTTTTTTCTTTATTTATTTTCTTAACCTTAGAGCCCTGGCACTAAATTTTTTCTATGAATCTTGGCACTAATAAATCTTGGCACATTTGTAAATACGTTTGGATAGATTCATTTTGTCATTCCATTTAGAACACATGGAAATATATTTTTAAACGCCACAAGGAACAAATTTTCTGAGTCCTGGTATTATTTTAGAATGATCTAGCTATTTCCATCGAACGAAAAAAGCTACGGTGTGAGAGTTAACAAAATATTTTTAATACATCAGAAATATCGGACACTTTAAACGATCGAAATGGTGTTTATTAAAAAGAATGTTAAGAGTAGGACAAACAAAAATGTCTTATTGCCAGCACGTAACGCAAAAACATAGAGCAATCGAATTTCACGGGCATATTCCTTGAGTAAAGAAATAAGTTTCTCTAAAAATTGCTCAAATCAATGTGTTGCAAAAAGTATAACATTACAAAATTTTTGAAAAATTTACCCCGCATATTGTGTCTTTTGGCTATAATCGTAATACCAGAAATGTAAGGTTTTTTCTACATAGAGGATTGTTGCAAATAACTGAACTTTGGCCAATAGTATAGTTTAGTTGTGATAGAAGAGCTTTATGATTGCATCTATAGACTGTTTAGTCAGCAGTAAGACATTATGATTCCATCGATAGAAACTGTATAACTGCAAAAGAAAAGATCGATTGCAAGCACCCAACCATTCGATTGGACAAGAATTTTATTTTCTGTTTTCTTATATCTAACTTGATTTCATTAGCAGAAATTAGTTTGACTCGCCAACTTTAATGACCACCATCCATAAAAGGCATACTATGCTATTTATATGTACATATATTTATTTTGTATTATTAAACGACTAAAATTATTATGAGGATCTATACTATAGATGTTAACAAATTTTATTAAACTGGAAAAACTTGTTTAAAGTTTGCGAATAAAATAAAAAAACACAATTATTGAAATTTTCAAGTTAAAGAAAAACATTTTGAAATCAAAATTAAAATGGTTTCGGGCTTCAATTATTTTTTTTTTAATTTTAGTGTCTTTTTTGTAAATGGGTGGGTTATATGTGTGCCATTCCCATCTACTAAGATATGATTTGTATATCTTTGTCAATTTAATAGAACTCTGCAATATAATTTTCACAGCGTTTAGTATCAGTTACAATACAATTTTAAATTTAATTGAAAAAGTTGGGAAGTACCGCGCCCATGTATATATAATTTCGTCCTAGATAAGACCGTGGGTTCTTACGATGGACGTGCTCTTACTTGTGTTAATTCAAATCGGTTGTATAATGTGAGCGTAAGCCGCGTAACTCGACTTGCCTATTAATAGATATGATTTGATTAATATTAAGACAAATTTTATTTTTAACAATTCAATTCATAAATGCTTGTACCATAAAAGAGATATTAAATTACTAACAAAAAAAAAAGCATTCGTGAGGTAAATCATCATAAAATAATAATAGTGTTTGGGAATATGTAGTTGATTTTAAAAATTGCAAGACTTCGTTTTTTCGAATAGTTATTTTTCATCTGTCAAGGTATTATTATCTAAGATAAAGTTTCCTATTCCTACAGAAAACCACTTTGTGGGGTGTATTTAACACTACTTACATATAAAAGTTACTTTGGCGTCACATTTACCACATTTACTTAAAATAATTAAGACTTAAAACAATGCATGATCCAAATAAGTCAGGTCATAGGGTTCAGTTGTTTTTCGGGCTCTCTCTTGTATATTTGGCATTTTTCAAAGCACATTATATGAGAGAGAAATAAAATGGATAAAAAACAGTTGCCTCTTGTGAATTAAAAAGGGAATTTTTATCTTGTTTGTGGTATGCATATAGCGAAATAATTAAAAACATACATTTTCTATATTATACACAAAATAGTATTTACTCATTGATTGAAAAAAAAATCTGTTAAATCAAACAATTTTATTTAACACATTCATTAAAATACAGTCAAAATTATAATTTGGATTTTATTCAGGCACTAGCATACTGCCTGCAACTTCGATAGCGCTGTTCTTACTATTTACTGAATACTCAAGTTCATTTTAATTTACTAATCGTTTTCTGGTTAAAATTATGATTCATTTTAGTTAGAAAAAAGAGTGCAGTGAGGATATATCGAGGATATATTTTAAATTCATTATAATTATATGTTCTTCACTATAATCTTTAAAGCTAACATGGATTATTAGTACCTACTTTCAGAATTCTATGTATACCGAATATAAAAGCTGCAAAATAAGCCATAAAAATAAGAATTTTTTGTCGTCCATAACACTTAGAGTTAGAATTCGGATTAAAAATCACTAATTTTAAGAATATATGTATGTTTACAAACGTAATACATAATACAAAAAGTACAATAAAAATGCGAAAAGGAACCTTTTGTTTTTCCCTTATCATTTTTGTTCTCAATTTGAACCAATAGCCCCTTATTTCAAAATTCTGTCTCCATAAACGTACAACAAACAAAAAGTACAATAAAGAATTCAAAAAAGTAGCTTTAAGGTCGCCTATAACATTTTTGGTCTCACCTGGAATCAATAGACCTTGATTGTACAATCCTACCTTCATAAACGTAGAAAAAATAAAAAGTATCATAAAAATTCAAAAAAGTACCTTTTCGGTCGCTCATAACATTTTCAACCTTAACTCGGATCAATAGTCTCTAATGTCGAAGTTCTATTTATCTTCATAAGCGTAGATAATACAAAAAGTACACAAAAAACAGAAAAGTACCTTTTTGGGCTTTCCATATCAATGTATAAATTTCAAGTTTAAAATATTCAAATATCTTTGTAACAAAATATTTTAATAGATATGATTTAAATTGAGTAAATCTACTCTATTTGTGTCTGGTGAAATCCCAATTAAAAATTTTGTGAAAATCGTCTAATAAGGAATTACACAAAAGTCCGGAATTTTCCGCTTTTTGGTACCTTTTTTGTCCCCAAAAAAGTTTCCAAAAATTTAACCTAAATGATTGTCCATATTCTATTAGGCAATAATAATTATAAAATCTTGTCCCAATGAATATTATTAGAAAAGTTTCTTTTAAAAAAAAGTACCAATAATAGGGACAATTTTTACCCCTTATTCATACGAATTTAAAAAAAGTGTTGAAATGCCATTAATTTTTTTCGCAGATTAACTAATACAGTTTAAACTTTTTTCCTGGCCTTATGTATTTAGTAGTTGGTACATAGGGTACCAAAAAAGCACCAAATTATAGTTTTTACCTGTTTTTCCCCTTAGTGGTTAAAAATTCAAAAAAAGACCAGACACCTGTCTGCTTATTTTTTGTGCAAATTACAATACTTTTTCGATTTAATTTGTATCCGTTTAGCAGATATATTTTTATTTATTTATTTATTTATTTATTTAAGTCTATGGATTCTAGATTCTTACAGACTAAAAAGCTGTACATACAAAATGTTTAATATTAGTTATTTAAAAACAAAATAATTTTACATTTTACAATATTAACATTTAAAGAAAAACCAATATGTTGATAAAGTTTATTGAACTCGGTACAAATCCTCAAAAACGGATCGAAGTTGGCATAATTCGTTCTGTAAACTTTGACTGATAGCGGACAAAAACGACGTGTAGAACGACATGGTACATTAAAAAAGATATTCGCTAATAGGAAATCAGAGCATATACATCCTTTAATTAAATTTAGAACAAACGTAACGTTTAACATTGTTCTACGACTTTTTAAAGTTGGCAGCTTCACTAGTGCAAGTCTACTAGTATAAGGCGGCAGGCTTAACGAATTCCACTGTAAGCCACGAAGACAAAATAGCAGGAACTGTTTTTGCACAGATTCAATGCTATTAATATAAACATTGTAAGTTGGATCCCAAATTATTGAACCATACTCAAGAATAGGCCTGACAAGAGAAATATACAATTGTATTGTTACATATGGATCTGTAAACTCTTTCGCCCAACGTTTTATGAATCCAAGGACAGCACGTGCTTTATTAACAGTTAAAGAAATATGCTGAATAAAATTTAGTTTAGCATCTAATAGGATTCCAAGATCGGAGACGGATTCCAGTCTTTTTAACGTAAAACCATTTAAAACATAATTAACTTTAATATAACATCTACGAAAGAAACACATATATTTGCATTTTTCAGGGTTCAGCTCCATTAAGTTAAATTTACACCATACATTAAAAGCATCTTTATCCATTTGTAAGAGGGTATGATCGGCGTAATTATTATAACTTAGGAATATTTTTACGTCGTCAGCATACATAATAACGTTTGAGAATTTAATAGCATTTGGTAAATCATTAATGAACAAGGAAAACAGCAATGGACCAAGATGACTTCCCTGAGGAACACCAAAAACAACGGCTATTGGTTTAGAGATAATGTTTTTAAAACGAACATTTTGTTTTCTATTTGTCAAATACGAATAAATCCAGTTAAGGGAGTTCTGTGTATATCCCATTACATCAAGTTTTTTTATTAGAAGTTTATGATTAACTTTATCAAAGGCTTTGCTGAAGTCGGTGTAAATAACATCAGTTTGCTTTTGTTCAATAAAACCACGATTTACAAGCGTACTAAACTGCAACAGATTTGTAACAGTCGAACAACCCTTACGAAAACCATGTTGTAACGGAGACAATATAGATGTTACATGATGGCAAAGATGGTCAGTTATAATTTTCTCAAAAAGTTTAGGTATTGTACTAAGGTTAGCAATACCTCTATAATTAGCGATGTTATTTCTGCAGCCAGACTTGAATAATGGAACTAAAAGAATCCTTCCACATAGTAGGAAAATAACCGGATTTTATCGACATATTGAAAAGTATTGTAAGAGGAGAAACGAAAGCCTCAGCACATTTAATAAGAAGGCTACTAGGAATTCCATCAGGGCCATATTTATAGGAAAATTTTAGATTTTTTAAACTGCTGAAAACCGTTGATTCATCAAGAAATGGAATTGATATAGCTGGATTTGATAATTCAATTAGTAGATAAGATTTTAAATCGTCGAATTTAGCGTCAGAATAAGTGGTAGAAAAAAAGTCAGCAAACAGATTACTTATTATTAAGTCATCATCGGATTCAGAATCAAGGTACTTCATAACAGTTGGAAATGCAACTGTCCTCCTTTTGTAATTGACAAACTTGTAGAAGCTCTTTGGATCAGTTTTAAAATTTTGGCGCATTTTATTTAAACAGCTCAAGTAGCAAGACTGATTCATTGAATTATATTGTGCATGAACCACTGAATATTTGGCATAATCGATAGAAGATCCAGACTTTTTGTATATTCTATAAAGCTTGTTCTTTTTATTTTTAACGGTAGAGAGATACTTAAAGTTCCACGGTGGGCCAGATTGTTTTAAAACAAAAGTTTTCGGAGTAGTTTGATTTATATATAAATAAATTTTATCATAAAACTTTTTAATTACGTTGTCGATATCGATACTATTATTTAAAAAATTAGTATAATAAAGAAAATTTGGCCAGTCTGTGTTGTTTAAAAGTTCAATAAACATTTGGTAGTTAGTTTTTTTAAAGCAAACAATAATAAATTCAATGTTCAATGACGAATCATCTAAAAACGCCTCAGAAGAAAGTTGACTGGAAACTGCAATTAGAACTCCACCACCTCTGATACCACAACCACGATCACGTCTATAAATTTGATAATCACTACAGAGTATTTCAGTATTTAAAACATTTTCCATAAGCCATGTTTCAGTAAACACAATAATGCTGTAGGTAAAAGCGAAGCTATTATTGAACAGGGCAGATAATTTTGTATTTAAGCCACGAACGTTTTGATATATTATTGAGATACGTATAGGGAGAAGTGCAGCAGTCCTGCGGCTTTCTTTGTAAACATATTCACGCACAAATGTACTTACAGGCCACCCCTTAAAGTACGAATTTGCAAAAACCCCTTCTTAGTGGAGTTATACGTTGAAAGAGGTACCTATTATCCAAATTTCATGTCTGTAGCTCTTTGCATTCGGGCTGTGCGATGATGAATCAGTCAGTCTGAAATCCGTAAATTGTTATGTTCCATGTGGAACATAAATCCTTTACGTATGGAACACAATAATTTTCGAAGGACGATATACATATAGATGAGTTTATTAAAAGTTTTCTTTTGTTTTTTAATAGGTAGATAGGTAAGGCTGGTGCAAAGTTACCCTCACCCGGAGACAATTACGGTCCATGCTGACGCCTTAAAGTAGAAATAAAGAGAAGAATAGAAATAGTTAGAATAGAAGAGAAAGAGAAGCGGACCAGTCCAGAGTCTCTGGCAGGACTCGAACGCGCAACCCCCAAACTAGCATACCAGCACTCTACTGACTAGTCCACCGGGGCACCCCTGTTTTTTAATAAGAAACTTTATTGTCATAGTAAACAAAAATTATTTAAAAAAGTATATCACTAGATTTATATATTTATTTCTTGTTTTTATATAACAAGTTATATCACTTATTTTGAAAGATATTAGCAAACACAGGAATAAGTTTGCTGGCACTTG
The DNA here is from genome assembly GCA_941918925.1 of Phyto melanocephala. Lineage (NCBI taxonomy): Eukaryota > Metazoa > Arthropoda > Insecta > Diptera > Rhinophoridae > Phyto > Phyto melanocephala. Next base: position 65,946,226 of record OW799237.1, read on the forward strand.
TTTGGTAAGGAAATATGAAAAAGTCTGTACAATAGTTACCAAATTCAATAGAACCTGAAATAACTGATCAAATAGTTTCTGGTTTCAAAAATGCATTCGACACGAATAGTGTTGCCAAAAATATAACTTTTCAGATTCTTTAATTTTTTTTATATTTATTTAAATTAACTTAAGCATGAAATATTAATTTTAAACAAAAATTTCGATATTCAAAGATAAAACTAAATAGCAAATTTATAATTTATAACTGGATTTAGCTCATGTTTTTGATTGTTTTTATAAGGATTTGGCACATTTGCATACCATAGCGAAACGCCAGGCTAAAGACGACATTACAACACTTTCTTGTTTGGAAATTATGTATTTTAAGTTGAGGTGTACTGTGTCCTACTGCATTAAAATCTTAATTTCATAAAAATTTACAAAATGCGGATGAAACCGAAACTATGGTACCAAGGCACATTTCACTATGAGTAGAACGTAATAAAAATGACTTCTTTGAAGATAAATGCTTTAATATTAACTTTAATTACTCTCTCCGTATTTAACAAAATTGTTCTTTGTCTCGCGTCACAATTTGCACAAAATTTTACTTGATCTTGAAAAAATTTCAGCCACTTTTATTGAACATCAAGCACGTCTCCATACTTTGCAACTTTGTATTCCTTTTTCATGTCTTTCAAAAATTTGTATCGCACCAGCAATTCGACAAAAAAGACATAAATCGGCCTTTTCAGTTGTTAACCACTTTTAAAAAATTATCTGTCATTTTCCAATAAATCCATAAATTCTAGCCTCCATAGAAGAATAATCGCGTAGTACGATATGAATTGTTTCATTTTTTCCATACGAAAAATATCATACAAAATCTTAGATATTTCTAATGTCAGCCCTCGAATGTTCTGCAGTTTATTTGCATTTTTCCATTTACCACGCCGGCACGTTAAAATTGCACAAATTATTGAAAAATAATTTTTTTCTTGTAAATTTCTTATTTGTTTAAAAATTTTTATGTATTTGTCATAGAAATTTTATTAATTTTTTTTGAATTTAAGGAGCGACACATCCGTTTCTGGCTAAAGAAATTGAAAAATGTTCGTTCAAAATTTTTTCGTTTGGTAGACTTTTTTTGTTTAAAATAACTCAAGCAAAGGTGACTTTGTTAAAATATATTTTTTTTAATTATTAATAACAAAGTATGTAATTTAGAACAATTTGAATTTGCGCAGATACATTTTCAGTAAAAAGGATGATAACATTGGATCCACTTGATTAATTTTCACAAATAATATATGTATGTATCATTGGAGAGGATGAAAGTTTACTTCTTCCACGAATCAAATTTTTTGTTTACGAAATATGTTTTTTTTTTGTTTATTATGTTATTTATTAATGCATATATCGGTGGTCACAAGCAGAAAGGCCCTAACTCGTACTTTTTACGATATTGAGTTTTTCAGTGATTTCAATACATTTCACACAAATACACCTTGAAACAAAAATTTAACGCAATAGTAATTAATATAACAGTTTACAAGCAATTTTACAAAAGAAATTACATTATGATAATACAGTTTCCATTTCGTTTTTAGCTTCTCCTGTTAAATTACAATTATTTGAGTTAGGGCCTTTCGACTTGCGACGAACGATATACTTACACGTTTTATTATATATAATCTAAGTAACATTACGCAAATAAAAAAAAATCTATATAAGACGGTGAATTTCACGTTTCGCTTCTCTTCTAATTCTAAATTTATTATGGCACTAAAGGAGCTAATACACGGCATGTTTTTTACATCTGACTTGTCAAATTCTCCACTGCTAATACAAACATGTCGTGTGTTACCTTTAAAACATTACTTCTGTAAAAAAAACATGTGTTGAGACATCTGACAAAATTTTAATTAGAGTGCGCTCTATTTTCTTTTGTCAAAACATGTGACATCAGCCGTTGGCAGAAATTTCTGCTGCTGCAAAGCAGTCAGCGTAAAAGTACAATTTTGACAGACATGTAGATTTACATATGTCTCACAAATTTTTAAGTCAGATGTAAAAAACATGCCGTGTATTATAGCCTTAAGTTTTGTCATTCATATATCTTCGATTATTTGCACATATCTAAATTTTTTATACAATTAAAAATCAAGTCTTTTTTGGGGATTTCTGATAAAAATATTTTAGATGCATATGAAGACTTTTGGAAATCAACAGCTCTTAAGTACTTTTACACACTGGCAAGAGAAAACCGAGTGCATTCTCAACATATTTCCACAGTGTCAAACATAAATCATAAAAAATGTTAATTTGTGGTTCTAATGTGATTATTGTACGATTTTTTTATAATAATAGTGATAACTTGCAAGGATTATATGTTTTAACAACAATTACACTATGTTGCTATTAGAGTACAATTACCACAACATTCCACACAATGAGAAAAATAGAAAAATCTAATGCAAAACCTTAAAAACACTCTCTTCACTCAGTTTTGCAAATTTTAAATACGAAAAATCAAAGTAGATTAATCTTATATGAGTAATTTCGAATCTATCGTTTATGTGGCTGGTGTTTGAAATCGATTTTCAGTTGTTGGTAGGTGTTCAGAAACGCCATCACTTTTTCTGGAAAATTGCATCTGTATTTCTGGGAAAACAGGAAATTACATATTGCTACGTTTATACCTTTTACAAACGTTGGCTTATTTTCTTTAAATACGCCTTGAGTTCTTTTTATATTGCAAATAAAAACAGTTGAAATTAGTTATAAAATTATGAGCACTTTATTTATTTAAACACACTCAGATATTGCTTTTATGTCGCTTTACTTATTTTACTTATGGTTATACACTTTTATTGTCAAACTCACTTTGATACGCACTTTACAAGCTCTACTGTAATACTGATCATGTTAGCTGTGTTGTTCGGCTATTTATAGTAACATAGTGGTGTTCGATAACATTCGACAAAGTTCTCGTCTGTAGACACTAGTTTATTCTGTAAATTACTTGAAAGCCGTTACATTTAAATTAAGACGTAATGTTAATTTTAAGTAATATGCAGGGATAATAAAAGTGCCTAAGAGTATGCTGCACATAATAACTCACCTCGTCTGCATATAACTTAACATCATGTTCGAACAACCAGCGAACCAAACGAAATGTTAAATGTACATAAACTAATACAAACAAAACTACTGCAACTTAAACTACTGTAAATATAACTAAAATAAAATTATAATGTAAATTAAGCTATTTAAAATAAATCTGTAACAATATTTAATTTTGTTCATCTTTTGTGGTAGAATAAAAAAATTAATTAAAATAATTATTGTACATGCAGAATAAAACAGGGTACACTTAACAAAGTAAGTACCTGTCGCTGATCAGTTGTTCGTTTTTGCTTTTAACTATCAAAAGATATGATATTTTGTATATAAAGTTTAACATTGATATGAAACACCGAATTCAGTGAAATCGTTAATGAGATTTCTTGTTAAATGTTCTTGGATTAATAGTTTATATTTTCATTTATTAGAAGGGCTTGGAAAACGGGAAATCTCGCCCGGGAAATTCCGGAAATATATTCTTAAGTATTCATCAGAAAAACGGGAAATATTTCAGTTAAATTAAAATATATATATTAAAAGACTCATAATAATATCCCTTAAGGTGAATTCACCAATTTGTTCTGAACAAAATTTTTTCCGGAGAATAAGATTTTTTACTGAGAGTTTTCTGCAGAACGATTCACCCATTTCAGAAAATTTGTCCGAAAGAAAAAGCTGCCATATAATATAAAAATGCAAACAGTTGTACAAAGTGGCAGCACCGCTAGCAAACTATGTAAATTAATATAAACGTAAATTATTTCATTAAAATATATATGAAGAAAATGTCGGATAGAAGAAAACTAAAATTATTATTTCTAATTGAAGTGCGTAAAGTCAATTTGTTAGCATTCCATAAACCCTGTTTTAAATAATTATTTTTGTATGCACTATTGCTCATGTCATACAAACATTCTCGTTCTGTTTTTTTTAATTCTTCTATTAATTTTTTAGCAATATTTTCATTAAATTCCATTTAAATTGTTAATTTTCGGCAAAAACAATTTTTGTATAATAAATGTACTGACACTGTGTGATGTGGCAACCCAATTCAATTTTCATGTTAATATTGAAAAAAATGGCATCCCAATTCAGTTTCTTCTGAACAAGAATTAAAATTAAACCAATTCAAGAAAAAACTTTCTGAACAAAATAATCTCTCTCTCTCTCTCTCTCAAAAGTAAAACGTCAAACTCAATATAAAAAAAATTTGTTCTGAACTAAAATTTTATGGGTGAATCCAGCTTTATGTTAAATGTTTTTATACCCTTCACCTGTGGTGCACAAGGGTATATATAGCTTTGTCATTCCGTTTTTAATTTCTTCAATTTTCATTTCCGCCCCGATAAAGTATATATTTTCTAAAAGTTTATGAATAGAGGAGTCGATTAAGCCCTGACCGTCTGTCCGTCTGTCCGTGTGTTGGTTGAAATCAACTTTTAAAAGCAACTATATGTTCCTCTAATCTATGCGCGGTATTAATCTTTTGAAAATATACGGGAATGAATTACTATTGAATTTCAGCACAATCGCCCCATAACTTTCTGAGATATGAGCAAATAAACACGACTGCCTCTGTTTTTCCCATATTTTTATTACCAAAATTCAAATTTTTCAGCTATAGAATTATTTTTAGGTACCTTTGCTACTATTTGTAGATATAATATGCCTCTAAAGATATTTGTGAAAAATTTTGAATAAAGCGTGCTTTAATCGGTAAAGTTATAGGCGAACATTTTTTTGAATAATATAAATTCCAAAAATTTACAAACTTAAGTCAATTTTTTTCAGCTTCTAGACAACCAAGAGAATCAATAGGAAAGAACTTGACTAGCACAATATAAGCACTATAAAAAAATTTAAATTCATGTTGGCCGCCACTACTAAATGGCGGACTATAAATATGTATACATATATATGGGTCAAACCTGGTATTTTAAAATGTAACTTCTTGAACCCCCTCAATATTGGTATTTAATGAAAGGGCTTGACCAGTAGAATACAGTAAATTATTAAAAAATGTAAAATCCAAGATGGCGTCTAAAACAAAATGGCGGATCAAATTTTTTAACCCCATCAATACGAATATCAAATTAAAGGGCTCGACTACTAGAAGACAATTGACTATCTAAAAATTTAAAATCAAGGATGGCGTCGGAAATAATAAGGAAAAATTGCGTACAACATGAAATATAGGTTAAGCTGCGATGTGGGATTATACCTTTGCACATGATGCTGAAGGGTATTTTCAGATTCGGCACGGCCGAATATAGCACTCTTACTTGTTTGTTATAAATTAGTTTTAACAAGAAAGAATATTCGGCTGTGCCAAATCTTTTATACCCACCACCAATTTGATGTACTTTTATATCACAGAATTTATTTTTTTGTTATTAACAGTAGTCGCTATGGAATAATCTCTTTATACTAAAATATGTATTACTTTCTTTGTTTAACTTAGATATGCTAGTTAAATGTTTTCGTAAATTTAGTCTTTCAGTGAAAGTGGACGTTAAAGTAGGCGTGACAATAAAGTTTCTGCTAATAAATACAACTTAGATATTTCAATATAGTCCTTTATTATTCCAAATCGTTATTCATAGAGAAATTATATGAATTCGAGATAAATCGTTATATGTGAGGTGGGCGTCAAAGAGGGTGTGCCACATTTATTTTCCGTTAGTACAAAGCCTTTGATCAAAAAGAAGAGGTTGCAAATTTTCAGAATCGTACATCTAATTTTGTCAGTTTTATCAGGTTCTAAATTTAAAATATACCCTGTGCGGTATAAATTTCCGTACATTTTGATCTATACATCCTTTCCTAATGCATAGATTTAAGCAATTTTCAGGGCAAATTATTGTTTTTACTTGGGAAAAAAATATTCGAAGTTTCATGACTCTACGTTAATGCGTTTGGACACAATTCTATTTTATTCGATGTTGAAAGAACACGGCTCTTTTGACCTACTCTTAAATTACAGCTATAACTCTCTTCCTAGTATTCTGATTAAGCCCATTTTCAATACAAACCTTGTCTATAAGAAAGATTCTGGCAAAATTTGAGCCCCCTAGCTTTTTCGGTGCGACCTCTATCGTGCTTTCAACAGACGGACAGACGGACGGACATAGCTAGATCGTCATCAAATCAAACCCCGATTCAGAATATATATACTTTATGGGATCTAAAATGCATATTTCGATGTGTAACAAACGGAATGACAAAATGAATATACCCCCACCATTTTTTTGGTGGCGGGTATAAAAATACAAGCCGCTTTAAAGTTGTGGAAATAATTTACTAACGGTTATAAAAACATCATGTTTCTATGTTTTATTTGTACTATATTTGTTTGTATCTATTGAATATTGTTTCTGGCTTTTAAAAATAATATTAAAAAAAACGTTTACAAAAAAATTTTTTTCTTTATCAATATCATAATAATCACCGGAGATTTTGGTAATTTAATCAGAAATAAATAAATAAATTGAATTAAGTTAGTACGAGGGAAGCAGAAGCTTCGTTAGATTCGTATTAGTTTTTATTACAAGGCAGCGCAGATTTAGTTATTGGATGGTGGGTTTCAAGTCTTAGAAACTAGTTTTCTTACTTATATATCTGTCACTTAATAGTCATATTAATAGTACAAATGAAATGGACAGACAGTCTTTGATACCTTTAACACACATTATTAAAATTTACTACAAATCACTCAGTCAAAAAAAAAAAAAAAAATTATGGCAAAGAAGTAACTTTGTAGGGCTAAAGTGATAGTTGGTAAATATAATGAAAACATTGATGATTTCAAAATTTTTTTTTACAATTTATACATGACGCGGCAAGTTTTTCTAGCCAGAGTGTAAAAGTACATAATAGCCGCTGATTTCCAAGTATACATCATACATCTGAAATATATTTAATTTTTTTTTTGTTTTTGCCTAAAATCCTTTTTACAAAATGACAAAATACAAACATACATATGTAGTATGTGGAGATATAAGGACATTTATGCTTGTAAAATCAGTGCCATCATAAATTACCAATAAAAAAACCAATTGTGGAATTGACTGCCTTTTACAGATTTAAATTTTCTTGCGTTATCTTATTTGCATTACGTTTCATTTTTTTTGGACTTTGATATTTTATGAAATACATATTTATGCAAATATTCGTCAAATATTATGAAATATAAAATTTGTATCCATAAATACATAACATAATGAAGAAAAACATATTTAATTCACGGAAAAGATACGCTTGTAGCCACTCCAATTATAAAAAATTTATGAAAATTAATAAAGTGGATCGAATGTTATCATCCTTTTTACTAAAAAAGAATCTTCCCTAATAAAAATTGTTCTAAAATACATACTTTGCTATTAATAATTACAAAAAAAGAAATATTCTAACAAAGTCACCTTTTCTTGATTTATTTTAAATAAAAAATGTCTACCAAACGAAAAAATTTTGAACGAACATTTTTCAATTTCTTTAGCCAGAAACGGATGTGTCACTCCTTAAATTCAATAAAAATTTTACTAATTTCTATGACAAATAAATTAAAAAAACTTAAACAATTAAGAAATTTACAAGAAAAAAATTATTTTTCAATAATTTGTGCAATTTTAATATGCCGGCGCGGTAAATGGCATGAAAATAAACTCCTGAATAATTGAGGGCTGTCATTAGAAAAATCTAAGATTTTTTCTGATATTTTTCGTATGAAAAAAAAAATGAAACAAGTCATATCGTACCACGCAATTAATCTTCTAAGGAGGCTGAAACTTATGGATTTATTGGAAAATGACGGATAATTTTTTTCAAGGGCTTAATAACTGACAAGGACGATTTATGTCTTTTTTGTCGAATTGCTGGTTCGATATAAATTTCTGAGAAGCATGAAAAAGAAACAGAAAGTTGCAAAGCATGGAGATGTGTGTGATATAAAAGTATCTGAATATTTCAAGACCAATTAAAATGTAGTGCAAATTGTGACGCGAAACAAAGAACAATTTGGTTAAACACAGAGAGAGGGTGATAAAATCTAACGTTAAAACATGGTGAAATGTGCCTTGGTACCATACTTTCGGTTTCATCCGCATTTTGTAAATTTTTATGAATTTAAGATTTTAATGCAGTAGGACACAGTACACCTCAACTTAAAATACATAATTTCCAAACAAGAAAGTGTTGTAATGTCGTCTTTAGCCTGGCGTTTCGCTATGGTATGCAAATGTGCCAAGTCCTTAAAAGAACAATCAAAAAAATGTGCTAAGTCCAGTTATAAATGATAAATTTATTATTTAGTTTTATTTTTGAATATCGCAATTTTTGTTTTATATTAATACAATTTTTCCAAAGAATTATTGAAGTCTTCAGGCCCTGTCGAGCGACTATTTTCCTTTGCGGGGTCGCTTGACGGACTTTTCTTTTGAAAAGCTCGTATTGCTGAAAGCGAATATACCCGGTCATTGTAGTTATTAAACAGTGTGTACGTACGTTAAATATGTGTGCATATATGTAATATATTAACATAAGTAATACATATGTACATATACATATGTGTGGAATTCATATTATGAGTATTTTAGTTTTTTTTTAATATCAAAATAATTGCTTCTAATTCGAGCTAATTGAATATCTAATTGCATTAGCAGAAGTCAATTAGATGTCTTATTGCTCTTATTTGACTTTTATTAAATAAAATTTTTAATTAATTTTTCAAGCTCGAGGTCTTTATAAATCAACAAATATTTATAAAGACCTCGAGCTTGAAAAATCAATTAAAAAATTTTGGTAAATATTTTTTTTTGCTAATGGCAACTAATTGCAATTAGTTTTACCATTGGAATAAAAATTTCAATTATCTAATGGGAATTATTTGAACTAATTGTAATTGTTTGATGAATTACAGATTTTTACAAAAGAAGGTTAATTAGCAATCATTAGCATTATCTAATCATTACTTAACATCTTTGTTCCTTTGTATACCGTCTGTCCGTGTGTATGTTAAAATCAACTTTTTGAAGCCCCCCGATATCACCTGGACCCGGGTGAGGTATTAATATATCAGAAACCGGTATTGAAAATCAGACACATCGGTACATAAACAACTGAGATATGAGCACAAACCCACGACCACCTCAATTTTTTTTAACAAAAACAACATACATACAAACGTGTATACTTATTATTTTTATACCCGCCACCAAAAAAATGGTGGGGGTATATTCATTTTGTCATTCCGTTTGTAACACATCGAAATATCCATTTTAGACCCCATAAAGTATATATATTCTGAATCAGGGTTTGATTTGATGACGATCTAGCTATGTCCGTCCGTCTGTCCGTCTGTCAGTCTGTCCGTCTGTTGAAAGCACGATAGAGGTCGCACCGAAATAGCTAGGGGGCTCAAATTTTGCCAGAATCTTTCTTATAGACAAGGTTTGTTTGGTATTGAAAATGGGCTAAATCGGAATATTAGGAAGAGAGTTATAGCTCGAAAAGCAAGAGTAGGTCGAAAAAACCGTGTCCTACGAACATCGAATAAAATGGAATTGTGTCCAAACGGATTAACGTAGACTCATGAAACTTCGAATATATATTTCCTGAGTAAAAACAATATTACTCCCCAAAAATTATCGAAATCTATGCATTAGGAGAGGAGTTATCGATCAAAATGTACGAAAATTTATACCGCACAGTGTATTTTTCGGTATATTTAAAAACAAAAACGTCATAAAAGCAACAAAATTTGATGTACGACTCTGAAATTTTGCACATTTTGCTTTTTGGTGAGGGGCTTTTTTGTAACGGAAAATCAATATGCCACGCCCACTTTTACGCCCACCTCCCATTAAAACGTTTTACCTAAAATTCATATAATTTCTCTATTAATAAAGATTTTGGAATAATAAAGGGCTATATTGAAACACCTTAGTTGTACTCATTCGCAAAAATAACTTTGACACGCCTACTATAACGCCCACTTTTTACGTTATCCACCGTTAATGAAATTTAAAAGCTCATAAAACCACCAATATTAGAGGTATGATGATCAAATTTGCTAGGTATATCCCCCTAAGCAATGTCATTACTGTGCCCGAAAATTAAGGTGCCACGCCCACTTTTACGCCTACCTCCCATATAACGCTTTACCTAAAATTCATATAATTTCTCTATTAATAAAAATTTTGGAATAATAAAGGGCTATATTGAAACATCTAAGCTGTACTCATTCGCAAAAACAACTTTGACACGCCTACTATAACGCCCACTTTTCACGTTATCTACCGTTAATGAAATTTTAAAGCTCATAAAAACCACAAAATTAGAGGTATGATGATCAAATTTGCTACATATATCCTTCTAATCAATGTATCAATGCCAAAAAGTTTAGGTGACACGTCCACTTTAACGCCTACCTCCCATATAACGGTTTATCATAAATTCATGTAATTTCTCTATTGACAAAGTTTTTTGGAAAATAAAGGACTATATTGAAATATCTAAGTTGTATTTATTAGCAGACTCTTTATTGACACGCCTACTTTAACGCCCACTTTCATTGAAAGACTACGTTTACAAAAGCATTTTAGTAGCATATCGAAGTATCTGATGGTCCAAATTTTCAATGACAATGTTGATGCTCAATTGCTGGGCATGATGATGAGGCGATGTTGACTGCTCTTTTGCCACACTATCGCAAAAACCAGCAGTGCTTCCCATTCAACGAACTAAGAAGGCGGGATTATGTTGATCAAAAGAATTACGAAGTGCATAAAATGCATTTTTGTTTGAACGCCCATTTTCATAAAAAAACCTGAATATGAAACCTGAAAATTAATTTACAAATAATTAATTAATAATAATTAATTAATTAATTAATTAATAATTAATAATAATGAATTTTCCTGAAGATGCTACACGAAGGAGTAGCGAAATATTGAGAATTTAAATACAAAAATTGGATATTTAAATATGAAAATTTAAAAAAATAGATCAAATAAAATAAATAATTAAACCTGAATAACTTTAACGCGTTGCTCATTTAGGTATCTTTCCACTGTTCAGATTAAGTTAGTCTGAGATTGAGAAATGTCAAATGAAATGCAAAAAAAAACTTGTTGCTTATGTGTGGTTCACCTTCAACAGGGGCCCCTAAAAATTAACCACCCTCTATAAAGAAAGTAATACATATTTTATTTTAAAGAGATTATTCCATAGTGATTAACAAAATAATAAATAATGTACTTTAAATGTACACAAAATTGGTGGTGGGTATAAAAGATTCGGAACAGCCGAATATAGTGCTCTTACTTGTTTATATCTTTTTTTTATTTTTTATTTTACATATTATTTATATTTTTATTATATTTTTTTTTTTGGTTTTATATTTATTATTTATATTTTTTTTTTATTTATTTTTTTTTGTACTTTTTGTGTGTTGTACGTTTATGGAGACAGAATTTTGAAATAAGGGGCTATTGGTTCAAATTGAGAACAAAAATGATAAGGGCAAAACAAAAGGTGCCTTTTCGCATTTTTATTGTACTTTTTGTATTATGTATTAAGTTTGTAAACATACATATATTCTTAAAATTAGTGATTTTTAATCCGAATTCTAACTCTAAGTGTTATGGACGACAAACAAACATAGAATTCTGAAAGTAGCTACTAATAATCCCTGTTAGCTTTAAAGATTATAGTGAAGAACATAAAATTATAATGAATTTAAAATATATCCTCGATATATCCTCACTGCACTTTTTTTTCTAACTAAAATGAATTAAAATTTTAACCAGAAAACGATTAGTAAATTAAAATGAACTTGAGTATTCAGTAAATAGTAAGAACAGCGCTATCGAAGTTGCAGGCAGTATGCTAGTGCCTGAATAAAATCCAAATTATAATTTTGACTGTATTTTAATGAATGTGTTAAATAAAATTGTTTGATTTAACAGATTTTTTTTTCAATCAATGAGTAAATACTATTTTGTGTATAAATAATATAGAAAATGTATGTTTTTAATTATTTCGCTATATGCATACCACAAACAGGACAAAAATTCCCTTTTTGATTTAACGTAACACACAAGAGGCAACTGTTTTTTATCCATTTTATTTGTCTCTCATATAATGTGCTTTGAAAAATGCCAAATATACAAGAGAGAGCCCGAAAAACAACTGAACCCTATGACCTCACTTATTTGGATCATACATTTTTTAAGTCTTAATTATTTTAAGTAAATGTGGTAAATGTGACGCCAAAGTAACTTTTATATGTAAGTAGTGTTAAATACACCCCACAAAATGAACATTTTTTAAACTTGGTTTTCTGTAGGAATGGGAAACTTTATTTTAGATAATAGTACCTTGAAAGATGAAAAATAACTATTCGAAAAAACGAAGTCTTGCAATTTTTAAAATCAACTGCATATTCCCAAACACTATCATTATTTTATGATGATTTACCTCACGAATGCTTTTTTGTTAGTAATTTAATATCTCTTTTATGGTACAAGCATTTATGAATTGAATTGTTGAAAATAAAAATTTTCTTAATATTAATCAAATCATATCTATTAATAGGCAAGTCGAGTTACGCGGCTTACGCTCACATTATACAACCGATTTGAATTAACACAAGTAAGAGCACGTCCATCGTAAGAACCTACGGTCTTATCTAGGACGAAATTATATATACATGGGCGCGGTACTTCCCACCTACTTGTATTGTAACTGAAACTAAACGCGGTGAAAGATATATTGCAAAATTCTGTTAAATTAACACAGACATACAAATCATATTTTAGTAGATGGGAGTGGCACACATATAACCCGCCCATTTACAAAAAAGACACTAAAAATTAAAAAAAATAATTTAAGCCCGAAACCATTTTAATTTTGATTTCAAAATGTTTTTCTTTAACTTGAAAATTTCAAAAATTGCGTGTTTTTTTATTTTATTCGCAAACTTTAAACAAGTTCTAATTAAAGGAAAAATACAAGTTCTTCCAGTTTAATAAAATTTGTTAACATCTATAGTATAGATCCTCATAATAATTGTAATTGTTTAATAATACAAAATAAATATACATATAAATAGCATAGTATACCTTTTATGGATGGTGGTCATTGAAGTTGGCGAGACAAACTAATTTCTGCTAATGAAATCAAGTTAGATATAACAAAAAACAGAAAATTAAAATTGTCCAATCGAATGGTTGGGTGCTTACGACCTTTTCTTTTGCACTTATACAGTTTCTATCCATAGAATCATAATGTCTTACTGCTGACTAAACAGTCTATAGATGCAATCATAAAGCTCTTCTATCACAACTAAACTATACGATTGGCCAAAGTTCAGTTATTTGCAACAATCCTCTATGTAGAAAAAACCTTACATTTCTGGTATTACGATTATAGCCAAAAGACGCAATATGCGGGGTAAATTTTTCAAAAATTTTGTAATGTTATACTTTTTGCAACACATTGATTTGAGCAATTTTTAGAGAAACTTATTTCTTTACTCAAGGAATATGCCCGTGAAATTCGATTGCTCTATGTTTTTGCGTTACGTGCTGACAATAATAATAATTTTAATGGACACCATTTTGATCGTTTAAAGTGTCAGATTTTTTTGATGTATTAAAAATATTTTGTTAACTCTCACACCCTAGCTTTTTTCGTTCGAGCTATATTGTGCTTTTAATATACGGACAGACTGATGGAAATAGCTAGATCATTCTAAAATAATACCAGGACTCAGAAAATTTGTTCCTTGTGGCGTTTAAAAATATATTTCCATGTGTTCTAAATGGAATGACAAAATGAATCTATCCAAACGTATTTACAAATGTGCCAAGATTTATTAGTGCCAAGATTCATAGAAAAAATTTAGTGCCAGGGCTAAGGTTAAGAAAATAAATAAAGAAAAAAGCACGAAAGCGAATTTTATTATTTCTATGAAGGCACCACTTCAGAACTCATAATAGGATAGGAATTAAGTTTTAAAGTCAAGATTTAGCAGTAATTTCATGAGAAAAATAAAAATTCGTACGAAAAATAAATCAAATATTATATTCAAAGAGCTTTATCTCTTACTGTTGTCAGGAAAGTATGTACATATACACGTTGATACTTATATATGTATGTATCTGCGTTTTGAACATCTGTATAAAGCTGGTTTTAAATGTAAAATAGTCCTGCTAATATAATAAAAGTGAATGTTTTGATGTTTGTTACTCCATCACGCAACAGCGACTGAACGGAACTAAATCAAATTCGGCACTCAAATAAATAACAACAACCTAGATTAACACATATTTTACCCTTTATCACGATAACTAAGCAAATTTGCGAAAAATATACAATAAACATACTTTTTGTATTTAGTTAGTCGGTTGTTCAAGGGATTCGGGTGTCCAAAACTTACACGTTCTGGTGAAAAAAATTAAATCATCCAACGTCGTCTATAGAAGTGTTTTGTCTTAAATATTTGCATTTTCAAATCTATCCGATCAATATAATAGATTGTTTGCTTAAAAGTTTTGATATTTTTACTAAATCACGCAAAAATTTAAATTAAATTTGCCACACAACTAAATTATCATTTGAAGAGTCTACCTTTCGTTCCGATAGCTACGCCGACAAAGTCTCGTTCACAGGCTAGTATAGAAATAAATTAAAAAGGTTTTACAAAATGCGGATGAAACCGAATGCATAGAGCAGCAAGGCACATTTATCCAAGAGTGGAACGTAACAAAAATCACTTCTACTTATAAAGATAAATGCTTTAATATTAACTTTTATTACTCTCTCCGTACTTAACAAAATTGTTCTTTGTTTCGCATCACAATTTGCACAAAATTTTACTTGATCTTGAAAAAATTTCAGCCACTTTTATTGAACATCAAGCACGTCTCCATACTTTGCAACTTTGTATTCCTTTTTCATGTTTCTCAAAAATTTGTATCGCACCAGCAATTCGACAAAAAAGACATAAATCGGCCTCTTCAGTTATTAACCACTTTTAAAAAATTATCTGTCATTTTCCAATAAATCCATAAGTTTCAGCCTCTTTAGAAGATTAATTGCGTAGTACGATATGAATTGTTTCATTTTTTCCATACGAAAAATATCAGACAAAATCTTTGATTTTCTAATGTCAGCCCTCGAATGTTCTGCAGTTTATTTGCATTTTTCCATTTACCGCGCCGGCACGTTACAATTGCACAAATTATTGAAAAATAAATTTTTTCTTGTAAATTTCTGATTTGTTTAAAAATTTTGTATGTATTTGTCATAGAAATTTTATTAATTTTTTTTTGAATTTAAGGAGCGACACATCCGTTTCTGGCTAAAGAAATTGAAAAATATATTTTTTTTAATTATTAATAACAAAGTATGTAATTTAGAACAATTTGAATTTTTGAAGATACATTTTCAGTAAAAAGCATGATAACATTGGATCCACTTGATTAATTTTCACAAATAATATATGTATGTATTATTGGAGAGGATGAAAGTTTACTTCTTCCACGAATCAAATTTTTTGTTTATGAAATATGTTTTTTTTTGTTTATTATGTTATTTATTAATGCATATATCGGTGGTCACAAGCAGAAAGGCCCTAACTCGTACTTTTTACGATATTGAGTTTTTCAGTGATTTCAATACATTTCACACAAATACACCTTGAAACAAAAATTTAACGCAATAGTAATTAATATAACAGTTTACAAGCAATTTTACAAAAGAAATTACATTATGATAATACAGTTTCCATTTCGTTTTTAGTTTATCATGTTAAATTACAATTATTTGAGTTAGGACCCTTCGACTTGCGACCAACGATATACTTACACGTTTTATTATATATACTCTAAGTAACATTACACAAATAAAAAAATCTATATAAGACGGTGAATTTCACGTTTCGCGTCTCTTCTATGGCACTAAGTTTTGTCATTCATATATCTTCGATTATTTGCACATACCTAAATTTTTTATACAATTAAAAATCAAGTCTTTTTTGGGGATTTCTGATAAAAATATTTTAGATGCATATTAAGACTTTTGGAAATCAACAGCTCTTAAGTACTTTCACACACTGGCAAGAGAAAACCGAGTGCATTCTCAACATATTTCCACAGTGTCAAACATAAATCATAAAAAATGTTAATTTGTGGTTCTAATGTGATTATTGTACGATTTTTTTATAATAATAGTGATAACTTGCAAAGATTATATGTTTTAACAACAATTACAGTATTATTACCACAAAATGAGAAAAGTATAAAAATAGAAAAATCTAATGCAAAACCTTAAAAACACTCTCTTTTTTTGCAAATTTTAAATACGAAAAATCAAAATAGATTAATCTTATATGAGTAATTTCGAATCTATCGTTTATGTGGCTGGTGTTTGCCATCGATTTTCAGTTGTTGGTAGGTCTTAAGAAACGTCATCACTTTTTCTGGAAAATTGCATCTGTATTTCTGGAAAAACTGGAAATTACATATTGCTACGTTTATACCTTTTACAAACGTTGGCTTATTTTCTTTAAATAAGCGTTGAGTTCTTTTCATACTGCAAATAAAAACAGTTGAAATTAGTTATAAAATTATGAGCACTTTATTTATTTAAACACACTCAGATATTGCTTTTATGTCGCTTTACTTATTTTACTTATGGTTATACACTTTTATTATCAAACTCACTTTGATACGCACTTTAAAAGCTCTACTGATCTTGTTAGCTGGTTGTTCGGCTATTTATAGTAACATAGTGGTGTTCGGTAACATTCGACAAAGTTCTCCTATGTATACATTGGTTCATTCTGTAAATTACTTGAAAGCCGTTACATTTAAATTAAGACGTAATGTTAATTTTAAGTAATATGCAGGGATAATAAAAGTGCCTAAGAGTATGCTGCACATAATAACTCACCTCGTCTGCATATAACTTAACATCATGTTCGAACAACCAGCGAACCAAACGAAATGTTAAATGTACATAAACTAATACAAACAAAACTACTGCAACTTAAACTACTGTAAATATAACTAAAATAAAATTATAATGTAAATTAAGCTATTTAGAATAAATCTGTAACAATATTTAATTTTGTTCATCTTTTGTGGTAGAATAAAAAAATTAATTAAAATAATTATTGTACATGCAGAATAAAACAGGGTACACTTAACAAAGTAAGTACCTGTCGCTGATCAGTTGTTCGTTTTTGCTTTTAACTATCAAAAGATATGATATTTTGTATATAAAGTTTAACATTGATATGAAACACCGAATTCAGTGAAATCGTTAATGAGATTTCTTGTTAAATGTTCTTGGATTAATAGTTTATATTTTCATTTATTAGAAGGGCTTGGAAAACGGGAAATCTCGCCCGGGAAATCCCGGAAATATATTCTTAAGTATTCATCAGAAAAACGGGAAATATTTCAGTTAAATTAAAATATATATATTAAAAGACTCATAATAATATCCCTTAAGGTGAATTCACCAATTTGTTCTGAACAAAATTTTTTCCGGAGAATAAGATTTTTTACTGAGAGTTTTCTGCAGAACGATTCACCCATTTCAGAAAATTTGTCCGAAAGAAAAAGCTGCCATATAATATAAAAATGCAAACAGTTGTACAAAGTGGCAGCACCGCTAGCAAACTATGTAAATAAATATAAACGTTAATTATTTCATTAAAATATATACATATGTATGAAGAAAATGTCGGATAGAAGAAAACTAAAATTATTATTTCTAATTGAAGTGCGTAAAGTCAATTTGTTAGCATTCCATAAACCCTGTTTTAAATAATTATTTTTGTATGCACTATTGCTCATGTCATACAAACATTCTCGTTCTGTTTTTTTTAATTCTTCTATTAATTTTTTAGCAATATTTTCATTAAATTCCATTTTAATTGTTAATTTTCGGCAAAAACAATTTTTGTATAATAAATGTACTGACACTGTGTGATGTGGCAACCCAATTCAATTTTCATGTTAATATTGAAAAAAATGGCATCCCAATTCAGTTTCTTCTGAACAAGAATTAAAATTAAACCAATTCAAGAAAAAACTTTCTGAACAAAATAATCTCTCTCTCTCTCTCTCAAAAGTAAAACGTCAAACTCAATATAAACAAGTAAGAGCACTATATTCGGCTGTGCCGAATCTTTTATACCCACCACCAATTTTGTGTACATTTAAAGCACAATATTTATTATTTTGTTAATCGCTATGGAATAATCTCTTTATAATAAAATATGTACCACTTTCTTTGTAGAGGGTGGTTAAATTTTAAGGGCCCATGTTGAAGGTGAACCACACCTAGTCTTTAAATTTGTTTTCTGCATTTCACTTGACATTTCTCAATCTCAAACTTACTCAATTTGATCCGTGGAAAGATACGCAAATGAGCATCGCTTTAAAGTTATTCAGGTTTTTTATAAAAATGGGCGTTTAAATCAAAATGCATTTTGTGAACTTCGTAATTCTGTTGATCAACATAATCATTCAAATTCGTCCACAATCGGGAGAATTGTAACAAATATTTAAATTTCTGTAAAACAGGTCTGGAAAAAATGTTAGAAAATCTGTGAATGCCTTCTTAGTGCGTTGAATGGAAACCACTGGTGGTTTTTGCGATAGTGTGGCAAAAGAGCAGTCAACCTCGACTCATCATCATGCTCAACAATTGAGCGTCAACATTGTCATTGAAAATTTGGACCATCAGATAGAGGAGTGGTACCAAGGATTGGGGGGGGGGTTATTTGGCCGATATTTTGTTAAATACATAATTGAACCATACAAATATTATCATTACAAAAAGAAATGATAATAGTTTCCTAAATAATTTGTGTTTTATTTAAATTCAACATCAGTCCTTAAAATTTAACCACCCTTTATAACTTCGATATGCTACTAAAATGCTTTTGTAAATGTAGTCTTTTAGTAAAAGTGGGCATTAAAGTAGGCGTGTCAATAAAGTTTCTGCTAATAAGTACAACTTAGATATTTCAATATTGTCCTTTATTTTCCCAAAAACTTTGTCAATAGAGAAATTATATGAATTTAAGATAAACCGTTATATGGGAGGTGGGCGTAAAAGTGGGCGTGGCACCTAAATTTTCTGGCACAGTAATGATAGTACCTAGAAGGATATCCGTAGCAAATTGTATCATCATTCCTCTAATTTTGGCGGTTTTATGAGCTTTTAAATCTCATTAACGGTATATAACGTGAAAAGTGGGCGTTACAGTAGGCGTATCAAAGTTATTTTTGCGAATGAGTACAACTTAGGTGTTTCAATATAGCCCTTTATTATTCCAAAATCTTTATTAATAGAGAAATTATATGAATTTTAGGTAAAACGTTATATGGGAGGTGGGCGTAAAAGTGGGCGTGGCACCTTAATTTTCTGGCACAGTAATGATATTGCCTTTGGGGATATACGTAGCAAATTTGATCATCATACCTCTAATTTTGGCGGTTTTATGAGCTTTTAAATTTCATTAACGGTAGATAACGTGAAAAGTGGGCGTTATAGTAGGTGTGTCAAAGTTATTTTTGCGAATGAGTACAACTTAGGTGTTTCAGTATAGCCCTTTATTATTTCAAAATCTTTATTAATAGAGAAATTATATGAATTTTAGGTAAAACGTTATATGGGAGGTGGGCGTAAAAGTGGGCGTGGCACCTTAATTTTCTGGCACAGTAATGATATTGCCTTTGGGGATATACGTAGCAAATTGTATCATCATTCCTCTAATTTTGGCGGTTTTATGAGCTTTTAAATTTCATTAACGGTGGATAACGTGAAAAGTGGGCGTTAGAGTAGGCGTGTAAAAGTTATTTTTGCGAATGAGTACAACTTAGGTGTTTCAATATAGCCCTTTATTATTTCAAAATCTTTATTAATAGAGAAATTATATGAATTTTAGGTAAAACGTTATATGGGAGGTGGGCGTAAAAGTGGGCGTGGCACCTAAATTTTCTGGCATAGTAATGACAGTGCCCAGGGGGATATACGTAGCAAATTGTATCATCATTCCTCTAATTTTGGCGGTTTTATGAGCTTTTAAATTTCATTAACGGTAGATAACGTGAAAAGTGGGCGTTATAGTAGGTGTGTCAAAGTTATTTTTGCGAATGAGTACAACTTAGGTGTTTCAATTTAGCCCTTTATTATTCCAAAATCTTTATTAATAGAGAAATTATATGAATTTTAGGTAAAACGTTATATGGGAGGTGGGCGTAAAAGTGGGCGTGACACCTTAATTTTCTGGCACAGTAATGATATTGCCTAGGGGGATATACGCAGAAAATTCTATCATCATACCTCTCATTTTGGCGGTTTTATGAGCTTTTAAATTTCATTAACGGTAGATAACGTGAAAAGTGGGCGTTATAGTAGGTGTGTCAAAGTTATTTTTGCGAATGAGTACAACTTAGGTGTTTCAATATAACCCTTTATTATTCCAAAATCTTTATTAATAGAGAAATTATATGAATTTTAGTTAAAACGTTATATGGGAGGTGGGCGTTAAAGTGGGTGTGGCACATTGATTTTCCGTTAGAAAAAAGCCACTCACCAAAAAGCAGTGTGTGCAAAATTTCAGAGTCGTATATCCAATTTTGTTGCTTTTATGACGTTTTTGTTTTTAAATATACCGAAAAATACACTGTGCGGTATAAATTTTCGTACATTTTGATCGATAACTCCTCTCCTAATGCAGAGATTTAGACAATTTTTAAGGAAAAATATTGTTTTTGCTCAGGAAATATATACTCGAAGTTTCATAAGTCTACGGTAATGCGTTTGGACACAATTCCATTTTATTCGATGTTCGAAGGACACGGTTTTTTCGACCTACTCTTGCTTTTCGAGCTATAACTCTCTTCCTAATATTCCGATTTAGCCCATTTTCAATACCAAACAAACCTTGTCTATAAGAAAGATTCTGGCAAAATTTGAGCCCCCTAGCTTTTTCGGTGCGACCTCTATCGTGCTTTCAACAGACGGACAGACGGACAGACGGACGGACATAGCTAGATCGTCATCAAATCAAACCCTGATTCAGAATATATATACTTTATGGGGTCTAAAATGGATATTTCGATGTGTTACAAACGGAATGACAAAATGAATATGCCCCCACCATTTTTTTGGTGGCGGGTATAAAAAAATTTGTTCTGAACTGAAATTTTATGGGTGAATCCAGCTTTATGTTAAATGTTTTTATACCCTTCACCTGTGGTGTACAAGGGTTTATATAGCTTTGTCATTCCGTTTTTAATTTCTACAATTTTCATTTCCGCCCCCATAAAGTATATATTTTCTAAAAGTTTATGAATAGAGGAGTCGATTAAGCCCTGACCGTCTGTCCGTCTGTCCGTGTGTTGGTTGAAATCAACTTTTAAAAGCAACTATATGTTCCTCTAATCTATGCGTGGTATCAATCTTTTGAAAATATACGGGAATGAATCGCTATTGAATTTCAGCACAATCGCCCCATAACTTTCTGAGATATGAGCAAATAAACACGACTGCCTCTGTTTTTCCCATATTTTTACCACCAAAATTTAAATTTTTCAGCTATAGAATAATTTATAGGTACCTTTGCTACTATTTGTAGATATAATATGCCTCTAGAGATATTTGTGAAAAATTTTGAATAAAGCGTGCTTTAATCGGTAAAGTTATAGGCGAACATTTTTTTGAATAATATAAATTCCAAAAATTTACAAACTTAAGTCAATTTTTTTCAGCTTCTAGACAACCAAGAGAATCAATAGGAAAGAACTTGACTAGCACAATATAAGCACTATAAAAAAATTGAAATTCATGTTGGCCGCCACTACTAAATGGCGGACTATAAATATGTATATATTGGTCAAACCTGGTATTTTAAAATGTAACTTCTTGAACCCCCTCAATATTGGTATCAGTAGAATACAGTAAATTGTTAAAAAAATGTAAAATCCAAGATGGCATATAAAACAAAATGGCGGATCAAATTTTTTTAACTACATTAATATGGGTATCAAATGAAAGGGCTTGATTATCTGTATTCAGATAACTACGTCAAAATTCAAAATCAAGGATGGCGTCAGAAATAATGAGGAAAAATGTCGTATAACATGAAATATAAGTTAAGCTACGATATGGGATTACACCTATGTACATGATGGTGAAGGCTATTATCAGATTCGGCACGGCCGAATATAGCACTTTTACTTGTTTATTGTTATTTGTTACTAACAATTGGCTACTTCGCAAAGGTATCCTAAGTATCGTATTGCCATTAAGTCATAACCTACCAAAAACTTATAAAATGATTGAAAGGTTTCGTATCCTCTATTGTACAATTTTTAGACCTTATGACAAAAATTATGACATTATGACACCTTGTGAATTAGTTAAATATGTATTTGTAATTTTTGTAATAAAACAATGTGTTGTGAACTATATCATAAGTTTAAAGTAAGCAAATATAATTATTTAAATCGATATACTCTTCCTGGGAGAACTAGGATTTTCCACATCACCTAGGACATAACAATTTTTTTGAAGGTGTCACGTTTACTTCAAAATACACAGTGCAACAAGAAAAACCAGTCTAAACAACTTCAATGGGGAAGAAAAGTTTACTATTAACTTAACAAAACTGCCAAAGGGTTTTAAATAGTTAGCTTGAATTTTGTTTTTACGGCCTCTTGAAATTGTGCCATTTTTGACAAAATTTTACACTATAAATGAAAATTGAAAAAAAAAACGTTAAAAATTAAAAAACATTTTATAAAATGTAATTGTGCGTGCTTATTGTTGCATTGAATTCGATGTAGAAAAATATTGAACTTTCATTTCCCATTGGAGTTGTTGAGGCTGGCGGCTATGATCCGAAAATTGTTACACAGAGTTATAAGAAACAATGACTGTTGAGCTTCATAAACAACTTTAAGATAGATTTAGCAAAATCGAAACAACAGTTTTCCGGTCTTGCGATTAGTAAACGACTCAGTGAGAATTAATTTCATTATTATAAAAAAAATTGATTTTGAAATTGAAATTAGAGCACGGGAGTCGGAAATGAAAATTATAGAAATTACAAACGGAACGACAAAGCTATATATACCATTGTGCACCACCCACAGGTGAAGGGTATAAAAAATGACGCTACATCAACTGTTAACTTAGTGATGCCAAGTAGTCACTATTGAACGTTACCTATAGACATATAATTTGTAAATATATTTTTGTTTTATAAAAAAGAGATATTTTTGTTTAAACTTACCACAATTACCTCAACTATTAGTGAGTTAAGGAAAAACTCAGTATTCGACAACTCTGTTTTTCGTGAAAAGCTTATTTGCTTCAAAATTTCAGTAGAAGCAGAGTCGCAGGTACCAAAAGTGTGGTAGTGTTAGTGTACTGATTTTTTCACTTGCACTTGGATGTGACAATGCAGGGATAGCTGGTTAGACAACAAACATGTTTAGTAACACACTGCCCAAACTTTGTACCATGTGTGGCATACTTTATCACTTAACATTATTTCATACATATTACTTAACGTTAACATCTACCTCTAAGTGTGTCAGAATGTGCTAGAGTCTACTGTTACTATAAATAGTCGAACAACACAGCTAACGTGATCAGTAATAGCAACATTCATAAGGTGTGTATCAAATTGAGTTTGATAATAAAGTAAAATAATATACAAGGTAATGTAGGAGCCAACACTATAGACTATATATAGACTATAGTCTTTGGTAGGAGTGTTTATAAACAAATAAAGTCCTCTTACTTTTATTGCAAATTTTAAGTATTATTATTTGCAATACAAAAGAATCCCGGATTATTTAAGGGAAATAAACCAAATATTGAAATATCCATTTTAGACCTAATAAAGTATATATGTACACGCAAAGAAAAAATATGGTTGTGGTAACCATAATCGAAGAGCAACATACTATGATTGATTTATATGATTATGGTTAAAACATATAATGGTTACCAGTTATCATTATTATGTTTAATTTAAGTAACATTCAATAATCATATATATGACTGCAATTGAAATCGACAATCTTTGCTTTTTTAAGGCAAATTATTGTAACATACACATATTGATTGTACCTACCAATTTGATTGCAATTTTTTTACAAATATTTTTTTACATTTGCGATTTTATTTGTAAATTTTCTTTAATTTTTCAAAATTTTTGTTAATTTTTTTGACATCTCAAACTTTTCAAATAATAAAAATGTATTCAGCAAGAAGAAGAACAGTTGAAATCAAATTATTATTAAAAAAAATCATAGCTTGATTAATTTGTGATCATACTGTTGTCTCACTTATTATTTAATGGTTATTTTTAATTTTTTGTGCTTTTGAATACAATGTTATTTTTGTAAAATTATTTTTTTTAATCATACTATTTTTAAATGATAACCATTTTGAAATTTTTACGAAAAGTCAACATTAAATGATACAATTCAAACAAATGCTTGATTATCGTGACAAAATATATGATGAAATGAAACAAAAATAACTATTAATATTAATTAATAATAAAACATTGTTCAACTAATACCATCTTGTTTAGAACACATGTGACATATAATGCAACTGCATAATTGCAAAAATTGCTTTAGCGACATCTGTGGATCTGTAGCTAAAGGCAACCATTAATTACTTGTGGTAATGACGTGCAAAAAGAATACAGGAAAAACAGATGTTGGTAAATTTCGTACTAACTCAGTGTTATATGAAAGACATGAATAAATTAGAACAAATAATTCTATGTTTCAATTTTCAATAAATACTGAGTTAAATAGTTGATATTTACACACAACATTTGTAGTTCTGATCAAAAGAGTGCTGATGATGAAACCGTAGCTGGTTTCGAAAATGCATTCCACTCAGCTAGTATCGGATAACTAACTTTTCCTAGATATTCTGTCATTATCACATAGAACTTATAGCCTAATATAAAATATAACTATTACTTGTTTTCGACAACCAAATATTTTTTCAGAAACTATAATATGACCGTCGTGATCATGTCGTAACCATGGTTTTTCTTTGCGTGTACATATTTTCTGAGTCCGAGTTTCATTTTATGCCGATATAGCATTGTTTGTCCGTCTGTTAAAAGCACGTGCAATAGAGAAGATTTTAAAATCAATAGATGAACCAAATCTTTTTTTAATTTCTCTTAAACTTTATTTTTCTTACTTTAGAGGTACTGGCTAAACAATTGCTATTCCATGGCGGTTTATTAATATCATGACCAATTATTTACAAAATGAAGTGGTATAATATCAAGCAGGAGTTGGAAACAATATCACCAAAACTATCACCGGAGATTTTGGTATTTTAATCAAAAATAAATAAATAAATTTAATAAAGTTTGTACGAGGGAAGCAGAAGCTTCGTTAGATTCGTATTAGTTTTTATTACAAGGCAGCGCAGATTTAGTTATTGGATGGTGGGTTTCAAGTCTTAGAAACTAGTTTTCTTACTTATATATCTGTCACTTAATAGTCATATTAATAGTACAAATGAAATGGACAGACAGTCTTTGATACCTTTAACACACATTATTAAAATTTACTACAAATCACTCAGTCAAAAAAAAAAAAAAAATTATGGCAAAGAAGTAACTTTGAAGGGCTAAAGTGATAGTTGGTAAATATAATGAAAACATTGATGATTTCAAAATTTCTTTTTACAATTTATATATGACGCGGCAAGTTTTTCTAGCCAGAGTGTAAAAGTACATAATAGCCGCTGATTTCCAAGTATACATCATACATCCGAAATATATTTAATTTTTTTTTTGTTTTTGCCTACAATCCTTTTTATGAAATGACAAAATATAAACATACATATGTTGTATGTGTTAATATAAGGACATAGTATATGCTCGTAAAATCAGTGCCATCATAAATTACCAATAAAAAAACCAATTGTGGAATTGACCGCCTTTTATAGATTTGAATTTTCTTGCGTTATCTTATTTGCATTACGTTTCATTTTTTTTGGACTTTGATATTTTATGAAATACATATTTATGCAAATATTCGTCAAATATTATGAAATATAAAATCTGTATCCATAAATACATAACATAATGAAGAAAAACATATTTAATTCACGGAAAAGATACGCTTGTAGCCACTCCAATGATAAAAAATTTATGAAAATAAATAAAGTGGATCGAATGTTATCATCCCTTTTACGAAAAAAGTATCTTCCCTAATAAAAATTGTTCTAAATTACATACTTTGCTATTAATAATTACAAAAAAAGAAATATTCTAACAAAGTCACCTTTGCTTGATTTATTTTAAATAAAAAATGTCTACCAAACGAAAAAATTTTGAACGAACATTTTTCAATTTCTTTAGCCAGAAACGAATGTGTCGCTCCTTAAATTCAATAAAAATTTTACTAATTTCTATGACAAATAAATTGAAAAAACTTAAACAATTAAGAAATTTACAAGACAAAAATTATTTTTCAATAATTTGTGCAATTTTAATGTGCCGGCGCGGTAAATGGCATGAAAATAAACTCCTGAATAATTGAGGGCTGTCATTAGAAAAATCTAAGATTTTTTCTGATATTTTTCGTATGAAAAAAAAACTGAAACAAGTCATATCGTTCCACGCAATTAATCTTCTAAGGAGGCTGAAACTTATGGATTTATTGGAAAATGACGGATAATTTTTTTCAAGGGCTTAATAACTGAAAAGGACGATTTATGTCTTTTTTGTCGAATTGCTGGTTCGATAAAAATTTCTGAGAAACATGAAAAAGAAACAGAAAGTTGCAAAGCATGGAGATGTGTGTGATATAAAAGTATCTGAATATTTCAAGACCAATTAAAATTTAGTGCAAATTGTGACGCGAAACAAAGAACAATTTGGTTAAACACAGAGAGAGGGTGATAAAATGTAACGTTAAAACATTTTTCTTTTTAGAAGTCATTTTTATTACGTTCTACTCATGGTGAAATGTGCCTTGGTACCATACTTTCGGTTTCATCCGCATTTTGTAAATTTTTATGAAATTAAGATTTTAATGCAGTAGGACACAGTACAACTCAACTTAAAATACATTATTTCCAAACAAGAAAGTGTTGTAATGTCGTCTTTAGCCTGGCGTTTCGCTATGGTATGCAAATGTGCCAAGTCCTTAAAAAACAAACAAAAAAATGTGCTAAGTCCAGTTATAAATGATAAATTTATTATTTAGTTTTATTTTTGAATATCGCAATTTTTGTTTTATATTAATACAATTTTTCCAAAGAATTATTGAAGTCTTCAGGCCCTGTGGAGCGACTATTTTCCTTTGCGGGCATTATTAAAAGTCCAAGGCGGGGTCGCTTGACGGACTTTTCTTTTGAAAAGCTCGTATTGCTGAAAGCGAATATACCCGGTCATTGTAGTTATTAAACATTGTAGTTATTAAATATGTGTGCATATATCGCACTTGATCAACAAGAGGGTATTAACTCAAAATTTTTGAATTTTCAGTAGAGTCAAAAAACTGTTTGTGGCCACATTTTAACAGAATTTAAAAATTCAAATATACCATAGGAAGCAAATTCCATTTGAAAATATATATATGGGCATTTCCAGAATCTAGAACGCGACACTCGCTCGCCTTTAAAGTAAGATAAAGTAAAGAAATCTTCAATATTTTTTTTCTTGTTTCCATTTTTTGATAGCACATTAATAACGCTATGTTTTGTTCAAAATATAGCTTTTGGCGTTTTGTTCTTTCTGATATATAAGCAATGAAGATGATATCACGAACGGGACAAAATTTAGAACTCGTTTCCGACTGCATCTAGAAAAATTAAAAAATCTGCGAATTATAACATAATTTTTGAAAGCGATTTTTTTAAACTAAAGTCAAATGATGTGGCGTTATATTAATAGCTATCATGTTGAAATATTTGTGTTCCTCTTTTTTTTAACAACCTTTAGTATGATTTAGTACGGGACATCTATAACGGGATATATTTTTCTACTACGTTTTTAATAATTCATTAAAATCGTATTACCTACGAAAAATTTCAAGTTTATTATTTTATATATATTCATAGATATATTTTAGTTTTTAGTAATAATTATAGAAATGGGAAGTAATCAAATTTATCAAATATTATTTTTCAGTGAATACGCCGTTTGCTTTTAATTTTAGGTGTCATCCTCAATATTGCAACAAATAGTTCGTAAAAAACTTTCCAAGCCTCTAGGAAATGATTCTATGACTTTTGCGCAACTCTCTAACAAAAAACTGAAGTTCGCATGATAAATACATACACACATGTTGTGTGGCATTTTGCTCGAGAGTTGGGCATGCTTTGGTCGACATTGAAAAAAAGTTGACTTCTTTACACATTTACCAATTAATTCTTTTTTGTAAAGCTCGTAGGCTTCCGATACGGTTATCAGCATAAAGCGCTTGGCAATAATTTCTCCATCAACGATGATAGTATCTTTTTTGCTTGCAGACTGGACGCTTATATCTTGGCGCATGTAGAATTCTTTTACGACGTTCAATTGTCTTTCTATTTCCAAAGAGATTCCAGAGGTAGCCTTTTTAGCATTTGCTGGTTCGACGTACCTTTTATATAGTGCTTTAATAACTACTCTTTTCCTTAAATCCTTTGGTAATGCATTTTCTGCCTTCTTTACTGCTTTTGCCAATGTTTGCTTGCAGGTGTAAGGCTCAAATTTCTCCTTTTCCTTTGCGTCACTTTTCTTTCTGTCGCGCAATATTTTCTTTCTTATACGATCTTTTTCCCTTTTTTCTTTCAGAAGCTTGCTATTTGTTTTTGCCAAATTTGATAGCTCTTCGCGGCGTCTTCTCAACCTTTCGGCGGCTTTGTCGCAATATTCTTTATACTTTAGAGGTTTTTTTTTAATTTTTTCCAAACACCGCATGTTTGCTTCCCTTCTTTTATCTACACACGTTTTACCCATCTACATATATTAATACATTAATGAATCTTAAAATAATAATATACTATTTATATTGGTTTTTGAAAAAAATTTACTTACGATAGCGAACGGGACACACTTTAAAAACTCAAAATAATATGTTTAGTGTGTGTATTATTTGCAAATATCTTTTTTTTTAGATAAAGCCACTAAATTTTAATTTTGAGTGAAATTTTTAGCCACTTGATTCGAAGGAACGCGGAGTACTGATAATAAAATATGTTTTAAATACTAGAACGCGACAATAGAACACGGACAAAATGAAATGAAAAATTTACCGTTAATCGAGCTTGCTTTGATCTGTTTTAATTTTTTGGTAATAATTTGTTGTTGATAGAAAGATTTCATAAGATGTGTACAGTCATAATATAAATATTAAAATAATTACTACCAAAGAGAAATTTCGTTTAAAGTGGCTAAAAGTAAGAGAAAATACATTATCTGTTTTCAGTCCAATTTTTTTTTATAATAAAAACTAAACAAGTTAAAAATACATTATATTATAAAAATTTTAACATTTTTTAACACAATGTAAGAAAAAAATCTGTTGTTAATTAACATAATAATTTTCGATCCCGGTGGACGTTTCTGTGGAAATACCCATATACATTGTTTTTGTTTTAAATTTTACCAATCATTGCAAAAAAATCTATTTTTTGAGTTAACACCATTTTTTTGAAATTTATCGTTTTTTTTTTGGGTATTATTTTGAATTATGACGCTTTTGTTGAAATTTTAATAAAATTAAAAAAAAAATTTTTCAACAAAAAAGTGAATTCTTATTTTACCTAATGATATTTACCAACGATAAAATATTAGTTAAATTTTTATATAATATTGTTACGTTTATACCTTTTATAAACGTTGGATTATTTCCTTTAAATAAAACTCTTGAGTTCTTTTATTGCAATCAAAAACAGTTGATATTTGTTATAAAATTAAGAGCACTTTATTTACTTAAACACACTCAAAGATTGCTTTAATATCACTTTACTTATTACACTTATAGTTATACACTTTTTTTTATTATCAAACTCACTTTGATACGCACTTTACAAGCTCTATTGTAATACTGATTCCGTTAGCTGTGTTGTTCGGCTATTTATAGTAACATAGTGGTGTTCGGTAACATTCGACAAAGTTCTCGTATGTACAGTCTAGTACATTCGAAACCGTTAAATTTAAATTAAGACGTTAAGTAATAGGTACAAAAAATAGAAGCGCCTAAAAGTATGATACACATAACAACAAACATCATGTTCGAAAAACCAGCAAAATAAACTAATACAAATACAACTACAGTAACTTTAACTGCTACAACTAAAATAAATTATAATGTAAATTAAGCTACTTAAAAATAAATCTGTAACAATATATTATGTATATTGAATACATGTTCTTTATTTCAGATATACTACTACGAGTATTCATTATTAATTGAAAATGGTAACAATTATTATTTGTTTAAATTAAGTATCAATTAAATTTTTGTAATACACCTCATAAATGTGTTTTGGGATTATATTTTCTTTTACAAGTTCCTTAAGATCCTTTTTCTTATTTTCAGACAGGTGTAGCATTTCCGAATAAATAGAAGATAAACTGAATAATTGAAATTAATATAACATTAATATAAAGAAAAAAATGAATTAAAAACTTACTTAAGATTTTCCCAATAGCTGGTACATTTGAATTTGTTTTTCTGGACCGTTATTTTTGAAAAATCTTTATCTTTGTAGGAATTTTTATATAAAAAAGAATTAGGATTTTCGTATTCTACATGCAAAACTTTGATATTATGCCAGTTAACATTTTCATTGGCATCATTTTTAACAAAATTTTTACCCCATTGCTCTTGTAAGCTCTTAAGATCATAAAATTGATCATACTTTAAGGCATGAACTTTATATGGCGTGCCAGTCTTTTTAGCGGTGGCTATTAACGTGATGTACTGGTTTGCTTAAAAGATGTCGTTTGACTTGCTTTTCAATAACACTATGAACGTTATCTCCTTCATTTTGGAGTGGCCTTGAATTAAATATTTATGTGTTATGCTCCGTATGTTATATTTTTGAACAGCATAGAAATACATCGAAAGCAGGTATTTATTTTTTTGCTGTCCACAGCAGTTGTCGGAGTAAAAAATTAAATCCAAATCTTGAGTACTTATTGCTTCTTGCACAATTTTTTGAATATATAACAAAACACACGTTCTAACTTCATTCGACCCACGTTTTCCATCAGTTTCAGGCCAAAAGTAACATTCTACAAATTTCGCCTTAAGGTCACTTACTGTAAAGTTGTAACAATTTATTTTGCTTTTATAAAAAAAGCTTGAAGTTAGTCCTTTTGGCAATGGAAGAACTGCTTGCAAATCATAAACAGCTACATTACCATGTTGTTTATCTATATTTTTTCTTTTCGACATAGTTCATTTTCTTCGTGGTGTGAAATGTAATCCTCATTTAATTTTTTTTCCATTTTCATCAGAATTGGAAAACGATGCGCAGAGATCACATTGATCTTTTTTCGGCTTAAAAAATGAAATATTAAATTCTTCCTTGAATATTCTGCGGAACATCATGGTGCTTCCAGGTGTTGAATGATTATTTTTACAGATTTCTTCATAGTCCTTGTATAAGTTGGCAATACTTTTACTGCTCTCTATAAACTCACGTGATGTTTGCGCGCGCAAGTAGTGGGACTCAATTTTTGGAATATCTTTTATAAATTGCCTTATTCCATCTTTGATTTCTGGGCTAACGCACTTGTGCTTATTATGCTTTCCACGATAATCAGGTTCCACAAATCCTTCTTCGCTCGTTTTTTTAATTACTGTTGCAATAACTTTATCATTTATGTCGAGAGTTGATTTAAAAAATTTTTTGCCTACTCGGATAAGTTTTGAGTCCATTTCCAAAAAAAAAGCTTTGTTTAAACTACGATAATTTTGAGTGCTTGAATATCTATATTTGGGGCTTATAGGTTTTGTGTGACTTGAAATGAATTCCCTTTGTCTTTGTAAGTCACTTGTATCCCAATACTTTTGAAATATTTGATAACGTGAAGATTCTGTTATTTTTTCGTTGCACCTAAAACAGCAGTTTTCTCCACAAGGAGTTCGCAGGCGCTTTTCTTTTATTTTATATGTACGATTATATAGCGAAGTATATGAATATCCTGAGTTTCGCAAATGCTGTTGGCGTTTTTGTTTCTTGTTTTGTGCCTTATAATTAGTAAGTTTTTTTCTTCCGTTAACCACTTCCTGCATTTCTATGTCCGAAGAACTGCTTTGACTTACTAACGATGGATTGAAATCGTCATTGGAATCACTGCTGAATGGATCTGCAGAGCTATAACTATTATTATCACTATGAATATCCTGTAAACGCAAAGGCGCAGAATAATGTTGTAGGTTTGGACACGTCATATTGAATTTTTATTAACTATTGTTGGTTTGACCAAAATAAAATACAATGATTTTTATATATTAATATTTTTATTATTATTGCAATGAGTAATTGATTTCGTTATCAACAAGTTTTTATGTTAAAGTAGATTTACTAAAAACACGATATCATGTAAATGGTTATAACTAAAGAATTTTTTCATGAAAAGGGTCGCAACTCAAAAAAAATTTGAACAATTTATTCATAAAAAGAGTAACATTTCGAATTAAAATTATAGAATAAAACAAATTTTATCAAAAAAATTGTATCAACTCAAAATACAACCAAATATAAATAAATCAGTTTGATTATTTTTAACATAAATAAAGGCTCAAATCAAAATAATACCTTTTTTATGAAAATATACGATTCTTACCTATTTCAACTTTTGTATTAACTCGAAATAATACCTTTTTGTTGAAATAAAGGTAATCACTACATTATTATGAATATGGTCTCAAAAGTGGTTTTCGAGATGAAAGAGTAAACGGAATACGTTGAAATTTTTACAGTAGATAGATATTGATGTTGTTTGCTGATTTATTGAAAAAAGTGATATTTTAAACATTTTGAGTTAATACCCTCTTGTTGATCAAGTGCGATATGTATATATT
Organism: Phyto melanocephala; assembly: GCA_941918925.1. Classification (NCBI taxonomy): domain Eukaryota; kingdom Metazoa; phylum Arthropoda; class Insecta; order Diptera; family Rhinophoridae; genus Phyto; species Phyto melanocephala. The sequence goes on from OW799237.1 coordinate 65,979,444, forward strand.
AACATAAGTAATACATATGTACATATATGTGTGGAATTCATATAATGAGTATTTTAGTTTTTTTTTTTTAATATCAAAATAATTGCTTCTAATTCGAGCTAATTGAATTTCTAATTGCATTAGCAGAAGTCAATTAGATGTCTAATTGTAAAGGTACATTTTTTTCTTATTGCTCTTATTTGACCTTTATTTAATAAAATTTTTTAATTAATTTTTCAAGCTCGAGGTCTTTATAAATCAACAAATATTTATAAAGACCTCGAGCTTGAAAAATCAATTAAAAAATTTTGGTAAATTTTTTTTTTTTGCTAATGGCAACTAATTTCAATAAGTTATACCATTGCACTTTAGGTCAAACGACACATTTTTCTGTGCTAAATTCCAAAAATCAACTTGCAGTTTGACTATTGTTGTTGTTGTTTTTTAATTCTAAGGACTTCAGAATAAAAAAAGTGATTTTTTTAACTAAATATTAATAACCATTATACAGCAGCGTGTCGAAGTCAACTGATTAAATTTTTTCTATAATTGTGTTCCTAAGTTAAGTAGTGCGTGGTCAACTTTAAGTGCGTATATCTCGGACTGTGTTTGTGATAATTTATTAGAGTAAAATGGAAAAGAAAGAGCCAAGTAATAAGATATATTTTTAATTTTAAATGTTTTATATATATGTCGCTATACTTAATAAATAACTCATTAGCGTAAACATCTATAAATAGTTAAATTTTTATAAAATTTTTATTTTCTGAAAGCTTTTAAAAAAATATACCCCATTTCTCCACTCTCAAATTGCACAAAATAATTAGAATATTATATAGTGAGTTATTTGGTATTTATCAAAAATTGCGATTTTTTGCGTTTTGCGAGTAATGCCTCTTTTTGTAAGGTAACCTCTGTATAAAAAAGATTGATCTTTTTGAAGTATGGCGAAAGGAAAGTACAAAAAAATAAAAAGTTGTTTTGAAACACGTATATGACAAACTTAAAACTTCGTCAATTTCTGATGAAATTGTGAAACAAATTACCAAACAAATTAATTTGTTTTGTGTGAAACTAGAACAAAAGTGGAAAAAGTGTCATAGAAAGACAAATGTATTCAAAAACCAAAACCAGGCATTGCTAAATGCTGAATTAAATATTGTGGTAGATGGCAAATACGAGGAGCTGACAAGTCAATTGTATTGAAAAGGAAAACTGATATACAAAACGATTTTTGGAAAAAACTCGGACTTCGCGTGCCCAGAATAGGTGGCTCAGGATCTACTAACGACGGAAACACTGATCGCCGAGCTTTCGCTGAACATGAATTTTTTTCAGAAATAACTGGTGTAGATAAGGATATTATATTTAGGTTCAAAATAATACTGATTTGTTTATCCTGTCAGTTCGAAATAAATTTAGAGAAATTTGAATTATATTGTTTCGAAAGAGCAAAACTTTTTCAGGAGCGATATCCCTGGTTGCCAATGACTTCTGAGGTTCACAAAATGTTAATTCACTTAAAGCAAATAATAGAAAATGCTCCATTTCCAATTGGATTTTTTGGAGAAGGTGCTGCTGAATCTCGTCATAAAATATACAAAGCCGATCGCCTATTTCACGCGCGTAGAAACACCCGCACCAATAACCTACTAGATGTATTTAATAGGGCCATGGATACTTTAGATCCATTAATTTCCACAATATTTTTAAACAGACGCATTCAAAAAAGAGCACGCTCCACGTTACAACCTGAAGTAATTGAACTATTATGTTGCTGCGAACCAACAGAAGAACTTCACCATAACGAACAAGACGACGAAAATAATGAAAGTGAAGAAGCCTCCTTTGAATTAATTTTACAAAGTGAATTGGATATAAACAATTAATAAATATTTTAGTATTAAAAAACAAATTAATTAATTCTATACACTGTGTTTAAATAAACAAGTGCTAGAGGGTTAATTTTTGGTCACTTATGGGTTAAATTCCATTTTTTTTATTGGAACCATCCATAATTATATAATTCATATAATAACTGTTTCGACTACTCTTATAATGTAGTCGTAATTAATTTTGCACAGAAAAAGTAGTCTTTGACCTAATGTGCACTGGAATAAAAATTTCAATTATCTAATGGGAATTAGTTGAACTAATTCTAATTGTTTGATGAATTAGAGATTTTTACAAAAGAAGGTTAATTAGCAATCATTAGCATTATCTAATCATTACTTAACATCTTTGTTCTTTTGTATACCGTCTGTCCGTGTGTATGTTAAAATCATCTTTTTGAAGCCCCCCGATATCACCTGGACCCGGGTGAGGTATTAATATATCAAAAACCGGTATTGAAAATCAGACACATCGGTACATAAACAACTGAGATATGAGCACAAACCCACGACCACCTCAATTTTTTTAACAAAAACAACATACATACAAACGTGTATACTGGTTATTTTTTTTAATCTTTTTTTTATTTTTTATTTTACATATTATTTATATTTTTATTATATTTTTTTAAATTTTTTTTTATTTTTTTTTGGTTTTATATTTATTATTTATATTTTAATTTTTTTTTTTAATTTATTTCTTAATTTTTTTTTTTTAATTTTTTTAACATACATACGTATTTTTATATTTTTACAATGGGATGTTTTTCTATATGTATGTTTTCTATATGTATGTACGTATTTCATATGGGATAAATGTTAATACACACTACTTTTATTGCATGACTACACGTTGTGAAGGGTATATAAGATTCGGCACGGCCGAATATAGCACTCTTACTTGTTATTTCTATATTAAGGCGTCACAACGGACCGTAATGGTCTCCGGGTGAGGGTAACTTTGCACCAGCCTTACCTATCTACCTATTAAAAAACAAAAGAAAACTTTTAATAAACTCATCTATATGTATATCGTCCTTTGAAAATTATTGTGTTCCATATGTAAAGGTTTTATGTGCCACATGGAACATAACAATTTACGAATTTCAGACTGATGATGAATCATCGCATAGCCCGAATGCAAAGAGCTACAGACATGAAATTTGGACAATCTGTACCTCTTTCAACGTATAGCTCCACTAAGAAGGGGTTTTTGCAAATTCGTACTTTAAGGGGTAAAATCGGTGATCATATATCTGCTAAACGGATACAAATTAAATTGAAAAAGTATTGTAATTTGCACAAAATATAAGCAGACAGGTGTCTGGTCTTTTTTTGAATTTTCAACCACTAAGGGGAAAAACGGGTAAAAACTATAATTTGGTACTATTTTGGTACCCTATGTACCAACTACTAAATACATAAGGCTAGGAAAAAAGTTTTAACTATATTAGTTAGTCCGCGAAAAAAATTAATGGTATTTCAACACTTTTTTAAATTCGTATGAATAAGGGGTAAAAATTGTCCCTATTTTTGGCACTTCTCTTAAAAGAAACTTTTCTAATAATATTCAATGGGACAAAATAAATATGGACAATTATTTAGGTTAAATTTTTGGAAACTTTTTTTGGGCCAAAAAAGGTACCAAAAAGGGGAAAATTCCGGAAAATTTGTGTAATTCCTTATTAGACGGCAGATTTTCACAAAATTTTTAATTGGGATTTCACCAGACATAAAAAATTATGTAACTAAGTAAAAATTAAAACACACTCATAACAGGGTAGAGAGGGCAAAAATCGATAAAAGAGTTTGGTACTTTTTAGAACATAATTACTTATGTATATGCAAAATAGAGTAGATTTACTCAATTTAAATCATATCTATTAAAATATTTTGTTACAAAGATATTTGAATATTTTAAACTTGAAATTTATACATTGATATGGAAAACCCAAAAAGGTACTTTTCTGTTTTTTGTGTACTTTTTGTATTATCTACGCTTATGAAGATAAATAGAACTTCGAAATTAGAGACTATTGATCCGAGTTTAGGTTGAAAATGTTATGGGCGACCGAAAAGGTACTTTTTTGAATTTTTATGATACTTTCTATTTTTTCTACGTTTATGAAGGTAGGATTGTACAATCAAGGTCTATTGATTCCAGGTGAGACTAAAAATGTTATAGGCGACCTAAAAACTACTTTTTTGAATTTTTTATTGTAATTTTTGTGTGTTATACGTTTATGGAGACAGAATTTTGAAATAAGGGGCTATCGGTTCAAATTGAGAACAAAAATGGTAAGGGAAAAACAAAAGGTTCCTTTTCGCATTTTTATTGTACTTTTTGTATTATGTATTACGTTTGTAAACATACATATATTCTTAAAATTAGTGATTTTTAATCCGAATTCTAACTCTAAGTGTTATGGACGACAAAAAATTCTTATTTTTATGGCATTATTTTGCAGCTTTTATATTCGGTATACATAGAATTCTGAAAGTAGGTACTAATAATCCATGTTAGCTTTAAAGATTATAGTGAATAACATATAATTATAATGAATTTAAAATATATCCTCGATATATCCTCACTGCACTCTTTTTTCTAACTAAAATGAATCATAATTTTAACCAGAAAACGATTAGTAAATTAAAATGAACTAGAGTATTCAGTAAATAGTAAGAACAGCGCTATCGAAGTTGCAGGCAATATGCTAGTGCCTGAATAAAATCCAAATTATAATTTTGACTGTATTTTAATGAATGTGTTAAATAAAATTGTTTGATTTAACAGATTTTTTTTCAATCAATGAGTAAATACTATTTTGTGTATGATATAGAAAATGTATGTTTTTAATTATTTCGCTATATGCATACTACAAACAGGACAAAACTACAAGACGAAAATTCCCTTTTTAATTTAACGTAACACACAAGAGGCAACCGTTTTTTATCCATTTTATTTGCCTCTCATATAATGTGCTTTGAAAAATGCCAAATATACAAGAGAGAGAGCCCGAAAAACCACTGAACCCTATGACCTCACTTATTTGGATCATACATTTTTTTAAGTCTTAATTATTTTAAGTAAATGTGGTAAATGTGACGCCAAAGTAACTTTTATATGTAAGTAGTGTTAAATACACCCCACAAAGTGGTTTTCTGTAGGAATGGGAAACTTTATCTTAGATAATAATACCTTGACAGATGAAAAATAACTATTCGAAAAAATGAAGTCTTGCAATTTTTAAAATCAACTACATATTCCCATTTTCGATGATTTACCTCACGAATGCTTTTTTTTGTTAGTAATTTAATATCTCATTTATGGTACAAACATTTACGAATTTGATTATTTAGTTGTTTTAATAACATATAAGACTGTCCTTTTTGTTGTTGAAAATAAAAATTTTCTTAATATTAATCAAATCATATCTATTAATAGGCAAGTCGAGTTACGCGGCTTACGCCCACATTATACAACCGATTTTAATAAACACAAGTAAGAGCACCCCCACGATAGAATCCTAGGTCTTATCTAGAACGAAATTATATATGCATGGGCGCGGTACTTCTCACTTTTCCAATTAAATATAAAATTGTGTTGTAACTGAAATTAAACGCGGTGAAAGTTATATTTCAAAATTCTATTAAATTGACACAGACATACAAATCATATTTTAGTAGATGGGAGTGGCACACATATAACCCGCCCATTTACAAAAAACACACTAAAAATTAAAAAAAAATAATTGAAGCCCGAAACCATTTTAATTTTGATTTCAAAATGTTTTTCTTTAACTTGAAAATTTCAAAAATTGCGTGTTTTTTATTTTATTCGCAAACTTTAAACAAGTTCTAATTAAAGGAAAAATACAAGTTCTTCCAGTTTAATAAAATTTGTAAACATCTATAGTATAGAACCTCATAATAATTGTAATCGTTTAATAATACAAAATAAATATACATATAAATAGCATAGTATGGATGGTGGTCATTGAAGTTGGCGAGTCAAAATAATTTTTGCTAATGAAATCAACTTAGATATAAGAAAACAGAAAATAAAATTCTTGTCCAATCGAATGGTTGGGTGCTTGCAATCGATCTTTTCTTTTGCAGTTATACAGTTTCTATCGATGGAATCATAATGTCTTACTGCTGACTAAACATCAATACTCAGAAACTAAATTCTATAGATGCAATCATAAAGCTCTTCTATCACAACTAAACTATACTATTGGCCAAAGTTCAGTTATTTGCAACAATCCTCTATGTAGAAAAAACCTTACATTTCTGGTATTACGATTATAGCCAAAAGACACAATATGCGGGGTAAATTTTTCAAAAAATTTGTAATGTTATACTTTTTGCAACACATTGATTTGAGCAATTTTTAGAGAAACTTACTTCTTTACTCAAGGAATATGCCCGTGAAATTCGATTGCTCTATGTTTTTGCGTTACGTGCTGACAATAATAATAATTTTAATGGACACCATTTCGATCGTTTAAAGTGTCAGATTTTTTTGATATATTAAAAATATTTTGTTAACTCTCACACCCTAGCTTTTTTCGTTCGAGCTCTATCGTACTTTTAATAGACGATGGAAATAGATAGATGGAAATAGCTAGATCATTTTAAAATAATACAAGGACTCCAGGACTCAGAAAATTTGTTCCTTGTGGCATTTAAAAATATATTTCCATGTGTTCTAAATGGAATGACAAAATGAATCTATCCAAACGTATTTACAAATGTGCCAAGATTCATAGAAAAAATTTAGTGCCAGGGCTAAGGTTAAGAAAATAAATAAAGAAAAAAGCACGAAAGCGAATTTTATTATTTCTATGAAGGCACCACTTCAGAACTCATAGTAGGATAGGAATTAAGTTTTAAAGTCAAGATTAAGCAGTTCGTACGAAAAATAAATCAAATATTATATTTAAAGAGCTTTATCTCTTACTGTTGTCAGGAAAATATGTACATATACACGTACATACTTATATATGTATGTATGTGCGTTTTGAACATCTGTATAAAGCTGGTTTTAAATGTAAAATAGTCCTGCTAATATAATAAAAGTGAATGTTTTGATGTCTGTTACTCCATCACGCAACAGCGACTGAACGGAACTAAACCAAATTCGGCACTCAAATAAATATTTAACAACAACAACCTAGATTAACACATATTTTACCCTTTATAACGATAACTAAGCAAACTTGTTCAAGGGATTCGGGTGTCCAAAACTAACACGTTCTGGTGAAAAAAATTAAATCATCCAACGTCGTCTATAGAAGTATTTTGTCTTAAATATTTGCATTTCCAATTCTATTCGATCAATATAATAGATTGTTTGCTTAAAAGTTTTGATATTTTTACTAAATCACGCAAAAATTACTAAGCGGATTTAAATTAAATTTGCCACACAACTAAATTATCATTTGAAGAGTCTACCTTTCATTCCGATAGCTACGCCGACAAAGTCTCGGTCACAGGCTAGTATAGAAATAAATTTAAAAGGTTTTACAAAATGCGGATGAAACCGAATGCATAGCACCAAGGCACATTTAACCAAGAGTGGAACGTAACAAAAATCACTTCTACTTATAAAGATAAATGCTTTAATATTAACTTTTATTACTCTCTCCGAACTTAACAAAATTGTTCTTTGTTTCGAATCACAATTTGCTCAAAATTTTACTTGATCTTGAAAAAATTTCAGCCACTTTTATTGAACATCACACACGCCTCCATACTTTGCGACTTTGTATTCCTCTTTCACGTTTCTCGAAATTTGTATCGCACCAGCAATTCGACAAAAAGACATAAATCGGCCTCTTCAGTTATTAACCACTTTTAAAAAATTATCTGTCATTTTCCAATAAATCCATAAGTTTAAGCCTCCTTAGAAGATGAATTGCGTAGTACAATATGAATTGTTTCGTTTTTTCCATACGAAAAATATCAGACAAAATCTTAGATTTTTCTAATGACAGTCCTCAACAGTTCTGCAGTTTATTTGCATTTTTCCATTTACCACGCCGGCACGTTAAAATTGCACAAATTATTGAAAAATAATTTTTTTCTTGTAAATTTCTTATTTGTTTAAAATTTTTTATGTATTTGTCATAGAAATTTTATTAATTTTTTTTTGAATTTAAGGAGCGACACATCCGTTTCTGGCTAAAGAAATTGAAAAATGTTCGTTCAAAATTTTTTCGTTCGGTAGACTTTTTTTATTTAAAATAAATCAAGCAAAGGTGACTTTGTTAGAATATTTATTTTTGTAATTATTAATAGTAAAGTATGTAATTTAGAACAATTTAAATTGGGGAAGATACATTTTCAGTAAAAAGGATAATAACATTGGATCCACTTTAATAATTTTCAAAAGTTTTATATCATTGGAGAGGCTGAAAGTTTACTTCTTCCACGCATAAAATATCTTTTTTGTTGGTTTACTATGTTAGGTATTAATATATCGTCGACTTAATGCAAACCTGCTAACTCCCTTTCAGCAAATTTTACAGGAGAGACAAAAAACGTGTTATATTTCATATTTGTAGTTTGAGAGGAAAGCCAAAAATATAGTTGGTGTATTTAGTGGTATTCTTCATGTTTGACTACAATTTACAAAAATAGAAAACAAAAAAAAAAAACAAATTGGAGTTAAAAACTGAACTAATAATGTACTGGATTTAGCAGTTTTTCTTACAAAATTATTTTTTGTGATAGGATTTAGCAGATTTTCTTATCAAACCTGCAATACTTAAGTTTAAGAAAATCTACATGCTGGTCGACGATGCGTATCTTTCTCTATCACACGGCATCGAAATCTTAATTTAATTAAAAAGTGGATTTAGCAGGTTTGCATATTAAGCCGACGATATATATCGATGGTCACAAGCAGAAAGGCCCTAACTCACTTTTTACGATATTGAGTTTTTCAGTGATTTCAATACATTTCACACAAATACACCTCGACACAAAAATTTAACGCAATATTATCCAAAATAGCAGTTTTAAATACAATAAATTTTACAAAAGAAATTACATTATGACAATACAGTTTCCATTTCGTTTTTAGTTTCTCATTACGTAAATAAAAATAAAAATCTTATATAAAGCGGTGAATTCCACGTTTCGCTTCTTTTCTAATTGAAAGTTTATGATGGCACTAAATTTTGTTATTCATATATCTTCGTATATTCACACATGTCTACACATTTCTGATAAAACTATTTCAGATGCATATAAAGACTTTTGGAAGTCAACAGCTCTTAAGTACTTTAACACACTGGCAAGAAAATCCCGAGTGCATTCTCAACATATTTCTACAGTGTCAAACATAAGTCATAAAAAATGTTTATTTGTAGTTCTAATATGATAATTGTATGATATTTTTGTTAACAATAACTGACATATAATACTTATGTTTCAACAACAATTACAGGATGTTGCTCTTAGAGTTTATTTAAGCCGCTAATACATGGCATGATTTAAGGCCAAACTATATTATGCTTTTGCTGGCTTAAGCAAATGTGCGGATACACAAAATTAAATGTATGCAACTATATTGTACTTAAGAAACTTTTCGCAAAGTTTCGTCAAGTGTCATTTGCTTAAGCAAACTGCGAATCTGATCGTACTTTGCTTACGAAAATAGATTTTCATTTGATATGTACACACTGTTGCATTATTTAGCACTTTTTTTATTAATGTTGTCATTTGTTTTTTTAAGTGAGTGAAAAAATATATAAATTTAATAGTTTATAGTAAAATATTTTTACATTTTACACATTAAATAATAATTTTGTGACTATATCAATATATTTAGGAAATACAGAAATAAAACAACTTTTGCAAAAGTACAAATATTTGCAACTAATCATAGTAAGTATTTAAGTTTAAAAAGTACAATATATCCACCGACAAGTCTTTAAAAATTTGCTTAAGCATTTGACAGACTTTTCGTTGGTTTTTGACATTAGCTTAAACCAGCAAAAGCATAATATAGTTAGGCCTTTACACCTGACTTGTCAAATTCGGCACTGCTAAAAACAACCATGTCGTGTGTTACCTTTAAAACATTACTCGGCTGCATATAACTTAATATCATGTTCGAACAACCAGCGAACCAAACGAAATGCTAAATGTACATAAACTAATACAAACAAAACTACTGTCACTTAAACTGCTGTAAATATAACTGAAATATAATTATAATGTAAATTAAGCTATTTAAAATAAATCTGTAACAATATTTAATTTTGTTCATCTTTTGTGGTCGAATAAAAAAATTAATTAAAATAATTATTGTACATGCAGAATAAAACAGGGTACACTTTACAAAGTAAGTACCTGTAGCTGATCAGTTGTTCGTTTTTGCTTTTAACTATCAAAAGATATGATATTTTGTATGTAAAGTTTAACATTGATTGAATTCGTTAATGTGATTTCTTGTTAAATGTTCTTGGATTAATAGTTTATATTTTTATACCCACCACCAAAAAAATGGTGGGGGTATATTCATTTTGTCATTCCGTTTGTAACACATCGAAATATACATTTTAGACCCCATAAAGTATATATATTCTGAATCGGGGTTTGATTTGATGACGATCTAGCTATGTCCGTCCGTCTGTCCGTCTGTTGAAAGCACGATAGAGGTCGCACCGAAAAAGCTAGAGGGCTCAAATTTTGCCAGAATCTTTCCTATAGACAAGGTTTGTTTGGTATTGAAAATGGGCTAAATCGGAATATTAGGAAGAGAGTTATAGCTCGTAAAGCAAGAATAGGTCGAAAAAACCATGTCCTGCTAGCATCGAATAAAATGGAATTGTGTCCAAACGGATAAACGTAGAGTCACGAATATATATTTCTCGAGTCAAAAGAATATTTCTCCCCAAAAATTGCTTAAATCTATGCATTAGAAAAGGAGTTATAGATCAAAATGTACGAAAATTTATACCGCACAGTGTATATTTGAAATTTAAAACGTAATAAAACTGACAAAACTATATGTACGATTCTGAAATTTTGCAAACATGGCTTTTTAGTCAAAGTCTTCGTTATAACGGAAGATAAATGTGCCACGCCCACTTTTTTCTTTAAATTTTTAAATAAAAAAAAAGTCTTATATATTAGCATTTATTCATTGCAGACAGAATCATTTGTTGAAGGCGCCACTACATTTTGCAAACAATGAGGATAATTGATGTCTTTGCTAAATATCACGTAGAACACTAGATGGCTCTAGTAATATTTTTGATAACATCCTAAAAATGTGCATCAGTAAATTTAAAATATGTATTTGAATATCTAAAATAAATTTTTTAACTAAATTATATTTTTATCTATGTACTCTTTTGTAAAAGCTGGCTAAATTTTAGGGGCGATTTTGGTGATTTTGAATAAAACACAAATTATTTAGGAAATTATTATCATATCTTTTTATAATGACAATATTTGTATGGTTTAATTATGTATGAAATAAAATATCGGCGAAATGGCCGCCGCACAATGGACCATTCTACGAGAAGGCGGCCAAAACTCATTTTTTCATTCGAATGTAGACACTAGTGTACCTCGTGAGCCAAAAAATTGAAACTTTATTTCACATACATATATTACCGAGAACAGGGTGATTCAAAATAACAATTTTAAGTATTTTGCTAAAACGGGAAATTTATTAGTAAGATTTTGATTTTTAAACTTCTAGTGTTGTATAATTTTAAAATTTGTTAACCATTATTACATGAAAATAAATTGTTTTTAATGTTTAGAAATATTTTTTTTTTATTTTTAGGTTCAAATTTTCCTAAATTCCCATTTTTAATACACCATAACTTCTAGAGAACATAAGATAACAAAAAGAAATTAGCACCATTTAGTAGATAAAACTCTCCTCTATACCCCTATACCCCATTGTATACCTGAAACGATCCGATAATGATCACCAGACCAATTTTTGTGACGCAAGGTCAAATATTTTTTGCAAAATTTTAGTAAAAGAGCTAAACAAATTTTTTGGTAAAGTGTTTTTTTTTAAGTATTTTAGTTTTTATACCCGCAACAAAAAAATGGTATATATATATTCTTAATCGGGGTTTTATTTGATGACGATCTAGCTATGTCCGTCCGTCTGTCCGTCTGTTAAAAGCACTATAGAGACCCCATCGAAAAAGCTAGTGGGCTCAAGTTTTGCCAGAATATGTCTTATACACAAGGTTTGTTTGGAATAAAAAATTGGCTAAATCTGAATAAAAGAAAGAAAGTTATAGCTCGTAATGCAAGATTAGGTCGAAAGAACCGTGTCCTTCTAACATCGAATAAAATGGTGTAGTGTCCACCAGCATCAACGTAGAGACATGAAACTACAGATATAAACTACCTGAGCAAAAACAATATTTTTACCCGAAAATTGTTTAAATGCATGAATTAGGAAGGGACTTAGAGATTAAAATGTATGAAAATTTATACCGCTCAGTGTATTTTTCTGTATGTTCAAAATTTTAAACCTAATAAGAATGACAAAATTTGATCTACGATTCTGAAATTTTGCAGGAATTGCTTTTTGGTCAAGGCTTTGTTCTGACGGAAAATAAATGTGACACGCCCACTTTTACGCCCACCTCCCATACAACGTTTTCTCTCAAATTCTTATGATTTCTCTATAAATCGAGATTTTGGAATAATAAAGGACTATATTGAAATATCTATGTTGTATTTATTAGCATAAATAACTTCGACACACCTACTGTTAATGAAATTTAAATTTATAAAACCGACAAAATGAGAGGTATGATGATAAAATTTTCTATGGAAATCCTTTTAGTCAATGTAATTGGTATGCCAGAAAACTTAGGTGACACGCCCACTCTTACGCCCACATCCTATATAATGCTTTATCTCGAATTCAGACAATTTCTCAATGAATATAGATTTTAAAATAATAAAGGACTATATTGAAATATCTAAGTTAGATATATTAGCAGAAATTATACTGACACGCTTACTTTAGCGCCCACTTTCACTGAAACACTAAATTTACGAAAACATTTTAGCAGCATATCGAAGTTATAAAGGGTGGTGAAATTTTAAGGGCCGATGTTGATTTTGAATAAAACACAAATTATTTAGGAAATTATTATCATTACTTTTTGTAATGATAATACTTGTATGGTTCAATTATGTATGGAACAAAGTATCGGCCAAATGGCCTCCGCGACCTCAACGGCACACCTCGATCCGATAGTCCAACTTTTTAATAACACTGTTGATGCTCAATTGTTGGGCACGATGATGAGTCGAAGTTGACTGTTTTTTTTCCACACTATCGTGAAAAACAGCAATGCTTCCCACTTAACGAATTAAGAAGGCATTCATAGATGTTTTAACATTTTAAACATACCTGTTTAAAATTTAAAATTTAACCACCCTCTACAAAGAAAGTGATACATATTTTATTATAAAGAGATTATTCCAAGCGATTAACAAAATAATTAATATTGTGCTTTATATGTACACAAAATTGGTGGTGGGTATAAAAGATTCGGCACAGCCGAATATAGTGCTCTTACTAGTCATTTATAAGAAGGGCTTGGAAAACGGGAATTCTCGCCCGGGAAATCCCGAAAAATTATTCTTAAGTATTCATTAGAAAAACGGGAAATTAAGCATTTGCAGTTTAATTAAAAATACATATTTTTATTAAAAGACTTATAATAATGCCCCTAATTTTGAATGTTTTAAATTGTTAGTTGTTACTACCAATAGGCTAATTCACTATTATATATATATTATATTGTCACTAAGTCAGAACCTACCAGAAACTTACAAAATGTTTGGAGGTTTCGTATCCGATTGCAACATTTTTAGACCTTTTCAAAATTTTTAAAAATTATAACGTTATGACACTTGGAAACTTTGGTAATTAGCCAAATACATATGTATTTGTAGTTTTTGTAATATAACAATAAGTTCTGAACTATATCTTAAGTTTCAAGTTAGTAAACGACTCAGTGAGAATTAATTTTTTCATTAAAAAAGTCGTGATTTTTTTTTTTTTTTTTGGTTTTCAATAGAGTATTAATACTCTATAATAATTTATTTTCTAACTACATACCTCAACAGTTTAAAAATAGTTTAATTATACCAATTCACAAACCCGAAACTGACACTACAATAGTTAGTTCATATCGTCCCAGTTTTGGATAATATAATAGCAAACAGGGTATGGCTATTTGTTTCTTCTAATAAACTAGTAAATGGCCGTCAATTTTGTTTAAGAAAGGGGAGCTCGACAATGGAAAGTCTTCTATATGTAGACTATCAAATAGCAAAGTCCCTCTCGTTAAGAAAACATGCGTATTCAAGTGAAATTGTGTACGACACTTGGGGATTTTTTTGTTATCATTTCCTTAGAAGCCTAATAAACTGACAAAATATTTATAAATATAAGTATGTTATGTTTATTTCATTAAGTAGTTTATCTGATTGTAAGACTTGATATGATATTTTCATACACATCCATACACACACACACACACACTTATTTTTGCAAATATAAATTTTACCGAGTTATCAGCCAAAGAAGGTTAGGTAGAACTATTTATGACACTTTATTGATATTTGGTAAGTTACAAATAGTTTCAACATGTTTTTAATTTTTTAATAATTGGCACATGATTTCTGAAGTCATATTAAATAAAATATTTATTTTAGTTCTTAATCTTAATCAATATATTTGAATCTAACAACGGGTCAATAATTACTTCAATAACTTAAGTTCGTTCAAGTTGTCAGCATGAGGCCTTTAGAATTTTTTATTTATTAATTTGGCTTTGCAACTTTGTTATTTGGCTTTAATAAATAATATAATGATGAATGCATGTGAATAGATTTTGGCTACTAAGTTTTGTAGCTTAAAATATTGTGAACGTCATGTGCTATTTCACATAATGGTAGGTAGGTGGTAGGTAGGTAAGGCTGGTGTAAAGTTACCCTCACACCTTCACTCGGAGACCATTACGGTCCATTGTGACGCCTTAATAGAGAGAAGAATAGAAATATTTAGGATAGAAGAGAAAGAGAAGCAGACAATTCCAGAGTCTCCGGCGGGAATCGAACCCGCAACCCCTAAACAACTGACTTGTCCTTTACTGACTGGTCCACAGGGGCACTCATTTCACATAATACTTTATGTGATTTGTATTTGGAAAAAGTAAAAAATTCTTTTAACTTGTCATTACTGCTTTAAAATATTGATCTTTGCTATTTCGGTTTTCATTATTTTATTTTCTTAATCATGAAATTTTTCTGATCGTTGTTTGATTTAGAGGAAAATGATTGACAAATGTATGATTGTATGTAAATGTAAAAATAAATGACATTCTCTTAGCTTTGTTCAAGGCATATTCATAGGGTATATGCATCCCGGCAACAAACACAACGATTTACAAGTAAGAGCACTATATACGGCTGTGCCGAATTTTTTTACCCACCACCATTTGATGTACTTTTATAGCACAAAATGTATTATTTTTTGTTTTGCGAATACACAAATATGTCGAAATTTGTCGATTTGCAGAGCAAATTATTTCAAGAAATTCTGATTTCAACCAAGATCATGCGATTTAACGCCCAGCAATTTTTTTCTTTGAGGTTGTGTGAAATCTCTGGTTTATGCGAATAAACCAGAAAAAATTCCGCAGACCTAAACCTAATGCGTCATCGGTAAGATACAGTCATATCTCGGTGAAAAAGTTATGGAAAATTTCATGTATAGAGTAATGGTCTTTCATCGGAGTCGTGGGGGCTATTTGATGGATATTTATTTGGTATTGGTACTACAGTTAAATTTAGGGCTCGAAAGGCATTTTATTATATTAAGCCTTTTAATTAAGTTAGACTATAGGTATGCCTAGAACTTTTAGTGTATCGACCCTGGACAGTTTAAAATTCGTGGATTGTATGTTACATGTACAGTTCTTAAGTCTACACAAATATGTGAATGAACTTACATTTGGTTTTCGAGAGGGTGGCACCCGAGAAGTCACACCAAGTATTTATATTATCGAAAACATTGTTTATGTTGAGTTTAAGGTTTTTATCTTGATCCGAACAAATTAAAATCATCTGCGTAGGCATAAAAGTCAATTTCATTGTAATGAGATATTATTTGGCTTAGTTTGTTGTATGCAGTTATAAAAAGTATGCCAAAAAATGGAGAACCCTGCGGTATACCGTTTGAAAGTGGAAAAGAAGATGAGTAACATTTTTGAATCCGAAAAGTTATGTTCCGGTTGGTCATGAGGTTCATGATATATTGACAGCCATACCCTGTTTGCTATTATATTATCCAAAACTGGGACGATATGAACTAACTATTGTAGTGTCAGTTCCGGGTTTGTGAATTGGTATAATTAAACTATTTTTAAACTGTTGAGGTATGTAGTTAGAAAATAAATTATTATAGAGTATTAACACTCTATTGAAAACCAAAAAAAAAAAAAAATCACGACTTTTTTTAAATGAAAAAATTAATTCTCACTGAGTCGTTTACTAACTGGAAACTTAAGATATAGTTCAGAACTTATTGTTTTATTACAAAAATTACAAATACATATGTATTTGGCTAATTACCAAAGTTTCCAAGTGTCATAACGTTATAATTTTTAAAAATTTTGAAAAGGTCTAAAAATGTTGCAATCGGATACGAAACCTCCAAACATTTTGTAAGTTTCTGGTAGGTTCTGACTTAGTGACAACACGACCCTAAAGGATACCCTTGTGAATTAGCCCATTGGTAGTAACAACTAACAATTTAAAACATTTAACATTAGGGACAATATTATAAGTCTTTTAATAAAAATATGTATTTTTAATTAAAGTAAATGTTTAATTTCCCGTTTTTCTAATGAATACTTAAGAATAATTTTTCGGGATTTCCCGGGCGAGAATTCCCGTTTTCCAAGCCCTTCTTATAAATGACTAGTAAGAGCACTATATTCGGCTGTGCCGAATCTTTTATACCCACCACCAATTTTGTGTACATATAAAGCACAATATTAATTATTTTGTTAATCGCTTGGAATAATCTCTTTATAATAAAATATGTATCACTTTCTTTGTAGAGGGTGGTTAAATTTTAAATTTTAAACAGGTATGTTTAAAATGTTAAAACATCTATGAATGCCTTCTTAATTCGTTAAGTGGGAAGCATTGCTGTTTTTCACGATAGTGTGGAAAAAAAACAGTCAACTTCGACTCATCATCGTGCCCAACAATTGAGCATCAACAGTGTTATTAAAAAGTTGGACTATCGGATCGAGGTGTGCCGTTGAGGTCGCGGAGGCCATTTGGCCGATACTTTGTTCCATACATAATTGAACCATACAAGTATTATCATTACAAAAAGCAATGATAATAATTTCCTAAATAATTTGTGTTTTATTCAAAATCAACATCGGCCCTTAAAATTTCACCACCCTTTATAACTTCGATATGCTGCTAAAATGTTTTCGTAAATTTAGTGTTTCAGTGAAAGTGGGCGCTAAAGTAAGCGTGTCAGTATAATTTCTGCTAATATATCTAACTTAGATATTTCAATATAGTCCTTTATTATTTTAAAATCTATATTCATTGAGAAATTGTCTGAATTCGAGATAAAGCATTATATAGGATGTGGGCGTAAGAGTGGGCGTGTCACCTAAGTTTTCTGGCATACCAATTACATTGACTAAAAGGATTTCCATAGAAAATTTTATCATCATACCTCTCATTTTGTCGGTTTTATAAATTTAAATTTCATTAACAGTAGGTGTGTCGAAGTTATTTATGCTAATAAATACAACATAGATATTTCAATATAGTCCTTTATTATTCCAAAATCTCGATTTATAGAGAAATCATAAGAATTTGAGAGAAAACGTTGTATGGGAGGTGGGCGTAAAAGTGGGCGTGTCACATTTATTTTCCGTCAGAACAAAGCCTTGACCAAAAAGCAATTCCTGCAAAATTTCAGAATCGTAGATCAAATTTTGTCATTCTTATTAGGTTTAAAATTTTGAACATACAGAAAAATACACTGAGCGGTATAAATTTTCATACATTTTAATCTCTAAGTCCCTTCCTAATTCATGCATTTAAACAATTTTCGGGTAAAAATATTGTTTTTGCTCAGGTAGTTTATATCTGTAGTTTCATGTCTCTACGTTGATGCTGGTGGACACAACACCATTTTATTCGATGTTAGAAGGACACGGTTCTTTCGACCTAATCTTGCATTACGAGCTATAACTTTCTTTCTTTTATTCAGATTTAGCCAATTTTTTATTCCAAACAAACCTTGTGTGTAAGACATATTCTGGCAAAATTTGAGCCCACTAGCTTTTTCGATGGGGTCTCTATAGTGCTTTTAACAGACGGACAGACGGACGGACATAGCTAGATCGTCATCAAATAAAACCCCGATTAAGAATATATATATACCATTTTTTTGTTGCGGGTATAAAAACTAAAATACTTAAAAAAAAACACTTTACCAAAAAATTTGTTTAGCTCTTTTACTAAAATTTTGCAAAAAATATTTGACCTTGCGTCACAAAAATTGGTCTGGTGATCATTATCGGATCGTTTCAGGTATACAATGGGGTATAGGGGTATAGAGGAGAGTTTTATCTACTAAATGGTGCTAATTTCTTTTTGTTGTCTTATGTTCTCTAGAAGTTATGGTGTATTAAAAATGGGAATTTAGGAAAATTTGAACCTAAAAACAAGTAAAAGCGCTATATTCGGCCGTGCCGAATCTTATATACCCTTCACAACGTGTAGTCTTGCAATAACAGTAAATTCACGTATGTATGTTAAAAAAAACAAAAAAAAATAAAAAATAAAAAAAAAATTTAAAAAAAAAAAAATTTAAAAAAAAAATTAAAAAAAAAAAATTATTATATACATATATAATATATATAAAACAAAAAAAAATAAAAAAAAAATTAAAAAAAAAAAAATAAAAAAAATAATAATAAAAATATATATAATATATTAAATAAAAAATAAAAAAAAAATAAAAAAAAAAATTAAAAAAAAAATTTTAAAAAAATTTAAAAAAAAATTTTTTTGCCTCAGCTGGGATTCGATGCCACGTTTTCTCTAACCAGTATACACGTTTGTATGTATTTATGTTGTTGTTGTAATGTTCTTTTTATGAAAAGAAAATCGAGGTGGTCGTGGGTTTTTGCTCATATCTCAGTTGTTTATGTACCGATGTTTCTGATTTTCAATACCGATCTACTCCCGAATATTTCTGATATTTTAATACCTTACCCGGGTCCAACCTATGTCGGGGGGCTTCAAAAAGTTGATTTCAACATACACACGGACAGACGGTCAGACGGACAGACGGACAGACGGACAGACGGTCAGGGCTTAATCGACTCCTCTATTCATAAGCTTTCAGAAAATATATACTTTATGGGGTCGGAAATGAAAATTGTAGAAATTTCACACGGAATGACAAACCTATATATACCCTTTTTCACTGTGTGAAGGGTATAATAAAAAAAAATATTTCTAAACATTAAAAACAATTTATTTTCATGTATTAATGGTTAACAAATTTTAAAATTATACAAAACTAGAAGTTTAAAAATCAAAATCTTACTAATAAATTTCCCGTTTTAGCAAAATACTTAAAATTGTTATTTTGAATCACCCTGTTCTCGGTAATATATGTATGTGAAATAAAGTTTCAATTTTTTGGCTCACGAGGTACACTAGTGTCTACATTCGAATGAAAAAATGAGTTTTGGCCGCCTTCTCGTAGAATGGTCCATTGTGCGGCGGCCATTTCGCCGATATTTTATTTCATACATAATTAAACCATACAAATATTGTCATTATAAAAAGATATGATAATAATTTCCTAAATAATTTGTGTTTTATTCAAAATCACCAAAATCGCCCCTAAAATTTAGCCAGCTTTTACAAAAGAGTACATAGATAAAAATATAATTTAGTTAAAAAATTTATTTTAGATATTCAAATACATATTTTAAATTTACTGATGCACATTTTTAGGATGTTATCAAAAATATTACTAGAGCCATCTAGTGTTCTACGTGATATTTAGCAAAGACATCAATCATCCTCATTGTTTGCAAAATGTAGTGGCGCCTTCAACAAATGATTCTGTCTGCAATGAATAAATGCTAATATATAAGACTTTTTTTTTATATAAAAATTTAAAGAAAAAAGTGGGCGTGGCACATTTATCTTCCGTTATAACGAAGACTTTGACTAAAAAGCCATGTTTGCAAAATTTCAGAATCGTACATATAGTTTTGTCAGTTTTATTACGTTTTAAATTTCAAATATACACTGTGCGGTATAAATTTTCGTACATTTTGATCTATAACTCCTTTTCTAATGCATAGATATAAGCAATTTTTGGGGAGAAATATTCTTTTGACTCGAGAAATATATATTCGTGACTCTACGTTTATCCGTTTGGACACAATTCCATTTTATTCGATGCTAGCAGGACATGGTTTTTTCGACCTATTCTTGCTTTACGAGCTATAACTCTCTTCCTAATATTCCGATTTAGCCCATTTTCAATACCAAACAAACCTTGTCTATAGGAAAGATTCTGGCAAAATTTGAGCCCTCTAGCTTTTTCGGTGCGACCTCTATCGTGCTTTCAACAGACGGACAGACGGACGGACATAGCTAGATCGTCATCAAATCAAACCCCGATTCAGAATATATATACTTTATGGGGTCTAAAATGTATATTTCGATGTGTTACAAACGGAATGACAAAATGAATATACCCCCACCATTTTTTTGGTGGTGGGTATAAAAATATAAACTATTAATCCAAGAACATTTAACAAGAAATCACATTAACGAATTCAATCAATGTTAAACTTTACATACAAAATATCATATCTTTTGATAGTTAAAAGCAAAAACGAACAACTGATCAGCTACAGGTACTTACTTTGTAAAGTGTACCCTGTTTTATTCTGCATGTACAATAATTATTTTAATTAATTTTTTTATTCGACCACAAAAGATGAACAAAATTAAATATTGTTACAGATTTATTTTAAATAGCTTAATTTACATTATAATTATATTTCAGTTATATTTACAGCAGTTTAAGTGACAGTAGTTTTGTTTGTATTAGTTTATGTACATTTAGCATTTCGTTTGGTTCGCTGGTTGTTCGAACATGATATTAAGTTATATGCAGCCGAGTAATGTTTTAAAGGTAACACACGACATGGTTGTTTTTAGCAGTGCCGAATTTGACAAGTCAGGTGTAAAGGCCTAACTATATTATGCTTTTGCTGGTTTAAGCTAATGTCAAAAACCAACGAAAAGTCTGTCAAATGCTTAAGCAAATTTTTAAAGACTTGTCGGTGGATATATTGTACTTTTTAAACTTAAATACTTACTATGATTAGTTGCAAATATTTGTACTTTTGCAAAAGTTGTTTTATTTCTGTATTTCCTAAATATATTGATATAGTCACAAAATTATTATTTAATGTGTAAAATGTAAAAATATTTTACTATAAACTATTAAATTTATATATTTTTTCACTCACTTAAAAAAACAAATGACAACATTAATAAAAAAAGTGCTAAATAATGCAACAGTGTGTACATATCAAATGAAAATCTATTTTCGTAAGCAAAGTACGATCAGATTCGCAGTTTGCTTAAGCAAATGACACTTGACGAAACTTTGCGAAAAGTTTCTTAAGTACAATATAGTTGCATACATTTAATTTTGTGTATCCGCACATTTGCTTAAGCCAGCAAAAGCATAATATAGTTTGGCCTTAAATCATGCCATGTATTAGCGGCTTAAATAAACTCTAAGAGCAACATCCTGTAATTGTTGTTGAAACATAAGTATTATATGTCAGTTATTGTTAACAAAAATATCATACAATTATCATATTAGAACTACAAATAAACATTTTTTATGACTTATGTTTGACACTGTAGAAATATGTTGAGAATGCACTCGGGATTTTCTTGCCAGTGTGTTAAAGTACTTAAGAGCTGTTGACTTCCAAAAGTCTTTATATGCATCTGAAATAGTTTTATCAGAAATGTGTAGACATGTGTGAATATACGAAGATATATGAATAACAAAATTTAGTGCCATCATAAACTTTCAATTAGAAAAGAAGCGAAACGTGGAATTCACCGCTTTATATAAGATTTTTATTTTTATTTACGTAATGAGAAACTAAAAACGAAATGGAAACTGTATTGTCATAATGTAATTTCTTTTGTAAAATTTATTGTATTTAAAACTGCTATTTTGGATAATATTGCGTTAAATTTTTGTGTCGAGGTGTATTTGTGTGAAATGTATTGAAATCACTGAAAAACTCAATATCGTAAAAAGTGAGTTAGGGCCTTTCTGCTTGTGACCATCGATATATATCGTCGGCTTAATATGCAAACCTGCTAAATCCACTTTTTAATTAAATTAAGATTTCGATGCCGTGTGATAGAGAAAGATACGCATCGTCGACCAGCATGTAGATTTTCTTAAACTTAAGTATTGCAGGTTTGATAAGAAAATCTGCTAAATCCTATCACAAAAAATAATTTTGTAAGAAAAACTGCTAAATCCAGTACATTATTAGTTCAGTTTTTAACTCCAATTTGTTTTTTTTTTTTGTTTTCTATTTTTGTAAATTGTAGTCAAACATGAAGAATACCACTAAATACACCAACTATATTTTTGGCTTTCCTCTCAAACTACAAATATGAAATATAACACGTTTTTTGTCTCTCCTGTAAAATTTGCTGAAAGGGAGTTAGCAGGTTTGCATATTAAGTCGACGATATATTAATACCTAACATAGTAAACCAACAAAAAAGATATTTTATGCGTGGAAGAAGTAAACTTTCAGCCTCTCCAATGATATAAAACTTTTGAAAATTATTAAAGTGGATCCAATGTTATTATCCTTTTTACTGAAAATGTATCTTCCCCAATTTAAATTGTTCTAAATTACATACTTTACTATTAATAATTACAAAAATAAATATTCTAACAAAGTCACCTTTGCTTGATTTATTTTAAATAAAAAAAGTCTACCGAACGAAAAAATTTTGAACGAACATTTTTCAATTTCTTTAGCCAGAAACGGATGTGTCGCTCCTTAAATTCAAAAAAAAATTAATAAAATTTCTATGACAAATACATAAAAAATTTTAAACAAATAAGAAATTTACAAGAAAAAAATTATTTTTCAATAATTTGTGCAATTTTAACGTGCCGGCGTGGTAAATGGAAAAATGCAAATAAACTGCAGAACTGTTGAGGACTGTCATTAGAAAAATCTAAGATTTTGTCTGATATTTTTCGTATGGAAAAAACGAAACAATTCATATTGTACTACGCAATTCATCTTCTAAGGAGGCTTAAACTTATGGATTTATTGGAAAATGACAGATAATTTTTTAAAAGTGGTTAATAACTGAAGAGGCCGATTTATGTCTTTTTGTCGAATTGCTGGTGCGATACAAATTTCGAGAAACGTGAAAGAGGAATACAAAGTCGCAAAGTATGGAGGCGTGTGTGATGTTCAATAAAAGTGGCTGAAATTTTTTCAAGATCAAGTAAAATTTTGAGCAAATTGTGATTCGAAACAAAGAACAATTTTGTTAAGTTCGGAGAGAGTAATAAAAGTTAATATTAAAGCATTTATCTTTATAAGTAGAAGTGATTTTTGTTACGTTCCACTCTTGGTTAAATGTGCCTTGGTGCTATGCATTCGGTTTCATCCGCATTTTGTAAAACCTTTTAAATTTATTTCTATACTAGCCTGTGACCGAGACTTTGTCGGCGTAGCTATCGGAATGAAAGGTAGACTCTTCAAATGATAATTTAGTTGTGTGGCAAATTTAATTTAAATCCGCTTAGTAATTTTTGCGTGATTTAGTAAAAATATCAAAACTTTTAAGCAAACAATCTATTATATTGATCGAATAGAATTGGAAATGCAAATATTTAAGACAAAATACTTCTATAGACGACGTTGGATGATTTAATTTTTTTCACCAGAACGTGTTAGTTTTGGACACCCGAATCCCTTGAACAAGTTTGCTTAGTTATCGTTATAAAGGGTAAAATATGTGTTAATCTAGGTTGTTGTTGTTAAATATTTATTTGAGTGCCGAATTTGGTTTAGTTCCGTTCAGTCGCTGTTGCGTGATGGAGTAACAGACATCAAAACATTCACTTTTATTATATTAGCAGGACTATTTTACATTTAAAACCAGCTTTATACAGATGTTCAAAACGCACATACATACATATATAAGTATGTACGTGTATATGTACATATTTTCCTGACAACAGTAAGAGATAAAGCTCTTTAAATATAATATTTGATTTATTTTTCGTACGAACTGCTTAATCTTGACTTTAAAACTTAATTCCTATCCTACTATGAGTTCTGAAGTGGTGCCTTCATAGAAATAATAAAATTCGCTTTCGTGCTTTTTTCTTTATTTATTTTCTTAACCTTAGCCCTGGCACTAAATTTTTTCTATGAATCTTGGCACATTTGTAAATACGTTTGGATAGATTCATTTTGTCATTCCATTTAGAACACATGGAAATATATTTTTAAATGCCACAAGGAACAAATTTTCTGAGTCCTGGAGTCCTTGTATTATTTTAAAATGATCTAGCTATTTCCATCTATCTATTTCCATCGTCTATTAAAAGTACGATAGAGCTCGAACGAAAAAAGCTAGGGTGTGAGAGTTAACAAAATATTTTTAATATATCAAAAAAATCTGACACTTTAAACGATCGAAATGGTGTCCATTAAAATTATTATTATTGTCAGCACGTAACGCAAAAACATAGAGCAATCGAATTTCACGGGCATATTCCTTGAGTAAAGAAGTAAGTTTCTCTAAAAATTGCTCAAATCAATGTGTTGCAAAAAGTATAACATTACAAATTTTTTGAAAAATTTACCCCGCATATTGTGTCTTTTGGCTATAATCGTAATACCAGAAATGTAAGGTTTTTTCTACATAGAGGATTGTTGCAAATAACTGAACTTTGGCCAATAGTATAGTTTAGTTGTGATAGAAGAGCTTTATGATTGCATCTATAGAATTTAGTTTCTGAGTATTGATGTTTAGTCAGCAGTAAGACATTATGATTCCATCGATAGAAACTGTATAACTGCAAAAGAAAAGATCGATTGCAAGCACCCAACCATTCGATTGGACAAGAATTTTATTTTCTGTTTTCTTATATCTAAGTTGATTTCATTAGCAAAAATTATTTTGACTCGCCAACTTCAATGACCACCATCCATACTATGCTATTTATATGTATATTTATTTTGTATTATTAAACGATTACAATTATTATGAGGTTCTATACTATAGATGTTTACAAATTTTATTAAACTGGAAGAACTTGTATTTTTCCTTTAATTAGAACTTGTTTAAAGTTTGCGAATAAAATAAAAAACACGCAATTTTTGAAATTTTCAAGTTAAAGAAAAACATTTTGAAATCAAAATTAAAATGGTTTCGGGCTTCAATTATTTTTTTTTAATTTTTAGTGTGTTTTTTGTAAATGGGCGGGTTATATGTGTGCCACTCCCATCTACTAAAATATGATTTGTATGTCTGTGTCAATTTAATAGAATTTTGAAATATAACTTTCACCGCGTTTAATTTCAGTTACAACACAATTTTATATTTAATTGGAAAAGTGAGAAGTACCGCGCCCATGCATATATAATTTCGTTCTAGATAAGACCTAGGATTCTATCGTGGGGGTGCTCTTACTTGTGTTTATTAAAATCGGTTGTATAATGTGGGCGTAAGCCGCGTAACTCGACTTGCCTATTAATAGATATGATTTGATTAATATTAAGAAAATTTTTATTTTCAACAACAAAAAGGACAGTCTTATATGTTATTAAAACAACTAAATAATCAAATTCGTAAATGTTTGTACCATAAATGAGATATTAAATTACTAACAAAAAAAAGCATTCGTGAGGTAAATCATCGAAAATGGGAATATGTAGTTGATTTTAAAAATTGCAAGACTTCATTTTTTCGAATAGTTATTTTTCATCTGTCAAGGTATTATTATCTAAGATAAAGTTTCCCATTCCTACAGAAAACCACTTTGTGGGGTGTATTTAACACTACTTACATATAAAAGTTACTTTGGCGTCACATTTACCACATTTACTTAAAATAATTAAGACTTAAAAAAATGTATGATCCAAATAAGTGAGGTCATAGGGTTCAGTGGTTTTTCGGGCTCTCTCTCTTGTATATTTGGCATTTTTCAAAGCACATTATATGAGAGGCAAATAAAATGGATAAAAAACGGTTGCCTCTTGTGTGTTACGTTAAATTAAAAAGGGAATTTTCGTCTTGTAGTTTTGTCCTGTTTGTAGTATGCATATAGCGAAATAATTAAAAACATACATTTTCTATATCATACACAAAATAGTATTTACTCATTGATTGAAAAAAAATCTGTTAAATCAAACAATTTTATTTAACACATTCATTAAAATACAGTCAAAATTATAATTTGGATTTTATTCAGGCACTAGCATATTGCCTGCAACTTCGATAGCGCTGTTCTTACTATTTACTGAATACTCTAGTTCATTTTAATTTACTAATCGTTTTCTGGTTAAAATTATGATTCATTTTAGTTAGAAAAAAGAGTGCAGTGAGGATATATCGAGGATATATTTTAAATTCATTATAATTATATGTTATTCACTATAATCTTTAAAGCTAACATGGATTATTAGTACCTACTTTCAGAATTCTATGTATACCGAATATAAAAGCTGCAAAATAATGCCATAAAAATAAGAATTTTTTGTCGTCCATAACACTTAGAGTTAGAATTCGGATTAAAAATCACTAATTTTAAGAATATATGTATGTTTACAAACGTAATACATAATACAAAAAGTACAATAAAAATGCGAAAAGGAACCTTTTGTTTTTCCCTTACCATTTTTGTTCTCAATTTGAACCGATAGCCCCTTATTTCAAAATTCTGTCTCCATAAACGTATAACACACAAAAATTACAATAAAAAATTCAAAAAAGTAGTTTTTAGGTCGCCTATAACATTTTTAGTCTCACCTGGAATCAATAGACCTTGATTGTACAATCCTACCTTCATAAACGTAGAAAAAATAGAAAGTATCATAAAAATTCAAAAAAGTACCTTTTCGGTCGCCCATAACATTTTCAACCTAAACTCGGATCAATAGTCTCTAATTTCGAAGTTCTATTTATCTTCATAAGCGTAGATAATACAAAAAGTACACAAAAAACAGAAAAGTACCTTTTTGGGTTTTCCATATCAATGTATAAATTTCAAGTTTAAAATATTCAAATATCTTTGTAACAAAATATTTTAATAGATATGATTTAAATTGAGTAAATCTACTCTATTTTGCATATACATAAGTAATTATGTTCTAAAAAGTACCAAACTCTTTTATCGATTTTTGCCCTCTCTACCCTGTTATGAGTGTGTTTTAATTTTTACTTAGTTACATAATTTTTTATGTCTGGTGAAATCCCAATTAAAAATTTTGTGAAAATCTGCCGTCTAATAAGGAATTACACAAATTTTCCGGAATTTTCCCCTTTTTGGTACCTTTTTTGGCCCAAAAAAAGTTTCCAAAAATTTAACCTAAATAATTGTCCATATTTATTTTGTCCCATTGAATATTATTAGAAAAGTTTCTTTTAAGAGAAGTGCCAAAAATAGGGACAATTTTTACCCCTTATTCATACGAATTTAAAAAAGTGTTGAAATACCATTAATTTTTTTCGCGGACTAACTAATATAGTTAAAACTTTTTTCCTAGCCTTATGTATTTAGTAGTTGGTACATAGGGTACCAAAATAGTACCAAATTATAGTTTTTACCCGTTTTTCCCCTTAGTGGTTGAAAATTCAAAAAAAGACCAGACACCTGTCTGCTTATATTTTGTGCAAATTACAATACTTTTTCAATTTAATTTGTATCCGTTTAGCAGATATATGATCACCGATTTTACCCCTTAAAGTACGAATTTGCAAAAACCCCTTCTTAGTGGAGCTATACGTTGAAAGAGGTACAGATTGTCCAAATTTCATGTCTGTAGCTCTTTGCATTCGGGCTATGCGATGATTCATCATCAGTCTGAAATTCGTAAATTGTTATGTTCCATGTGGCACATAAAACCTTTACATATGGAACACAATAATTTTCAAAGGACGATATACATATAGATGAGTTTATTAAAAGTTTTCTTTTGTTTTTTAATAGGTAGATAGGTAAGGCTGGTGCAAAGTTACCCTCACCCGGAGACCATTACGGTCCGTTGTGACGCCTTAATATAGAAATAACAAGTAAGAGTGCTATATTCGGCCGTGCCGAATCTTATATACCCTTCACAACGTGTAGTCATGCAATAAAAGTAGTGTGTATTAACATTTATCCCATATGAAATACGTACATACATATAGAAAACATACATATAGAAAAACATCCCATTGTAAAAATATAAAAATACGTATGTATGTTAAAAAAATTAAAAAAAAAAAATTAAGAAATAAATTAAAAAAAAAAATTAAAATATAAATAATAAATATAAAACCAAAAAAAAATAAAAAAAAATTTAAAAAAATATAATAAAAATATAAATAATATGTAAAATAAAAAATAAAAAAAAGATTAAAAAAAATAACCAGTATACACGTTTGTATGTATGTTGTTTTTGTTAAAAAAATTGAGGTGGTCGTGGGTTTGTGCTCATATCTCAGTTGTTTATGTACCGATGTGTCTGATTTTCAATACCGGTTTTTGATATATTAATACCTCACCCGGGTCCAGGTGATATCGGGGAGCTTCAAAAAGTTGATTTTAACATACACACGGACAGACGGTATACAAAAGAACAAAGATGTTAAGTAATGATTAGATAATGCTAATGATTGCTAATTAACCTTCTTTTGTAAAAATCTCTAATTCATCAAACAATTAGAATTAGTTCAACTAATTCCCATTAGATAATTGAAATTTTTATTCCAGTGCACATTAGGTCAAAGACTACTTTTTCTGTGCAAAATTAATTACGACTACATTATAAGAGTAGTCGAAACAGTTATTATATGAATTATATAATTATGGATGGTTCCAATAAAAAAAATGGAATTTAACCCATAAGTGACCAAAAATTAACCCTCTAGCACTTGTTTATTTAAACACAGTGTATAGAATTAATTAATTTGTTTTTTAATACTAAAATATTTATTAATTGTTTATATCCAATTCACTTTGTAAAATTAATTCAAAGGAGGCTTCTTCACTTTCATTATTTTCGTCGTCTTGTTCGTTATGGTGAAGTTCTTCTGTTGGTTCGCAGCAACATAATAGTTCAATTACTTCAGGTTGTAACGTGGAGCGTGCTCTTTTTTGAATGCGTCTGTTTAAAAATATTGTGGAAATTAATGGATCTAAAGTATCCATGGCCCTATTAAATACATCTAGTAGGTTATTGGTGCGGGTGTTTCTACGCGCGTGAAATAGGCGATCGGCTTTGTATATTTTATGACGAGATTCAGCAGCACCTTCTCCAAAAAATCCAATTGGAAATGGAGCATTTTCTATTATTTGCTTTAAGTGAATTAACATTTTGTGAACCTCAGAAGTCATTGGCAACCAGGGATATCGCTCCTGAAAAAGTTTTGCTCTTTCGAAACAATATAATTCAAATTTCTCTAAATTTATTTCGAACTGACAGGATAAACAAATCAGTATTATTTTGAACCTAAATATAATATCCTTATCTACACCAGTTATTTCTGAAAAAAATTCATGTTCAGCGAAAGCTCGGCGAGCAGTGTTTCCGTCGTTAGTAGATCCTGAGCCACCTATTCTGGGCACGCGAAGTCCGAGTTTTTTCCAAAAATCGTTTTGTATATCAGTTTTCCTTTTCAATACAATTGACTTGTCAGCTCCTCGTATTTGCCATCTACCACAATATTTAATTCAGCATTTAGCAATGCCTGGTTTTGGTTTTTGAATACATTTGTCTTTCTATGACACTTTTTCCACTTTTGTTCTAGTTTCACACAAAACAAATTAATTTGTTTGGTAATTTGTTTCACAATTTCATCAGAAATTGACGAAGTTTTAAGTTTGTCATATACGTGTTTCAAAACAACTTTTTATTTTTTTGTACTTTCCTTTCGCCATACTTCAAAAAGATCAATCTTTTTTATACAGAGGTTACCTTACAAAAAGAGGCATTACTCGCAAAACGCAAAAAATCGCAATTTTTGATAAATACCAAATAACTCACTATATAATATTCTAATTATTTTGTGCAATTTGAGAGTGGAGAAATGGGGTATATTTTTTTAAAAGCTTTCAGAAAATAAAAATTTTATAAAAATTTAACTATTTATAGATGTTTACGCTAATGAGTTATTTATTAAGTATAGCGACATATATATAAAACATTTAAAATTAAAAATATATCTTATTACTTGGCTCTTTCTTTTCCATTTTACTCTAATAAATTATCACAAACACAGTCCGAGATATACGCACTTAAAGTTGACCACGCACTACTTAACTTAGGAACACAATTATAGAAAAAATTTAATCAGTTGACTTCGACACGCTGCTGTATAATGGTTATTAATATTTAGTTAAAAAAATCACTTTTTTTTATTCTGAAGTCCTTAGAATTAAAAAACAACAACAACAATAGTCAAACTGCAAGTTGATTTTTGGAATTTAGCACAGAAAAATGTGTCGTTTGACCTAAAGTGCAATGGTATAACTTATTGAAATTAGTTGCCATTAGCAAAAAAAAAAAATTTACCAAAATTTTTTAATTGATTTTTCAAGCTCGAGGTCTTTATAAATATTTGTTGATTTATAAAGACCTCGAGCTTGAAAAATTAATTAAAAAATTTTATTAAATAAAGGTCAAATAAGAGCAATAAGAAAAAAATGTACCTTTACAATTAGACATCTAATTGACTTCTGCTAATGCAATTAGAAATTCAATTAGCTCGAATTAGAAGCAATTATTTTGATATTAAAAAAAAAAAACTAAAATACTCATTATATGAATTCCACACATATATGTACATATGTATTACTTATGTTAATATATACATATCGCACTTGATCAACAAGAGGGTATTAACTCAAAATGTTTAAAATATCACTTTTTTCAATAAATCAGCAAACAACATCAATATCTATCTACTGTAAAAATTTCAACGTATTCCGTTTACTCTTTCATCTCGAAAACCACTTTTGAGACCATATTCATAATAATGTAGTGATTACCTTTATTTCAACAAAAAGGTATTATTTCGAGTTAATACAAAAGTTGAAATAGGTAAGAATCGTATATTTTCATAAAAAAGGTATTATTTTGATTTGAGCCTTTATTTATGTTAAAAATAATCAAACTGATTTATTTATATTTGGTTGTATTTTGAGTTGATACTATTTTTTTGATAAAATTTGTTTTATTCTATAATTTTAATTCGAAATGTTACTCTTTTTATGAATAAATTGTTCAAATTTTTTTTGAGTTGCGACCCTTTTCATGAAAAAATTCTTTAGTTATAACCATTTACATGATATCGTGTTTTTAGTAAATCTACTTTAACATAAAAACTTGTTGATAACGAAATCAATTACTCATTGCAATAATAATAAAAATATTAATATATAAAAATCATTGTATTTTATTTTGGTCAAACCAACAATAGTTAATAAAAATTCAATATGACGTGTCCAAACCTACAACATTATTCTGCGCCTTTGCGTTTACAGGATATTCATAGTGATAATAATAGTTATAGCTCTGCAGATCCATTCAGCAGTGATTCCAATGACGATTTCAATCCATCGTTAGTAAGTCAAAGCAGTTCTTCGGACATAGAAATGCAGGAAGTGGTTAACGGAAGAAAAAAACTTACTAATTATAAGGCACAAAACAAGAAACAAAAACGCCAACAGCATTTGCGAAACTCAGGATATTCATATACTTCGCTATATAATCGTACATATAAAATAAAAGAAAAGCGCCTGCGAACTCCTTGTGGAGAAAACTGCTGTTTTAGGTGCAACGAAAAAATAACAGAATCTTCACGTTATCAAATATTTCAAAAGTATTGGGATACAAGTGACTTACAAAGACAAAGGGAATTCATTTCAAGTCACACAAAACCTATAAGCCCCAAATATAGATATTCAAGCACTCAAAATTATCGTAGTTTAAACAAAGCTTTTTTTTTGGAAATGGACTCAAAACTTATCCGAGTATGCAAAAAATTTTTTAAATCAACTCTCGACATAAATGATAAAGTTATTGCAACAGTAATTAAAAAAACGAGCGAAGAAGGATTTGTGGAACCTGATTATCGTGGAAAGCATAATAAGCACAAGTGCGTTAGCCCAGAAATCAAAGATGGAATAAGGCAATTTATAAAAGATATTCCAAAAATTGAGTCCCACTACTTGCGCGCGCAAACATCACGTGAGTTTATAGAGAGCAGTAAAAGTATTGCCAACTTATACAAGGACTATGAAGAAATCTGTAAAAATAATCATTCAACACCTGGAAGCACCATGATGTTCCGCAGAATATTCAAGGAAGAATTTAATATTTCATTTTTTAAGCCGAAAAAAGATCAATGTGATCTCTGCGCATCGTTTTCCAATTCTGATGAAAATGGAAAAAAAAATTAAATGAGGATTACATTTCACACCACGAAGAAAATGAACTATGTCGAAAAGAAAAAATATAGATAAACAACATGGTAATGTAGCTGTTTATGATTTGCAAGCAGTTCTTCCATTGCCAAAAGGACTAACTTCAAGCTTTTTTTATAAAAGCAAAATAAATTGTTACAACTTTACAGTAAGTGACCTTAAGGCGAAATTTGTAGAATGTTACTTTTGGCCTGAAACTGATGGAAAACGTGGGTCGAATGAAGTTAGAACGTGTGTTTTGTTATATATTCAAAAAATTGTGCAAGAAGCAATAAGTACTCAAGATTTGGATTTAATTTTTTACTCCGACAACTGCTGTGGACAGCAAAAAAATAAATACCTGCTTTCGATGTATTTCTATGCTGTTCAAAAATATAACATACGGAGCATAACACATAAATATTTAATTCAAGGCCACTCCAAAATGAAGGAGATAACGTTCATAGTGTTATTGAAAAGCAAGTCAAACGACATCTTTTAAGCAAACCAGTACATCACGTTAATAGCCACCGCTAAAAAGACTGGCACGCCATATAAAGTTCATGCCTTAAAGTATGATCAATTTTATGATCTTAAGAGCTTACAAGAGCAATGGGGTAAAAATTTTGTTAAAAATGATGCCAATGAAAATGTTAACTGGCATAATATCAAAGTTTTGCATGTAGAATACGAAAATCCTAATTCTTTTTTATATAAAAATTCCTACAAAGATAAAGATTTTTCAAAAATAACGGTCCAGAAAAACAAATTCAAATGTACCAGCTATTGGGAAAATCTTAAGTAAGTTTTTAATTCATTTTTTTCTTTATATTAATGTTATATTAATTTCAATTATTCAGTTTATCTTCTATTTATTCGGAAATGCTACACCTGTCTGAAAATAAGAAAAAGGATCTTAAGGAACTTGTAAAAGAAAATATAATCCCAAAACACATTTATGAGGTGTATTACAAAAATTTAATTGATACTTAATTTAAACAAATAATAATTGTTACCATTTTCAATTAATAATGAATACTCGTAGTAGTATATCTGAAATAAAGAACATGTATTCAATATACATAATATATTGTTACAGATTTATTTTTAAGTAGCTTAATTTACATTATAATTTATTTTAGTTGTAGCAGTTAAAGTTACTGTAGTTGTATTTGTATTAGTTTATTTTGCTGGTTTTTCGAACATGATGTTTGTTGTTATGTGTATCATACTTTTAGGCGCTTCTATTTTTTGTACCTATTACTTAACGTCTTAATTTAAATTTAACGGTTTCGAATGTACTAGACTGTACATACGAGAACTTTGTCGAATGTTACCGAACACCACTATGTTACTATAAATAGCCGAACAACACAGCTAACGGAATCAGTATTACAATAGAGCTTGTAAAGTGCGTATCAAAGTGAGTTTGATAATAAAAAAAAGTGTATAACTATAAGTGTAATAAGTAAAGTGATATTAAAGCAATCTTTGAGTGTGTTTAAGTAAATAAAGTGCTCTTAATTTTATAACAAATATCAACTGTTTTTGATTGCAATAAAAGAACTCAAGAGTTTTATTTAAAGGAAATAATCCAACGTTTATAAAAGGTATAAACGTAACAATATTATATAAAAATTTAACTAATATTTTATCGTTGGTAAATATCATTAGGTAAAATAAGAATTCACTTTTTTGTTGAAAAATTTTTTTTTTAATTTTATTAAAATTTCAACAAAAGCGTCATAATTCAAAATAATACCCAAAAAAAAACGATAAATTTCAAAAAAATGGTGTTAACTCAAAAAATAGATTTTTTTGCAATGATTGGTAAAATTTAAAACAAAAACAATGTATATGGGTATTTCCACAGAAACGTCCACCGGGATCGAAAATTATTATGTTAATTAACAACAGATTTTTTTCTTACATTGTGTTAAAAAATGTTAAAATTTTTATAATATAATGTATTTTTAACTTGTTTAGTTTTTATTATAAAAAAAAATTGGACTGAAAACAGATAATGTATTTTCTCTTACTTTTAGCCACTTTAAACGAAATTTCTCTTTGGTAGTAATTATTTTAATATTTATATTATGACTGTACACATCTTATGAAATCTTTCTATCAACAACAAATTATTACCAAAAAATTAAAACAGATCAAAGCAAGCTCGATTAACGGTAAATTTTTCATTTCATTTTGTCCGTGTTCTATTGTCGCGTTCTAGTATTTAAAACATATTTTATTATCAGTACTCCGCGTTCCTTCGAATCAAGTGGCTAAAAATTTCACTCAAAATTAAAATTTAGTGGCTTTATCTAAAAAAAAAGATATTTGCAAATAATACACACACTAAACATATTATTTTGAGTTTTTAAAGTGTGTCCCGTTCGCTATCGTAAGTAAATTTTTTTCAAAAACCAATATAAATAGTATATTATTATTTTAAGATTCATTAATGTATTAATATATGTAGATGGGTAAAACGTGTGTAGATAAAAGAAGGGAAGCAAACATGCGGTGTTTGGAAAAAATTAAAAAAAAACCTCTAAAGTATAAAGAATATTGCGACAAAGCCGCCGAAAGGTTGAGAAGACGCCGCGAAGAGCTATCAAATTTGGCAAAAACAAATAGCAAGCTTCTGAAAGAAAAAAGGGAAAAAGATCGTATAAGAAAGAAAATATTGCGCGACAGAAAGAAAAGTGACGCAAAGGAAAAGGAGAAATTTGAGCCTTACACCTGCAAGCAAACATTGGCAAAAGCAGTAAAGAAGGCAGAAAATGCATTACCAAAGGATTTAAGGAAAAGAGTAGTTATTAAAGCACTATATAAAAGGTACGTCGAACCAGCAAATGCTAAAAAGGCTACCTCTGGAATCTCTTTGGAAATAGAAAGACAATTGAACGTCGTAAAAGAATTCTACATGCGCCAAGATATAAGCGTCCAGTCTGCAAGCAAAAAAGATACTATCATCGTTGATGGAGAAATTATTGCCAAGCGCTTTATGCTGATAACCGTATCGGAAGCCTACGAGCTTTACAAAAAAGAATTAATTGGTAAATGTGTAAAGAAGTCAACTTTTTTTCAATGTCGACCAAAGCATGCCCAACTCTCGAGCAAAATGCCACACAACATGTGTGTATGTATTTATCATGCGAACTTCAGTTTTTTGTTAGAGAGTTGCGCAAAAGTCATAGAATCATTTCCTAGAGGCTTGGAAAGTTTTTTACGAACTATTTGTTGCAATATTGAGGATGACACCTAAAATTAAAAGCAAACGGCGTATTCACTGAAAAATAATATTTGATAAATTTGATTACTTCCCATTTCTATAATTATTACTAAAAACTAAAATATATCTATGAATATATATAAAATAATAAACTTGAAATTTTTCGTAGGTAATACGATTTTAATGAATTATTAAAAACGTAGTAGAAAAATATATCCCGTTATAGATGTCCCGTACTAAATCATACTAAAGGTTGTTAAAAAAAAGAGGAACACAAATATTTCAACATGATAGCTATTAATATAACGCCACATCATTTGACTTTAGTTTAAAAAAATCGCTTTCAAAAATTATGTTATAATTCGCAGATTTTTTAATTTTTCTAGATGCAGTCGGAAACGAGTTCTAAATTTTGTCCCGTTCGTGATATCATCTTCATTGCTTATATATCAGAAAGAACAAAACGCCAAAAGCTATATTTTGAACAAAACATAGCGTTATTAATGTGCTATCAAAAAATGGAAACAAGAAAAAAAATATTGAAGATTTCTTTACTTTATCTTACTTTAAAGGCGAGCGAGTGTCGCGTTCTAGATTCTGGAAATGCCCATATATATATTTTCAAATGGAATTTGCTTCCTATGGTATATTTGAATTTTTAAATTCTGTTAAAATGTGGCCACAAACAGTTTTTTGACTCTACTGAAAATTCAAAAATTTTGAGTTAATACCCTCTTGTTGATCAAGTGCGATATATGCACACATATTTAATAACTACAATGTTTAATAACTACAATGACCGGGTATATTCGCTTTCAGCAATACGAGCTTTTCAAAAGAAAAGTCCGTCAAGCGACCCCGCCTTGGACTTTTAATAATGCCCGCAAAGGAAAATAGTCGCTCCACAGGGCCTGAAGACTTCAATAATTCTTTGGAAAAATTGTATTAATATAAAACAAAAATTGCGATATTCAAAAATAAAACTAAATAATAAATTTATCATTTATAACTGGACTTAGCACATTTTTTTGTTTGTTTTTTAAGGACTTGGCACATTTGCATACCATAGCGAAACGCCAGGCTAAAGACGACATTACAACACTTTCTTGTTTGGAAATAATGTATTTTAAGTTGAGTTGTACTGTGTCCTACTGCATTAAAATCTTAATTTCATAAAAATTTACAAAATGCGGATGAAACCGAAAGTATGGTACCAAGGCACATTTCACCATGAGTAGAACGTAATAAAAATGACTTCTAAAAAGAAAAATGTTTTAACGTTACATTTTATCACCCTCTCTCTGTGTTTAACCAAATTGTTCTTTGTTTCGCGTCACAATTTGCACTAAATTTTAATTGGTCTTGAAATATTCAGATACTTTTATATCACACACATCTCCATGCTTTGCAACTTTCTGTTTCTTTTTCATGTTTCTCAGAAATTTTTATCGAACCAGCAATTCGACAAAAAAGACATAAATCGTCCTTTTCAGTTATTAAGCCCTTGAAAAAAATTATCCGTCATTTTCCAATAAATCCATAAGTTTCAGCCTCCTTAGAAGATTAATTGCGTGGAACGATATGACTTGTTTCAGTTTTTTTTTCATACGAAAAATATCAGAAAAAATCTTAGATTTTTCTAATGACAGCCCTCAATTATTCAGGAGTTTATTTTCATGCCATTTACCGCGCCGGCACATTAAAATTGCACAAATTATTGAAAAATAATTTTTGTCTTGTAAATTTCTTAATTGTTTAAGTTTTTTCAATTTATTTGTCATAGAAATTAGTAAAATTTTTATTGAATTTAAGGAGCGACACATTCGTTTCTGGCTAAAGAAATTGAAAAATGTTCGTTCAAAATTTTTTCGTTTGGTAGACATTTTTTATTTAAAATAAATCAAGCAAAGGTGACTTTGTTAGAATATTTCTTTTTTTGTAATTATTAATAGCAAAGTATGTAATTTAGAACAATTTTTATTAGGGAAGATACTTTTTTCGTAAAAGGGATGATAACATTCGATCCACTTTATTTATTTTCATAAATTTTTTATCATTGGAGTGGCTACAAGCGTATCTTTTCCGTGAATTAAATATGTTTTTCTTCATTATGTTATGTATTTATGGATACAGATTTTATATTTCATAATATTTGACGAATATTTGCATAAATATGTATTTCATAAAATATCAAAGTCCAAAAAAAATGAAACGTAATGCAAATAAGATAACGCAATAAAATTTAAATCTGTAAAAGGCGGTCAATTACACAATTGGTTTTTTTATTGGTAATTTATGATGGCACTGATTTTACAAGCATATACTATGTCCTTATATTTACACATACTACATATGCATGTTTATATTTTGTCATTTCATAAAAAGGATTGTAGGCAAAAACAAAAAAAAAAATCAAATATATTTCAGATATGATGATACTTGGAAATCAGCGGCTATTATGTACTTTTACACTCTGGCAAGAAAAACTTGCCGCGTCATATATAAATTGTAAAAAGAAATTTTGAAATCATCAATGTGTTCATTATATTTACCAACTATCACTTTAGCCCTACAAAGTTACTTCTTTGCCATATTTTTTTTTACTGAGTAATTTGTAGTAAATATTAATAATGTGTGTTAAAGGTATCAAAGACTGTCTGTCCATTTCATTTGTAGTATTAATATAACTATTAAGTGACAGATATATAAGTAAGAAAACTAGTTTCTAAGACTTGAAACCCACCATCCAATAACTAAATCTGCGCTGTCTTGTAATAAAAACTAATACGAATCTAACGAAGCTTCTGCTTCCCTCGTACTAACTTTATTAAATTTATTTATTTATTTTTGATTAAAATACCAAAATCTCCGGTGATAGTTTTGGTGATATTGTTTCCAACTCCTGCTTGATTTTATACCACTTCATTTTGTAAATAATTGGTCATGATATTAATAAACCGCCATGGAATAGCAATTGTTTAGCCAGTACCTCTAAGTAAGAAAAATAAAGTTTAAGAGAAGTTAAAAAAAGATCTGGTTCATCTATTGATTTTAAAATCTTCTCTATTGCACGTGCTTTTAACAGACGGACAAACAATGCTATATCGGCATAAAATGAAACTCGGACTCAGAAAATATGTACACGCAAAGAAAAACCATGGTTACGACATGATCACGACGGTCATATTATAGTTTCTGAAACAATATTTGTTTAAATTGTAAACATTTTTCGTAAAAATTTCAAAATGGTTATCATTTCAAAATAGTATGATTTAAAAAATAATTTTACAAAAATAACATTGTATTCAAAAGCACTAAAAATTAAAAATAACCATTAAATAATAAGTGAGACAACAGTATGATCACAAATTAATCAAGCTATGATTTTTTTTAATAATAATTTGATTTCAACTGTCCTTCTTCTTGCTGAATACATTTTTATTATTTGAAAAGTTTGAGATGTCAAAAAAATGAACAAAAATTTTGAAAAATTAAAGAAAATTTACAAATAAAATCGCAAATGTAAAAAAATATTTGCAAAAAAATTGCAATTAAATTG
Organism: Phyto melanocephala; assembly: GCA_941918925.1. Lineage (NCBI taxonomy): Eukaryota > Metazoa > Arthropoda > Insecta > Diptera > Rhinophoridae > Phyto > Phyto melanocephala. The sequence continues at coordinate 66,018,953 of OW799237.1, forward strand.
GTAAGTACAATCAATATGTGTATGGTACAGAAAAAGACATTAATTTGCCTTAAAAAAGCAAAGATTGTCGATTACAATTGTAGTCATATATATGATTATTAAATGACGCTTAAATTAAACATAATAGTGATAAGTGGTACCCATTATTATTTTCAATAATAATCATACAAATCAATTATAGTATGTTGCTCTTCGATTATGGTTACCACAACCATATTTTTTCTTTGCGTGTACATATATACTTTATTAGGTCTAAAATGGATATTTCAATATTTGGTTTATTTCCCTTAAATAATCAGGGATTCTTTTGTATTGCAAATAATAATACTTAAAATTTGCACTAAAAGTAAGAGGACTTTATTTATTTATAAACACTCCTACCAAAGACTACAGTCTATAGTGTTGGCTCCTACATTACCTTGTATATTATTTTACTTTATTATCAAACTCAATTTAATACACAGCTTATGAATGTTGCTATTAGTGATCACGTTAGCTGTGTTGTTCGACTATTTATAGTAACAGTAGACTCCAGCACATTCTGACACATTTAGAGGTAGATGTTAACGTTAAGTAATATGTATGAAATAATGTTAAGTGATAAAGTGACATGGTACAAAGTTTGGGCAGTGTGTTACTTAACATGTTAGTTGTCTAACCAGCTATCCCTGCATTGCCACATCCAAGTGCAAGTGAAAAAATCAGTACACTAACACTACCACACTTTTAGTACCTGCGACTCTGCTTCTACTGAAATTTTGAAGCAAATAAAGTTTTCACGAAAAACAGAGTTGTCGAATACTGAGTTTTTCGTTAACTCACTAATAGTTGAGGTAATTGTGGTAAGTTTAAACAAAAATATCTCTTTTTTATAAAACAAAAATATATTTACAAATTATATGTCTATAGGTAACGTTCAATAGTGACTACTTGGCATCACTAAGTTAACAGTTGATGTAGCGCCATTTTTTATACCCTTCACCTGTGGGTGGTGCACAATGGTATATATAGCTTTGTCGTTCCGTTTGTAATTTCTATAATTTTCATTTCCGACTCCCGTGCTCTAATTTCAATTTCAAAATCAATTTTTTTTATAATAATGAAATTAATTCTCACTGAGTCGTTTACTAATCGCAAGACCAGAAAACTGTTGTGTCGATTTTGCTAAATCTATCTTAAAGTTGTTTATGAAGCTCAACAGCCATTGTTTCTTATAACACTGTGTAACAATTTTCGGATCATAACCGCCAGCCTCAACAACTCCAATGGGAAATGAAAGTTCAATATTTTTCTACATCGAATTCAATGCAACAATAAGCACGCACAATTACATTTTATAAAATGTTTTTTAATTTTTAACGTTTTTTTTTTTCAATTTTCATTTATAGTGTAAAATTTTGTCAAAATGGCCCAATTTCAAGAGGCCGTAAAAACAAAATTCAAGCTAACTATTTAAAACCCTTGGCAGTTTTGTTAAGTTAATAGTAAACTTTTCTTCCCCATTGAAGTTGTTTAGACTGGTTTTTCTTGTTGCACTGTGTATTTTGAAGTAAACATGACACCTTCAAAAAAATGTTTATGTCCTAGGTGATGTGGAAAATCCTAGTACTCCCAGGAAGAGTATATCGATTTAAATAATTATATTTGCTTACTTTAAACTTATGATATAGTTCACAACACATTGTTTTATTCACAAGGTGTCATAATGTCATAATTTTTGTCATAAGGTCTAAAAATTGTACAATAGAGGATACGAAACCTTTCAATCATTTTATAAGTTTTTGGTAGGTTATGACTTAATGGCAATACGATACTTAGGATACCCTTGCGAAGTAGCCAATTGTTAGTAACAAATAACAATAAACAAGTAAAAGTGCTATATTCGGCCGTGCCGAATCTGATAATAGCCTTCACCATCATGTACATAGGTATAATCCCATATCGTAGCTTAACTTATATTTCATGTTATACGACATTTTTCCTCATTATTTCTGACGCCATCCTTGATTTTGAATTTTGACGTAGTTATCTGTATTCTAATATTCAAGCCCTTTCATTTGATACCCATATTAATGGAGTTAAAAAAATTTGATCCGCCATTTTGTTTTATATGCCATCTTGGATTTTACATTTTTTTAACAATTTACTGTATTCTACTGGTACCAATATTGAGGGGGTTCAAGAAGTTACATTTTAAAATACCAGGTTTGACCCATATATATGTATACATATTTATAGTCCGCCATTTAGTAGTGGCGGCCAACATGAATTTCAATTTTTTTATAGTGCTTATATTGCGCTAGTCAAGTTCTTTCCTATTGACTCTCTTGGTTGTTTAGAAGCTGAAAAAAATTGATTTTAGTTGTTAAATTTTTGGAATTTATATTATTCAAAAAAATGTTCGCCTATAACTTTACCGATTAAAGCACGCTTTATTCAAAATTTTTCACAAATATCTTTAGAGGCATATTATATCTACAAATAGTAGCAAAGGTACCTAAAAATTATTCTATAGCTGAAAAATTTGAATTTTGGTGGTAAAAATATGGGAAAAACAGAGGCAGTCGTGTTTATTTGCTCATATCTCAGAAAGTTATGGGGCGATTGTGCTGAAATTCAATAGCGATTCATTCCCGTATATTTTCAAAAGATTGATACCACGCATAGATTAGAGGAACATATAGTTGCTTTTAAAAGTTGATTTCAACCAACACACGGACAGACGGACAGACGGTCAGGGCTTAATCGACTCCTCTATTCATAAGCTTTTAGAAAATATATACTTTATCGGGTCGGAAATGAAAATTGTAGAAATTACAAACGGAATGACAAAGCTATATATACCCTTGTGCACCACAGGTGAAGGGTATAAAAACATTTAACATAAAGCTGGATTCACCCATAAAATTTTAGTTCAGAACAAATTTTTTTTATATTGAGTTTGACGTTTTACTATTGAGAGAGAGAGGGAGAGATTATTTTGTTCAGAAAGTTTTTTCTTGAATTGGTTTAATTTTAATTTTTGTTCAGAAGAAACTGAATTGGGATGCCATTTTTTTCAATATTAACATGAAAATTGAATTGGGTTGCCACATCACACAGTGTCAGTACATTTATTATACAAAAATTGTTTTTGCCGAAAATTAACAATTAAAATGGAATTTAATTAAAATATTGCTAAAAAATTAATAGAAGAATTAAAAAAAACAGAACGAGAATGTTTGTATGACATGAGCAATAGTGCATACAAAAATAATTATTTAAAACAGGGTTTATGGAATGCTAACAAATTGACTTTACGCACTTCAATTAGAAATAATAATTTTAGTTTTCTTCTATCCGACATTTTCTTCATATATATTTTAATGAAATAATTTACGTTTATATTTATTTACATAGTTTGCTAGCGGTGCAGCCACTTTGTACAACTGTTTGCATTTTTATATTATATGGCAGCTTTTTCTTTCGGACAAATTTTCTGAAATGGGTGAATCGTTCTGCAGAAAACTCTCAGTAAAAAATGTTATTCTCCGGTAAAAATTTTGTTCAGAACAAATTGGTGAATTCACCTTAAGGGATATTATTATGAGTCTTTTAATATATATATTTAATATATATATATTTTAATTTAACTGAAATATTTCCCGTTTTTCTGATGAATACTTAAGAATATATTTCCGAGATTTCCCGGGCGAGAATTCCCGTTTTCCAAGCCCTTCTTCTAATTGAAAATATAAACTATTAATCCAAGAACATTTAACAAGAAATCTCATTAACGATTTCACTGAATTCGGTGTTTCATATCAATGTTAAACTTTATATACAAAATATCATATCTTTTGATAGTTAAAAGCAAAAATGAACAACTGATCAGCGACAGGTACTTACTTTGTTAAGTGTACCCTGTTTTATTCTGCATGTACAATAATTATTTTAATTAATTTTTTTATTCTACCACAAAAGATGAATAAAATTAAATATTGTTACAGATTTATTTTAAATAGCTTAATTTACATTATAATTATATTTCAGTTATATTTACAGTAGTTTAAGTTACAGTAGTTTTGTTTGCATTAGTTTATGTACATTTAGCATTTCGTTTGGTTCGCTGGTTGTTCGAACATGATGTTAAGTTATATGCAGACGAGGTGAGTTATTATGTGCAGCATACTCTTAGGCACTTTTATTATCCCTGCATATTACTTAAAATTAACATTACGTCTTAATTTAAATGTAACGGCTTTCAAGTAATTTACAGAATAAACTAATGTCTACAGACGACAACTTTGTCGAATGTTATCGAACACCACTATGTTACTATAAATAGCCGAACAACACAGCTAACATGATCAGTATTACAGTAGAGCTTGTAAAGTGCGTATCAAAGTGAGTTTGACAATAAACGTGTATAACCATAAGTAAAATAAGTAAAGCGACATAAAAGCAATATCTGAGTGTGTTTAAATAAATAAAGTGCTCATAATTTTATAACTAATTTCAACTGTTTTTATTTGCAATATGAAAAGAACTCAAGGCGTATTTAAAGAAAATAAGCCAACGTTTGTAAAAGGTATAAACGTAGCAATATGTAATTTCCTGTTTTCCCAGAAATACAGATGCAATTTTCCAGAAAAAGTGATGGCGTTTCTGAACACCTACCAACAACTGAAAATCGATGGCAAACACCAGCCACATAAACGATAGATTCGAAATTACTCATATAAGATTAATCTACTTTGATTTTTCGTATTTAAAATTTGCAAAACTGAGTGAAGAGAGTGTTTTTAAGGTTTTGCAGTAGATTTTTCTATTTTTTTCATTGTGTGGAATGTTGTGGTAATTGTACTCTAATAGCAACATACTGTAATTGTTGTTAAAACATATAATCTTTGCAAGTTATCACTATTGTTATAAAAAAATCGTACAATAATCACATAAGAACCACAAATTAACATTTTTTATGATTTATGTTTGACACTGTGGAAATATGTTGAGAATGCACTCGGTTTTCTCTTGCCAGTGTGTGAAAGTACTTAAGAGTTGTTGATTTCCAAAAGTCTTTATATGCATCTAAAATATTTTTATCAGAAATCCCCAAAAAAGACTTGATTTTTAATTGTATAAAAAATTTAGATATGTTCAAATAATCGAAGATATATGAATGACAAAACTTAGTGCCATAATAAATTTAGAATTAGAAGAGAAGCGAAACGTGAAATTCACCGTCTTATATAGATTTTTTTTATTTGTGTAATGTTACTTAGATTATATATAATAAAACGTGTAAGTATATCGTTCGTCGCAAGTCGAAAGGCCCTAACTCAAATAATTGTAATTTAACAGGAGAAGCTAAAAACGAAATGGAAACTGTATTATCATAATGTAATTTCTTATGTAAAATTGATTGTAAACTGTTATTTTGGATACTATTGCGTTAAATTTTTGTGTCGAGGTGTATTTGTGTGAAATGTATTGAAATCACTGAAAAACTCAATATCGTAAAAAGTACGACTTAGGGCCTTTCTGCTTGTGACCACCGATATATGCATTAATAAATAACATAATAAACAAAAAAAAAACATATTTCGTAAACAAAAAATTTGATTCGTGGAAGAAGTAAACTTTTATCCTCTCCAATGATTCATACAAATATTATTTGTGAAAATCAATCAAGTGGATCCAATGTTATTATCATTTTTACTAAAAATGTATCTTCACAAATTCAAATTGTTCTAAAATACATACTTTGTTATTCATAATTAAAAAAAATATATTTTAACAAAGTCACCTTTGCTTGATTTATTTTAAGTAAAAAATGTCTACCAAACAAAAAATTTTTGAACGAACATTTTTCAATTTCTTTAGCCAGAAACGGATGTGTCGCTCCTTAAATTCAAAAAAAATTAATAAAATTTCTATGACAAATAAATAAAAAAAACTTAAACAATTAAGGAATTTACAAGAAAAAAAAATTATTTTTCAATAATTTGTGCAATTTTAATGTGCCGGCGCGGTAAATGGCATGAAAATAAACTCCTGAACAGTTGAGGGCTGACATTAGAAAAATCTAAGATTTTTTCTGATATTTTTCATATGAAAAATTAAAAAGTCATATCGTACTACGCAATTTATCTTCTAAGGAGGCTTAAACTTATGGATTTATTGGAAAATGACAGATAATTTTTTTCAAGGGCTTAATAACTGAAAAGGCCGATTTATGTCTTTTTTGTCGAATTGCTGGTGCGATACAAATTTTTGAGAGACATGAAAAAGGAATATAAAGTTGCAAAGTATGAAGACGTGCTTGATGTTCAATAAAAGTGGCTGAAATTTTTTCAAGATCAAGTAAAATTTTGTGCGAATTGTGACGCGAGACAAAAAACAATTTTGTTAAATACGGAGAGAGTAATAAAAGTTAATATTAAAGCATTTATCTTTAAAGAAGTCGTTTTTATTACGTTCTACTCATGGTGAAATGTGCCTTGGTACCATACTTTCGGTTTCATCCGCATTTTGTAAATTTTTATGAAATTAAGATTCTAATGCAGTAGGACACAGTACACCTCAACTTAAAATACATAATTTCCAAACAAGAAAGTGTTGTAATGTCGTCTTTAGCCTGGCGTTTCGCTATGGTTTGCAAATGTGCCAAATCCTTAAAAAACAATCAAAAACATGAGCTATTTAGTTTTATCTTTGAATATCGAAATTTTTGTTTAAAATTAATATTTCATGCTTAAGTTAATTTAAATAAATATAAAAAAAAATTAAAGAATCTGAAAAGTTATATTTTTGGCAACACTATTCGTGTCGAATGCATTTTTGAAACCAGAAACTATTTGATAGTTATTTCAGGTTCTATTGAATTTGGTAACTACAGACTTTTTCATATTTCCTTACCAAACAAGTGCCAGCAAACTTATTCCGGTGTTTGCTAATATCTTTCAAAATAAGTGATATAACTTGTTAGATAAAAAGAAGAAATAAATATATAAATCTAGTGATATACTTTTTTAATAATTTGTGTTTACTATGACAATTAAATTTCTTATTAAAAAACAGGGGTGCCCCGGTGGACTAGTCAGTAGTGTGCTGGTCTGCTAGTTTGGGGGTTGCGCGTTCGAGTCCTGCCAGAGGCTCTGGACTGGTCCGCTTCTCTTTCTCTTCTATTCTAACTATTTCTATTCTTCTCTTTATTTCTACTTTAAGGCGTCAGCATGGACCGTAATTGTCTCCGGGTGAGGGTAACTTTGCACCAGCCTTACCTATCTACCTATTAAAAAACAAAAGAAAACTTTTAATAAACTCATCTATATGTATATCGTCTTTCGAAAATTATTGTGTTCCATACGTAAAGGATTTATGTTCCACATGGAACATAACAATTTACGAATTTCAGACTGACTGATTCATCATCGCACAGCCCGAATGCAAAGAGCTACAGACATGAAATTTGGATAATAGGTACCTCTTTCAACGTATAGCTCCACTAAGAAGGGGTTTTTGCAAATTCGTACTTTAAGGGGTGGCCTGTAAGTACATTTGTGCGTGAATATGTTTACAAAGAAAGCCGCAGGACTGCTGCACGTCTCCCTATACGTATCTCAACGACTCCAAAAAACTAAATTGTTCTACTGATATTTCAATAATATATCAAAACGTTCGTGGCTTAAATACAAAATTATCTGCCCTGTTCAATAATAGCTTCGCTTTTACCTACAGCATTATTGTGTTTACTGAAACATGGCTTATGGAAAATGTTTTAAATACTGAAATACTCTGTAGTGATTATCAAATTTATAGACGTGATCGTGGTTGTGGTATCAGAGGTGGTGGAGTTCTAATTGCAGTTTCCAGTCAACTTTCTTCTGAGGCGTTTTTAGATGATTCGTCATTGAACATTGAATTTATTATTGTTTGCTTTAAAAAAACTAACTACCAAATATTTATTGAACTTTTAAACAACACAGACTGGCCAAATTTTCTTTATTATACTAATTTTTTAAATAATAGTATCGATATCGACATCGTAATTAAAAAGTTTTATGATAAAATCTATTTATATATAAATCAAACTACTCCGAAAACTTTTGTTTTAAAACAATCTGGCCCACCGTGGAACTCTAAGTATCTCTCTACCGTTAAAAATAAAAAGAACAAGCTTTATAGAATATACAAAAAGTCTGGATCTTCTATCGATTATGCCAAATATTCAGTGGTTCGTGCACAATATAATTCAATGAATCAGTCTTGCTACTTGAGCTATTTAAATAAAATGCGCCAAAATTTTAAAACTGATCCAAAGAGCTTCTACAAGTTTGTTAATTACAAAAGGAGGACAGTTGCATTTCCAACTGTTATGAAGTACCTTGATTCTGAATCCGATGATGACTTAATAATAAGTAATCTGTTTGCTGACTTTTTTTCTACCACTTATTCTGACGCTAAATTCGACGATTTAAAATCTTATCCACTAATGGAATTATCAAATCCAGCTATATCAATTCCATTTCTTGATGAATCAACGGTTTTCAGCAGTTTAAAAAATTTAAAATTTTCCTATAAATATGGCCCTGATGGAATTCCTAGTAGCCTTCTTATTAAATGTGCTGAGGCTTTCGTTTCTCCTCTTACAATACTTTTCAATATGTCGATAAAATCCGGTTATTTTCCTACTATGTGGAAGGACTCTTTTATAATACCATTATTCAAGTCTGGCTGCAGAAATAACATCGCTAATTATAGAGGTATTGCTAACCTTAGTACAATACCTAAACTTTTTGAGAAAATTTTAACTGACCATCTTTGCCATCATGTAACATCTATATTGTCTCCGTTACAACATGGTTTTCGTAAGGGTTGTTCGACTGTTACAAATCTGTTGCAGATTAGTACGCTTGTAAATCGTGGTTTTATTGAACGAAAGCAAACTGATGTTATTTACACCGACTTCAGCAAAGCCTTTGATAAAGTTAATCATAAACTTCTAATAAAAAAAACTTGATGTAATGGGATTTACACAGAACTCCCTTAAGTGGATTTATTCGTATTTGACAAATAGAAAACAAAATGTTCGTTTTAAAAACATTATCTCTAAACCAATAGCCGTTGTTTCTGGTGTTCCTTAGGGAAGTCATCTTGGTCCATTGCTGTTTTCCTTGTTCATTAATGATTTACCAAATGCTATTAAATTCTCAAACGTTATTATGTATGCTGACGACGTAAAAATATTCCTAAGTTATAATAATTACGCCGATCATACCCTCTTACAAATGGATATAGATGCTTTTAATGTATGGTGTAAATTTAACTTAATGGAGCTGAACCCTGAAAAATGCAAATATATGTGTTTCTTTCGTAGATGTTATATTAAAGTTAATTATGTTTTAAATGGTTTTACGTTAAAAAGACTGGAATCCGTCTCCGATCTTGGAATCCTATTAGATGCTAAACTAAATTTTATTCAGCATATTTCTTTAACTGTTAATAAAGCACGTGCTGTCCTTGGATTCATAAAACGTTGGGCGAAAGAGTTTACAGATCCATATGTAACAATACAATTGTATATTTCTCTTGTCAGGCCTATTCTTGAGTATGGTTCAATAATTTGGGATCCAACTTACAATGTTTATATTAATAGCATTGAATCTGTGCAAAAACAGTTCCTGCTATTTTGTCTTCGTGGCTTACAGTGGAATTCGTTAAGCCTGCCGCCTTATACTAGTAGACTTGCACTAGTGAAGCTGCCAACTTTAAAAAGTCGTAGAACAATGTTAAACGTTACGTTTGTTCTAAATTTAATTAAAGGATGTATATGCTCTGATTTCCTATTAGCGAATATCTTTTTTAATGTACCATGTCGTTCTACACGTCGTTTTTGTCCGCTATCAGTCAAAGTTTTCAGAACGAATTATGCCAACTTCGATCCGTTTTTGAGGATTTGTACCGAGTTCAATAAACTTTATCAACATATTGGTTTTTCTTTAAATGTTAATATTGTAAAATGTAAAATTATTTTGTTTTTAAATAACTAATATTAAACATTTTGTATGTACAGCTTTTTAGTCTGTAAGGATCTAGAATCCATAGACTTAAATAAATAAATAAATAAATAAAAATATATCTGCTAAACGGATACAAATTAAATTGAAAAAGTATTGTAATTTGCACAAAAAATAAGCTGACAGGTTTCTGGTATTTTTTAGAATTTTCAACCACTAAGGGGAAAAACGGGTAAAAACTATAATTTGGTACTATTTTGGTACCCTATGTACCAACTACTAAATACATAAAGCAAGGAAAAAAGTTTGAACTATATTAGTTAATCCGAGAAAAAAAATTAATGGCATTTCAACACTTTTTTTAAATTCGTATGAATAAGGGGTAAAAATTGTCCCTATTATTGGTACTTTTTTTTAAAAGAAACTTTTCTAATAATATTCATTGGGACAAGATTTTATAATTATTATTGCCTAATAGAATATGGACAATCATTTAGGTTAAATTTTTGGAAACTTTTTTGGGGACAAAAAAGGTACCAAAAAGCGGAAAATTCCGGACTTTTGTGTAATTCCTTATTAGACGATTTTCACAAAATTTTTAATTATGATTTCACCAGACACAAATAGAGTAGATTTACTCAATTTCAATCATATCTATTAAAATATTTTGTTACAAAGATATTTGAATATTTTGAACTTGAAATTTATACATTGATATGGAAAACCCAAAAAGGTACTTTTCTGTTTTTTGTGACCTTTTTGTATTATCTACGCTTATGAAGATAAATAGAACTTCGAAATTAGAGACTATTGATCCGAGTTTAGGTTGAAAATGTTATGGGCGACCGAAAAGGTACTTTTTTGAATTTTTATGATACTTTCTATTTTTTCTACGTTTATGAAGGTAGGATTGTACAATCAAGGTCTATTGATTCCAGGTGAGACTAAAAATGTTATAGGCAACCTAAAAGCTACTTTTTTGAATTTTTTATTGTAATTTTTGTGTGTTATACGTTTATGGAGACAGAATTTTGAAATAAGGGGCTATCGGTTCAAATTGAGAACAAAAATGGTAAGGGAAAAACAAAAGGTTCCTTTTCGCATTTTTATTGTACTTTTTGTATTATGTATTACGTTTGTAAACATACATATATTCTTAAAATTAGTTATTTTTAATCCGAATTCTAACTCTAAGTGTTATGGACGACAAAAAATTCTTATATTTATGGCATTATTTTGCAGCTTTTATATTCGGTATACATAGAATTCTGAAAGTAGGTACTAATAATCCATGTTAGCTTTAAAGATTATAGTGAATAACATATAATTATAATGAATTTAAAATATATCCTCGATATATCCTCACTGCACTCTTTTTTCTAACTAAAATGAATCATAATTTTAACCAGAAAACGATTAGTAAATTAAAATTAACTTGAGTATTCAGTAAATAGTAAGAACAGCGCTATCGAAGTTGCAGGCAATATGGTAGTGCCTGAATAAAATCCAAATTATAATTTTGACTGTATTTTAATGAATGTGTTAAATAAAATTGTTTGATTTAACAGATTTTTTTTTCAATCAATGAGTAAATACTATTTTGTGTATAATATAGAAAATGTATGTTTTTAATTATTTCGCTATATGCATACTACAAACAGGACAAAACTACAAGACAAAAATTTCTTTTTAATTTAACGTAACACACAAGAGGCAACTGTTTTTTATCCATTTTATTTGTCTCTCATATAATGTGCTTTGAAAAATGCCAAATATACAAGAGAGAGCCCGAAAAACAACTGAACCCTATGACCTCACTTATTTGGATCATGCATTTTTTTAAGTCTTAATTATTTAAAGTAAATGTGGTAAATGTGACGCCAAAGTAACTTTTATATGTAAGTAGTGTTAAATACACCCCACAAAGTGGTTTTCTGTAGGAATGGGAAACTTTATCTTAGATAATAATACCTTGACAGATGAAAAATAACTATTCGAAAAAATGAAGTCTTGCAATTTTTAAAATCAACTGCATATTCCCAAACACTATCATTATTTTATGATGATTTACCTCACGAATGCTTTTTTGTTAGTAATTTAATATCTCTTTTATGGTACAAGCATTTATGAATTGAATTGTTAAAAATAAAATTTGTCTTAATATTAATCAAATCATATCTATTAATAGGCAAGTCGAGTTACGCGGCTTACGCTCACATTATACAACCGATTTGAATTAACACAAGTAAGAGCACGTCCATCGTAAGAACCCACGGTCTTATCTAGGACGAAATTATATATACAAATTATAAATAAAATTATATATATATTATATATTATATATATAAATGTACCACGCCCACTTTTACGCCCACCTCCCATATAACGTTTTAACTAAAATTTATATAATTTCTCTATTAATAAAGATTTTGGAATAATAAAGGCCTATCTTGAAACACCTCAGTTGTACTCATTCGCAAAAATAACTTTGACACGCCTACTATAACGCCCACTTTTAACGTTATCTACCGTTAATGAAATTTAAAAGCTCATAAAACCGCCAAAATTAGACATATGATGATAAAATTTTCTACCTATATCCCCCTAGGCAATATCATTACTGTGCCAAAAAATTAATGTGCCACGCCCACTTTTACGCCCACCTCCCATATAACGTTTTACCTTTCTGCTTGTGACCACCGATATATGCATTAATAAATAACCTAATAAACAAAAAAAAAACATATTTCGTAAACAAAAAATTTGATTCGTGGAAGAAGTAAACTTTCATCCTCTGCAATGATACATACATATATTATTTGTGAAAATTAATCAGGTGGATCCAATGTTATTATCCTTTTTACTAAAAATGTATCTTCACAAATTCAAATTGTTCTAAAATACATACTTTGTTATTCATAATTAGAAAAAATATATTTTAACAAAGTCACCTTTGCTTGATTTATTTTAAAAAAAAAAAGTCTACCAAACGAAAAAATTTTGAACGAACATTTTTCAATTTCTTTAGCCAGAAACGGATGTGTCGCTCCTTAAATTCAAAAAAAAAATTAATAAAATTTCTATGACAAATACCAAGGCGAATTCATATGCCTTGACAAATACATACAAAATTTTTAAACAAATAAGAAATTTACAAGAAAAAAATTATTTTTCAATAATTTGTGCAATTTTAACGTGCCGGCGTGGTAAATGGAAAAATGCAAATAAACTGCAGAACTGTTGAGGGCTGACATTAGAAAAATCTAAGACTTTTTATATTTTTCGTATTGAAAAAACGAAACAATTCATATCGTACTACGCAATTCATCTTCTAAAGAGGCTGAAACTTATGGATTTATTGGAAAATGACAGATAATTTTTTAAAAGTGGTTAATAACTGAAGAGGCCGATTTATGTCTTTTTTGTCGAATTGCTGGTGCGATACAAATTTTTGAGAGACATGAAAAAGGAATACAAAGTTGCAAAGTATGGAGACGTGCTTGATGTTCAATAAAAGTGGCTGAAATTTTTTCAAGATCAAGTAAACTTTGTGCAAATTGTGATGCGAAACAAAGAACAATTTTGTTAAGTACGGAGAGAGTAATAAAAGTTAATATTAGAGCATTTATCTTTATAAGTAGAAGTGATTTTTGTTACGTTCCACTCTTGGTTAAATGTGCCTTGCTGCTCTATGCATTCGGTTTCATCCGCATTTTGTAAAACCTTTTAAATTTATTTCTTTACTAGCCTGTGACCGAGACTTTGTCGGCGTAGCTATCGGAACGAAAGGTAGACTCTTCAAATGATAATTTAGTTGTGTGGCAAATTTAATTTAAATCCGCTTAGTAATTTTTGCGTGATTTAGTAAAAATATCAAAACTTTTAAGCAAACAATCTATTATATTGGTCGGATAGAATTGGAAATGCAAATATTTAAGGTAACACACTTCTATAGACGACGTTGGATGATTTAATTTTTATCACCAGAACGTGTTAGTTTTGGACACTCGAATCCCTTGAACAAGTTTGCTTAGTTATCGTTATAAAGGGTAAAATATGTGTTAATCTAGGCTGTTGTTATTTATTTGAGTGCCGAATTTGATTTAGTTCCGTTCAGTCGCTGTTGCGTGATGGAGTAACAAACATCAAAACATTCACTTTTATTATATTAGCAGGACTATTTTACATTTAAAACCAGCTTTATACAGATGTTCAAAACGCACATACATACATATATAAGTATGTACGTGTATATGTACATATTTTCCTGACAACAGTAAGAGATAAAGCTCTTTAAATATAATATTTGATTTATTTTTCGTACGAACTGCTTAATCTTGACTTTAAAACTTAATTCCTATCCTACTATGAGTTCTGAAGTGGTGCCTTCATAGAAATAATAAAATTCGCTTTCGTGCTTTTTTCTTTATTTATTTTCTTAACCTTAGCCCTGGCACTAAATTTTTTCTATGAATCTTGGCACATTTGTAAATACGTTTGGATAGATTCATTTTGTCATTCCATTTAGAACACATGGAAATATATTTTTAAACGCCACAAGGAACAAATTTTCTGAGTCCTGGAGTCCTGGTATTATTTTAGAATGTTCTAGCTATTTCCATCTATCTGTCCGTCTATTAAAAGTACGATAGAGCTCGAACGAAAAAAGCTAGGGTGTGAGAGTTAACAAAATATTTTTAATACATCAAATCTGACACTTTAAACGATCGAAATGGTGTCCATTAAAATTATTATTATTGTCAGCACGTAACGCAAAAACATAGAGCAATCGAATTTCACGGGCATATTCCTTGAGTAAAGAAATAAGTTTCTCTAAAAATTTCTCAAATCAATGTGTTGCAAAAAGTATAACATTACAAAATTTTTGAAAAATTTACCCCGCATATTGTGTCATTTGGCTATGATCGTAATACCAGAAATGTAAGGTTTTTTCTACATAGAGGATTGTTGCAAATAACTGAACTTTGGCCAATCGTATAGTTTAGTTGTGATAGAAGAGCTTTATGATTGCATCTATAGAATTTAGTTTCTGAGTATTTATGTTTAGTCAGCAGTAAGACATTATGATTCTATCGATAGAAACTGTATAACTGCAAAAGAAAAGATCGATTGCAAGCACCCAACCATTCGATTGGACAAGAATTTTATTTTCTGTTTTCTTATATCTAAGTTGATTTCATTAGCAAAAATTATTTTGACTCGCCAACTTCAATGACCACCATCCATAAAAGGCATACTATGCTATTTATATTTATGTACATATATTTATTTTGTATTATTAAACGATTACAATTATTATGAGGATCTATACTATAGATGTTAACAAATTTTATTAAACTGGAAAAACTTGTTTAAAGTTTGCGAATAAAATAAAAAAACACAAATACAAAAAAAAAACACACAATTATTGAAATTTTCAAGTTAAAGAAAAACATTTTGAAATCAAAATTAAAATGGTTTCGGGCTTCAATTATTTTTTTTAAATTTTAGTGTCTTTTTTGTAAATGGGTGGGTTATATGTGTGCCACTCCCATCTACTAAGATATGATTTGTATGCCTTTGTCAATTTAATAGAACTCTGCAATATAACTTTCACCGCGTTTAGTTTCAGTTACAATACAAGTAGGTGGGAAGTACCGCGCCCATGTATATATAATTTCGTCCTAGATAAGACCGTGGGTTCTTACGATGGACGTGCTCTTACTTGTGTTAATTCAAATCGGTTGTATAATGTGAGCGTAAGCCGCGTAACTCGACTTGCCTATTAATAGATATGATTTGATTAATATTAAGACAAATTTTATTTTTAACAATTCAATTCATAAATGCTTGTACCATAAAAGAGATATTAAATTACTAACAAAAAAGCATTCGTGAGGTAAAACATCATAAAATAATGATAGTGTTTGGGAATATGCAGTTGATTTTAAAAATTGCAAGACTTCATTTTTTCGAATAGTTATTTTTCATCTGTCAAGGTATTATTATCTAAGATAAAGTTTCCCATTCCTACAGAAAACCACTTTGTGGGGTGTATTTAACACTACTTACATATAAAAGTTACTTTGGCGTCACATTTACCACATTTACTTTAAATAATTAAGACTTAAAAAAATGCATGATCCAAATAAGTGAGGTCATAGGGTTCAGTTGTTTTTCGGGCTCTCTCTTGTATATTTGGCATTTTTCAAAGCACATTATATGAGAGACAAATAAAATGGATAAAAAACAGTTGCCTCTTGTGTGTTACGTTAAATTAAAAAGAAATTTTTGTCTTGTAGTTTTGTCCTGTTTGTAGTATGCATATAGCGAAATAATTAAAAACATACATTTTCTATATTATACACAAAATAGTATTTACTCATTGATTGAAAAAAAAATCTGTTAAATCAAACAATTTTATTTAACACATTCATTAAAATACAGTCAAAATTATAATTTGGATTTTATTCAGGCACTACCATATTGCCTGCAACTTCGATAGCGCTGTTCTTACTATTTACTGAATACTCAAGTTAATTTTAATTTACTAATCGTTTTCTGGTTAAAATTATGATTCATTTTAGTTAGAAAAAAGAGTGCAGTGAGGATATATCGAGGATATATTTTAAATTCATTATAATTATATGTTATTCACTATAATCTTTAAAGCTAACATGGATTATTAGTACCTACTTTCAGAATTCTATGTATACCGAATATAAAAGCTGCAAAATAATGCCATAAATATAAGAATTTTTTGTCGTCCATAACACTTAGAGTTAGAATTCGGATTAAAAATAACTAATTTTAAGAATATATGTATGTTTACAAACGTAATACATAATACAAAAAGTACAATAAAAATGCGAAAAGGAACCTTTTGTTTTTCCCTTACCATTTTTGTTCTCAATTTGAACCGATAGCCCCTTATTTCAAAATTCTGTCTCCATAAACGTATAACACACAAAAATTACAATAAAAAATTCAAAAAAGTAGCTTTTAGGTTGCCTATAACATTTTTAGTCTCACCTGGAATCAATAGACCTTGATTGTACAATCCTACCTTCATAAACGTAGAAAAAATAGAAAGTATCATAGAAATTCAAAAAAGTACCTTTTCGGTCGCCCATAACATTTTCAACATAAACTCGGATCAATAGTCTCTAATGTCGAAGTTCTATTTATCTTCAAAAGCGTAGATAATACAAAAAGTACACAAAAAACAGAAAAGTACCTTTTTGGGTTTTCCATATCAATGTATAAATTTCAAGTTTAAAATATTCAAATATCTTTGTAACAAAATATTTTAATAGATATGATTTAAATTGAGTAAATCTACTCTATTTTGCATATACATAAGTAATTATGTTCTAAAAAGTACCAAACTCTTTTATCGATTTTTGCCCTCTCTACCCTGTTATGAGTGTGTTTCAATTTTTACTTAATTACCGGAATTTTCCCCTTTTTGGTACCTTTTTTGGCCCCAAAAAAGTTTCCAAAAATTTAACCTAAATGATTGTCCATATTCTATTAGGCAATAATAATTATAAAATTTTGTCCCATTGAATATTATTAGAAAAGTTTCTTTTAAAAAAAAGTACCAAAAATAGGGACAATTTTCACCCCTTATGCATACGAATTTAAAAAAAGTGTTGAAATGCCATTAATTTTTTTTCGCGGATTAACTAATACAGTTCAAACTTTTTTTCTTGCTTTATGTATTTGGAAGTTACATAGGGTACCAAAAAAGCACCAACTTATAGTATTTACCCGTTTTATCCCCTTAGTGGTTGAAAATTCAAAAAAAGGCCAGGCACCTGTTAGCTTATTTTTTGTGCAAATTACAATACTTTTTCAATATATGATCACCGATTTCACCCCTTAAAGTACGAATTTGCAAAAATCCCTTCTTAGTGGAGCTATACATTGAAAGAGGAACCGATTGTCCAAATTTCATGTCTCTAGCGTTTGGGCTGTGCGATGATGAATCAGTCAGTCAGTCTGACGTTCGTAAATTATTATGAGCCTGTTCGTAAATGCATCACTGCACTGCATATTATGCGCGTTACATTCGAAAATGCAAACAATTGCAACACTGCAATTGTCAACTGTTCAAAAATGCAACACTACTGCATATTAGGCGCAAATAAACAAAAAATTCTATTCATAAAAAGGGCTGATGCAACGAATGAGTAGGTATAAAGAATGTGATTTTTTTTTTATTTTTTTTTGATTATTTTATTTTTAAACATTTTTAGCCTCGAACACGCAAAGAAAAACCATGGTTACGACATGATCACGACGGTCATATTATTTTTTCTAAAACAATATTTGGTTGTCGAAAACAATTAATAGTAATTTTTGTTTCATTTCATCATATATTTTGTCACGATAATCAAGCATTTGTTTGAATTGTATCATTCAATGATTACTTTTCGTAAAAATTTCAAAATGGTTGTCATTTAAAAATAGTATGATTTAAAAAAGTTAATTTGACAAAAATAACATTATATTCAAAATCATTAAAAATTAAAAATAATCATTAAATAATAATGAGACAACAGTATGATTACAAAATAATCAAGCCATGATATTTTTTAATAATAATTTGATTTCAATTGTTCTTCTTCTTGCTGAATAAATTTTTATTATATTAAAAGTTTGAGATGTCAAAAAAAGCAACAAAAGTTTTGAAAAATTAAAATAAATTTAAAAATAAACGAGAAAATGTAAAAAAATATTGGTACTTACCAAAGCAATTTAATTGGTAAGTACAATCAATATGTGTATGTTACAGCAAAAGACAATAATTTGCCGTAACAAAGCAAAGATTGTCGGTTTCAATTGTAGCCATATATATGATTATTGAATGATACTTAAATTAAACATAATAATGATAACTGGTAACCATTATTATTTTAAACATAATCATACAATTCAATCATAGTATGTTGCTCTTCGATTATGGTTACCACAACCATATTTTTTCTTTGCGTGAAGGTGAAATATTTGTCAGATGTTGTGTCATCAAATTCATAATTATTTTTTCCACTTTTGCACAATGTTTGCTCATTCGTAAATGCAAACAATAAAATAAGCAAAAAGAAGCATTAGCAACATATGATTTGCAGTGGCAGCGCAAAGTAATCATGTTGTGCAGCTCAGTGATGCATTTACGAACAGGCCCTATGTTCCATGTGAAGCATAAAACCTATACATAAAGAACACACTTAATTACGAACGACGATATATAGATCAGTTTATTGAAAATTTTCTTTTGTTTTTTAATAGGTATATAGGTAGGTAAGGCTGGTGCTAAGTTACCCTCACACCCTTACCCGGAGACCAGTACGGTCGATTGTGACGCCTTAAAATAGAAATAAAGAGAAGAATAGAAATAGTTAGAATAGAAGAGAAAGAGAAGCGGACCAGTCCAGAGTCTCTGGCGGGACTCGAACGCGCAGACCCCAAACTAGCAGACCAGCACACTACTGACTAGTCCACCGGGGCACCCCTGTTTTTTAATAAGAAATTTAATTGTCATAGTAAACACAAATTATTAAAAAAGTATATCACTAGATTTATATATTTATTTCTTCTTTTTATCTAACAAGTTATATCACTTATTTTGAAAGATATTAGCAAACATACAGATTCTTTAATTTTTTATATCTATTTAAATTAACTTAAGCCTGAAATATTAATTTTAAACAAAAATTTCGATATTCAAAGAGAAAACTAAATAGTAAATTTATCATTTATAGCTGGATTATAACATGTTTTTGATTGTTCTTTAAAGGAATTGGCACATTTGCATGCCATAGCAAAACGCCAGGCTAAAGACGACATTACAACACTTTCTTGTTTGGAAATTATGTATTTTAAGTTGAGTTGTACTGTGTCCTACTGCATTAAAATCTTAATTTCATAAAAATTTACAAAATGCGGATGAAACCGAAAGTATGGTACCAAGGCACATTTCACCATGAGTGGAACGTAACAAAAATCACTTCTTTAAAGATAAATGCTTTAATATTAACTTTTATTACTCTCTCCGTCCTTAACAAAATTGTTCTTTGTTTCGCATCACAATTTGCACAAAGTTTACTTGATCTTGAAAATATTTCAGCCACTTTATTGAACATCAAGCTCTTCTCCATATTTTGCAACTTTGTATTCTTTTTTCACGTTTCTCAAAAATTTGTATCGCACCAGCAATTCGACAAAAAAGACATAAATCAGCCTCTTCAGTTATTAAGCCCTGAAAAAAATTATCTGTCATTTTCCAATAAATCCATAAGTTTCAGCCTCCTTAGAAGATGAATTGCGTAGTACGAATGAATTGTTTCGTTTTTTCAATACGAAAAATATAAAAAATCTTAGATTTTTCTAATGTCAGCCCTCAACAGTTCTGCAGTTTATTTGCATTTTTCCATTTACCACGCCGGCACGTTAAAATTGCACAAATTATTGAAAAATATTTTTTTTTTCTTGTAAATTCCTTAATTGTTTAAGTTTTTTTATTTATTTGTCATAGAAATTTTATTAATTTTTTTTGAATTTAAGGAGTGACACGTCCGTTTCTGGCTAAAGAAATTGAAAAATGTTCGTTCAAAATTTTTTCGTTTGGTAGACTTTTTTTGTTTAAAATAACTCAAGCAAAGGTGACTTTGTTAAAATATATTTTTTTTAATCTATATATATAAAAGTGAAACTCTGTGTGTGTGTGTGTGTGTTAGCTATGGACTCCAAACCTGTAAAACCGATCGGGCTCAAACTTTGGTAAGTTGTTGTACACATACCAGGGAGTGTTTATGGGTGGAAAAAAGTGGGCGGGGCCACGCCCATAAAAAATTACTTATCAGTTTTAGCTACTTGCACATAACCGATTTTTCTGAAACTTTGCACACATATCGAGCGCTCATGACTAAAAAATTTCGTGATTAGAAAAGTGGGCGGGGCCACGACCATAAAAAAGTTTTAATTTTGAGGTATATGCACTGGACTGATTTTTCTGAAATTTTGCACACATATTGAGCTGTCATGACTTTATGATTTCGTGATAAAAAAAGTGGGCAGGGCCGCGCCCATAAAAAATAGTTATGATTTTAAGGTACTTGCACTGGACCGATTTTTCTGAAACTTTGCACACATATTAAGCTAACATGACTTTATAATTTCTTGATTAAAAAAGTGGGCGGGGCCACGCCCATAAAAAATTAATTATCAGTTTTAGCTACTTGCACTGGAACGAACTTTCTGAAACTTTGCAAACATACTGAGCTGTCATGACTTTACACTTTCTTCATTAGAAAAGTGGGCAGTGCCACGCCCATTAAAAAAAGGTATCATTTTGAGGTACTTGCACTGGACCGATTTTTCTGAAACTTTGCACACATATTGAGCTGTCATGACTATATAATTTCGTGATTAGAAAGTGGGCAGGGCTAGGTCCATTAAAAAAGTTATAATTTTAAGATACTTTCACTGGACGGACTTTTCTGAAACTTTGCACACTTATTGAGCTGTCATTACTATACAGTTTCGTAATTAGAAAAGTGGGCAGTGCCACGCTCATAAAGAAAAAGTTATAGTTTTTAGCTTTGCACTTGATATTTGATTAAAATTTAGAATGCGATTAAAATTCATGAAGGGGCGTAGCAACGCGCGCCGGGATTTTCTAGTCTATATATAAAAGTGAAACTCTGTGTGTGTGTTAGCTATAGACTCCGAAACTGTAAAACCGATCGGACTCAAACTTTAGCAAGTTGTTGGACACATACCAGGGAGTGTTTAAGGGTAGAAAAAAGTGGGCGGGGCCACGCCCATAAAAATTAGTTATCAGTTTTAGCTACTTGCACTTGACCGATTTTTCTGAAACTTTGCACACATATCGAGCTGTCATGACTAAATAATTTCGTGATAATAAAAGTGGGCGGGGCCACGCCCCTAAAAAAGTTTTAATTTTGAGGTACTTGCACTTGACCGATTTTTCTGAAACTTTGCACACATATCGAGCTGTCATGACTAAATAATTTCGTGATAATAAAAGTGGGCGGGGCCACGCCCCTAAAAAAGTTTTAATTTTGAGGTACTTGCACTGGACCGATTTTTCTGAAACCTTGCACACATACTAAGCTGTCATAACCATATAATTTCGTGATTAGAAAAGTGGGCAGGGCCACGCCCATAAAAAAATGTTATAATTTTGAGGTACTTGCACCAGACCGATTTTTCTGAAACTTTGCACACGTATCGAGCTGTCATGACTTAATAATTTCGTGGTTAGAAAAGTGGGCAGTGCTACGCCCATAAAAAAAGTTATCATTTTGAGGTACTTGCACTGGACCGCTTCTTCTGAAACTTTGCACACATATTGAGCTGTTATGACTTTACAATTTCGTGACTAAAAAAGTGGGCAATGCCACGCCCATTAAAAAAATTATAATTTTTAGATTTTTCACTTGATATTCCATTTAGATTCAGAATGCATTTCGATTCATTAAGGAGCGTAGCAACGCGCGCCGGGTTTGGCTAGTTATTAATAATAAAGTATGTAATTTAGAACAATTTGAATTTGTGAAGATACATTTTTAGTAAAAAGGATAATAACATTGGATCCACTTGATTAATTTTCACAAATAATATATGCATGTATCATTGCAGAGGATGAAAGTTTACTTCTTCCACGAATCAAATTTTTTGTTTACGAAATATGTTTTTTTTTTGTTTATTATGTTATTTATTAATGCATATATCGGTGGTCACAAGCAGAAAGGTAAAACGTTATATGGGAGGTGGGCGTAAAAGTGGGCGTGGCACATTAATTTTTTGGCACAGTAATGATATTGCCTAGGGGGATATAGGTAGAAAATTTTATCATCATATGTCTAATTTTGGCGGTTTTATGAGCTTTTAAATTTCATTAACGGTAGATAACGTTAAAAGTGGGCGTTATAGTAGGCGTGTCAAAGTTATTTTTGCGAATGAGTACAACTGAGGTGTTTCAAGATAGGCCTTTATTATTCCAAAATATTTATTAATAGAGAAATTATATGAATTTTAGTTAAAACGTTATATGGGAGGTGGGCGTAAAAGTGGGCGTGGCACATTTATTTGCCGTAACAAGAAAGCGTGTCATTAAAAAACAAAGTATACAAAATTTCAGAGTCGTACATCTAATTTTGTTGCTTTTATGACGTTTTTGTTTTTAAATATACCGAAAAATACACTGTGCGGTATAAATTTTCGTACATTTTGATCGATAACTCCTCTCCTAATGCATAGATTTAGACAATTTTGGGGGAAAGTATTGTCTTTACCCAGGAAATATATATTCGAAGTTTCATGAGTCGACGTTAAGGCGTTTGGACACAATTCCATTTTATTCGATGTTTGAAGGACACGGTTTTTTCGACCTACTCTTGCTTTTCTAGCTATAACTCTCTTCCCAATATTCCGATTTAGCCCATTTTCAATACCAGACAAACCTTGTCTATAAGAAAGATTCTGGCAAAATTTGAGCCCCCTAGCTTTTTCGGTACGACCTCTATCGTGCTTTCAACAGACGGACAGACGGACGGACATAGCTGGATCGTCATAAAATCAAACCCCGATTCAGAATATATATACTTTATGGGGTCTAAAATGGATATTTCGATGTGTTACAAACGGAATGACAAAATGAATATACCCCCACCATTTTTTTGGTGGCGGGTATAAAAATACGTATGTATGTTTAAAAAAAAAAAATTTTTAACAAATTAAGAAAAAAATTAAAATACAAAAAAAAAATATAAATAATAAATATAAAACCAAAAAAAAAAATAAAAAAAAATTTAAAAAAAATTTAAAAAAATATAATAAAAATATAAATAATATGTAAAATAAAAAATAAAAAAAAGATTAAAAAAAATAACCAGTATACACGTTTGTATGTATGTTGTTTTTGTTAAAAAAATTGAGGTGGTCGTGGGTTTGTGCTCATATCTCAGTTGTTTATGTACCGATGTGTCTGATTTTCAATACCGGTTTCTGATATATTAATACCTCACCCGGGTCCAGGTGATTTTGGGGGGCTTCAAAAAGTTGATTTTAACATACACACGGACAGACGGTATACAAAGGAACAAAGATGTTAAGTAATGATAAGATAATGCTAATGATTGCTAATTAACCTTCTTTTGTAAAAATCTCTAATTCATCAAGCAATTAGAATTAGTTCAACTAATTCCCATTAGATAATTGAACTTTTTATTTCAATGGTAAAACTAATTGCAATTAGTTGCCATTAGCAAAAAAAAATATTTACCAAAATTTTTTAATTGATTTTTCAAGCTCGAGGTCTTTATAAATATTTGTTGATTTATAAAGACCTCGAGCTTGAAAAATTAATTAAAAATTTTATTAAATAAAAGTCAAATAAGAGCAATAAGACATCTAATTGACTTCTGCTAATGCAATTAGATATTCAATTAGCTCGAATTAGAAGCAATTATTTTGATATGAAAACAAAAAAAAAAAAACTAAAATACTCATAATATGAATTCCACACATATATGTACATATGTATTACTTATGTTAATATATTACATATATGCACACATATTTAACGTACGTACACACTGTTGAATAACTACAATGACCGGGTATATTCGCTTTCAGCAATACGAGCTTTTCAAAAGAAAAGTCCGTCAAGCGACCCCGCTTTGGACTATTAATAATGCCCGCAAAGGAAAATAGTCGCTCCACAGGGCCTGACGACTTCAATAATTCTTTGGAAAAATTGTAATAATATAAAACAAAAATTGCGATATTCAAAAATAAAACTAAATAATAAATTTATCATTTATAACTGGACTTAGCACATTTTTTTGATTGTTCTTTTAAGGACATGGCACATTTGCATACCATAGCGAAACGCCAGGCTAAAGACGACATTACAACACTTTCCTGTTTGGAAATAATGTATTTTAAGTTGAGTTGTACTGTGTCCTACTGCATTAAAATCTTAATTTCATAAAAATTTACAAAATGCGGATGAAACCGAAAGTATGGTACCAAGGCACATTTCACCATGAGTAGAACGTAATAAAAATGACTTCTAAAAAGATAAGTGTTTTAACGTTAGATTTGGCAGCCCTCAATTATTCAGGAGTTTATTTTCATGCCATTTACCGCGCCGGCACATTAAAATTGCACAAATTATTGAAAAATAATTTTTGTCTTGTAAATTTCTTAATTGTTTAAGTTTTTTTAATTTATTTGTCATAGAAATTAGTAAAATTTTTACTGAATTTAAGGAGTGACACATCCGTTTCTGGCTAAAGAAATTGAAAAATGTTCGTTCAAAATTTTTTCGTTTGGTAGACATTTTTTATTTGAAATAAATCAAGCAAAGGTGACTTTGTTAGAATATTTCTTTTTTTGTAATTATTAATAGCAAAGTATGTATTTTAGAACAATTTTTATTAGGGAAGATACATTTTTGGTAAAAAGGATGATAACATTCGATCCACTTTATTAATTTTCATAAATTTTTTATCATTGGAGTGGCTACAAGCGTATCTTTTCCGTGAATTAAATATGTTTTTCTTTACTATGTTATGTATTTATGAATACAGATTTCATATTTCATAATATTTGACGAATATTTGCATAAATATGTATTTCATAAAATATCAAAGTCCAAAAAAATGAAACGTAATGTAAATAAGATAACGCAAGAAAATTTAAATCTATAAAAGGCGGTCAATTCCACAATTGGTTTTTTTATTGGTAATTTATGATGGCACTGATTTTACAAGCATAAATGTCCTTATATCTCCACATACTACATATGTATGTTTATATTTTTTCATTACATAAAAAGGATTGTAGGCAAAAACAAAAAAAAAATTAAATATATTTCGGATGTATGATGTATACTTGGAAATCAGCGGCTATTATGTACTTTTACACTCTGGCTAGAAAAACTTGCCGCGTCATGTATAAATTGTAAAAAAAAATTTTGAAATCATCAATGTTTTCATTATTTTTACCAACTATCACTTTAACCCTACAAAGTTATTTCTTTGCCATAATTTTTTTTTTTGACTGAGTGATTTGTAGTAAATATTAATAATGTGTGTTAAAGGTATCAAAGACTGTCTGTCCATTTCATTTGTACTATTAATATGACTATTAAGTGACAGATATATAAGTAAGAAAACTAGTTTCTAAGACTTCTCTTGAAATCACCATCCAACAACTTAATCTGCGCTGCCTTGTAATAAAAACTAATATGAATCTAACAAAGCTTCTGCTTCCCTCGTACTAACTTAATTCAATTTATTTATTTATTTCTGATTAAATTACCAAAATCTCCGGTGATTATTATGATATTGATAAAGAAAAATTTTTTTTTGTAAACGTTTTTTTTAATATTATTTTTAAAAGCCAGAAACAATATTCAATAGATACAAACAAATATAGTACAAATAAAACATAGAAACATGATGTTTTTATAACCGTTAGTAAATTATTTCCACAACTTTAAAGCGGCTTGTATTTTTATACCCGCCACCAAAAAAATGGCGGCGGTATATTCATTTTGTCATTCCGTTTGTAACACATCGAAATATGCATTTTAGATCCCATAAAGTATATATATTCTGAATCGGGGTTTGATTTGATGACGATCTAGCTATGTCCGTCCGTCTGTTGAAAGCACGATAGAGGTCGCACCGAAAAAGCTAGGGTGCTCAAATTTTGCCAGAATCTTTCTTATAGACAAGGTTTGTATTGAAAATGGGCTTAATCGGAATACTAGGAAGAGAGTTATAGCTCGTAATTTAAGAGTAGATCAAAAGAGCCGTGTCCTTTCAACATCAAATAAAATAGAATTGTGTCCAAACGCATTAACGTAGAGTCATGAAACTTCGAATATTTTTTTCCCAAGTAAAAACAATAATTTGCCCTGAAAATTGCTTAAATCTATGCATTAGGAAAGGATGTATAGATCAAAATGTACGAAAATTTATACCGCACAGGGTATATTTTAAATTTAGAACCTGATAAAACTGACAAAATTAGATGTACGATTCTGAAAATTTGCAACCTCTTCTTTTTGATCAAAGGCTTTGTACTAACGGAAAATAAATGTGGCACACCCTCTTTGACGCCCACCTCACATATAACGATTTATCTCAAATTCATATAATTTCTCTATGAATAACGATTTGGAATAATAAAGGACTATATTGAAATATCTAAGTTTTATTTATTAGCAGAAACTTTATTGTCACGCCTACTTTAACGTCCACTTTCACTGAAAGACTAAATTTACGAAACCATTTATCTAGCATATCTAAGTTAAACAAAGAAAGTAATACATATTTTAGTATAAAGAGATTATTCCATAGCGACTACTGTTAATAACAAAAAAATAAATTCTGTGATATAAAAGTACATCAAATTGGTGGTGGGTATAAAAGATTTGGCACAGCCGAATATAGTGCTCTTTCTTGTTAAAACTAATTTTTAACAAACAAGTAAGAGTGCTATATTCGGCCGTGCCGAATCTGAAAATACCCTTCACCATCATGTGCAAAGGTATAATCCCACATCGTAGCTTAACCTATATTTCATGTTGTATGCAATTTTTCCTTATTATTTCCGACGCCATCCTTGATTTTAAATTTTTACATAGTCAATTGTCTTCTAGTAGTCAAGCCCTTTAATTTGATATTCGTATTGATGGGGTTAAAAAATTTGATCCGCCATTTTGTTTTAGACGCCATCTTGGATTTTACATTTTTTAATAATTTACTGTATTCTACTGGTCAAGCCCTTTCATTAAATACCAAAAATTGAGGGGGTTCAAGAAGTTACCCATATATATGTATACATATTTATAGTCCGCCATTTAGTAGTGGCGGCCAACATAAATTTAAATTTTTTTATAGTGCTTATATTGCGCTAGTCAAGTTCTTTCCTATTGACTCTCTTGGTTGTTTAGAAGCTGACAAAAAATTGATTTTAGTTTGTAAATTCTTGGAATTTATATTATTCAAAAAAATGTTCGCCTATAACTTTACCGATTAAAGCACGCTTTATTCAAAAATTTTCACAAATATCTTTAGAGGTATATTATATCTACAAATAGTAGCAAAGGTACCTAAAAATAATTCTATAGCTGAAAAATTTGAATTTTGGTAATAAAAATATGGGAAAAACAGAGGCAGTCGTGTTTATTTGCTCATATCTCAGAAAGATTTGTGCTGAATTTCAAAAGCGATTCAGTTCCGTATATTTTCAAAAGATTGATACCACGCATAGATCAGGGGAACATATGGTTGCTTCTATAAGTTGATTTCAACCAACACACGGTCAAACGGGCTGACGGACAGATGGTCAGGGTTTAATCGACTCTATTCGTAAGCTTGCAGAAATATATATTATAATTGATGTTATAGGCTTTAACTATAAAATTTGTTTTAAACATAAAAAACTCTTTAAACTATATAATTGATATATAAATAAATAAAAAAGTAAATATCACAATGAAAATGCTACAACAAACAAGTAAGAGCGCTATATTCGGCCGTGCCGAATCTTATATACCCTTCACAACGTGTAGTCATGCAATAACAGTAGTTTGTATCACCATCCATCCCATATGAAAATACGTACATACATATAAAAAATATATATAAATAAAAACATCCCATTGTAAAATTATAAATTTACGTATGTATGTTAATAAAAAATAATAAAAAAATAGCAAAAAAAAATTAAAAATAATATTTAAAAAAAAATAAAAAAAAATAATCAATATAAATAATAAATATAAAACACAAACAAAAATAATAAAAATATGAATAATATATATAAAAAAAAATAAAAATAAATTAAAAAAAATATATATAAAAAAAATAAAAAAATGTGTTTTTGGCTATGCTGGGATTCGATGCCACGTTTACTCTAACCAATGTTCACGTTTGTATGGATGTATGTTGTAATGTTGTTTTTGTGAAAAAAAAAAATCAAGGTGGTCGTGGTTTTTTGTTCATATCTCAGTTGTTTATATACCGATGTTTCCGATCTACTCCCGAATATTTCTGATATTTTAATACCTCACCCGGGTCCAGGCGATATCGGGGGGCTTCAAAAAGTTGATTTCAACATACACACGGACAGGATGACAGCTTAATTCCCCTATTCATAAGCTTTCAGAAAATATATACTTTATGGGGTCGGAAATGAAAATTGTAGAAATTTCACACGGAATGACAAACCTATATATACCCTTTTTCACTGTGTGAAGGGTATAAAAATATTGTTGACAACACTGCTTGCTTTATCAGGTTCGTCCGCAACGTAGTGTCACGTTTACGAAATAGTATTTATTTATACATAAATTCAAGGAAAACGAATCAGCTGATACGTAACGTGGCCTTAATTCATGTGATCAACCTATTGTGGTGTTAGTTAGAATATGCATGTACACACATATGTTATTAATGTATTTATGTATAGGATTGTATAGTGTGCATACCCTGAAAGAAACCTGGGGCAAGTGTCTCCAAGTCACCAGTTTTGTCGACTATTGTGGTGACTTCTTGGCGACATTGTCAACAAAGTGTCTAAATTTTTATACCCTTCACACAGTGAAAAAGGGTATATATAGGTTTGTCATTCCGTGTAAAATTTCTACAATTTTGATTTCCGACCCCATAAAGTATATATTTTCTGAAAGCTTATGAAGAGGGGAGTCGATTAAGCCCTGTCAGTCTGTCCGTCTGCCCGTGTGTATGTTGAAATCAACTTTTTAAAGCCCCCCGACATCGTTTGGACTCGGGTGAGGTATTAAAATATCAGAAATATTCGGGAGTAGATCGGTATTGAAAATCAGAAACATCGGTACATGAACAACTGAGATATGAGCAAAAACTCACGACCACTTCGATTTTTTTTTACAAACGTGTATACTGGTTAGAGAAAACGTGGCATCGAATCCCAGCTGAGGCAAAAAATTTTTTTTTTTATTTATTTTTTTTTTTTTTTTTAATTTTTTTTTTATTTTTTGTTTAATATAGTATTTATATTTTTAGTATTTTTTTTTAATTTTTTTTTTAATATTTTTTTTGTTTTATATTTATTATATATATTTTAATTATTTTAAAAAAATTTTTTTTTTTAATTTTTTTTTTTTAATTTTTTTTTTAATTTTTTTTAACATACATACGTAAATATATATATCATATGGAATGGTGATACAAACTACTGTTATTGCATGACTACACGTTGTGAAGGGTATATAAGATTCGGCACGGCCGAATATAGCGCTCTTACTTGTTTTTAATTTTCTTTGATGAGCAAAAAAAATGTATACACAATAAACAAAATTCTAATTAAATGAAATGTACCTAATTTTCTTTTAATATTTAATAAATTCCTTAATTTTTTTTTAATAAAATATCATATTTTAACAAAAGTTTCATTAACGACGTCTATTTCAGAAAAGTACCAAAAGTGTAGACTAGAATTACTTAAATGCACTATTGAATCTCTGGTGACAATGTCTACATATGGTCCTTAAAGAACTACCTACTCAGTCGTACCAGTGTCAGTAGTAGATTTCCAATGACACGCACATGGTAAATGTCTATAGTAAAAAAGCATTGTCGGGGGTATAATAAGTCAGTAGTACTGGTGACAGTGTCAATAGTGAATCAGTACTGATTCACTAGTGACATTTCCTACAGGGTACATACTACATATGTATATGTATGTATGTAAGTACAACATGAAGGTATTCATTCATATCTTGTTATTTATGGAATATATATTTAATAGGTTTTATTGTTATTACACATTTTTATTACCATTATTGCCATTTTCGTTTTATTTGGAAATTTACTTTTCATAAGCCTTCTCAACCACAACAAGGTCGAATGGTCCCTATATATATCCGTTAATCCGTCTGTCCACACTTTTATTTGCTCTAAGGAAGTACATACATGCATACTTGTATTGATGATGTTGGTTGCGAGTTGCTTGTGTGAGATGCTGTTTCTTAACAATTTGAGTTGTACACTTTTATTTTTTTTTTTTTTTAGCCTCGTCGACATCTATTAAAGCAATAAAATAACTTATTTTTTATCTCTGTAACAATATGAGTGTGTAAGTTAATGGTTCTTTTTTATTATTGTTTCTCTTTGTTTAATAAAATTATGTTTATTGTAGCTTTGCATGTGTTCACCATAATCTTAACAATAAAACGTTTTAGATTGTGTTACAAATATGTTTTTCTCTACAAGTAGAGAGATGGGGGCCGGAGCCTTGATTGTGTTGTAGGTGTTTTTGAATGACTGACCACTTTTTCATTTCAGTTTTATCTCTGTATTTTATGTAGCAGTTTTATTTAGTTCATTATTAAATAAATAAAATTCCAGTGTCTGAGTTTATGCTATAAAAATAAACAAATTTAATATCGCATATTTAATTTTTGTTTTGTTTTAAGGTACATTATCGTTTTTAAAATCGTAGTACACACTTGTACCTAATATTCTCTTCGTTTGGTCGGCTTTAATGGCATTATTAACAGATAAGATACAAATGGCCAGGGATAGAAAGTTCATGAACTAAAAAAACTGTATTTAAGGTGCCTATGGAAAGCATACAAATTGTTAAAATATACGTAAAACTTTTCCTTAAACTTTTCTTTAAATTTTTATAAAAAGAAAAAAAAATGTGTATATGCTAATAATAATGTGGTATGGAGATACTTTAATAACTAAGTTAATATTTCTTTGAAGTTAGGCAAAAAGGTCTTAAGTCAAAAATTGCAATTTTTGTTTAATACCAAACAAAATATGAATTTTTCTGAATTATTGTGATTAAAAGCGGTTGTGTTAGATCTATGTTATTGATGCCAAACCCAAAAGAAAACAAAATGAGTAGAACCGAATTAAATACTCAAACTGACATTTTTTTGACTTTAGAACTTTTTGCCTATCGTCAAAGATATACAGGATAACTTTGCGGCAAAAGCTGTCATTACAAAATAATGAGTGGAAAGGCAGTTATTCACTTCTTCAAATCTGTCATCTAAATCTATTAACACAGCGATGTGATTGGAAGTAAGTACAAATAGGGACTTAAGTTAGTACTTATGCTTATAGCATTAAAAATTCGTTCAGTTTTGTTAATTTTAAATTTAAAAATCAGCGATAATCTTTAAGCTTTTTGAACAAAATGAGAAATACAATAAGTTATCTGAATTGCTTCTAACAAATTTTGCAACAAGAACCTTTTTCAATAGTGTTTTCATAACAAAGTTGTAAAAATTTTAAATGTGTAAAATCAATGCTCCTTGTTTACATATGTGACGCGAAAAATATAAAGTGACCTAAGGGTAAAAACAGGTTTTATTCAGGAGAGCCAGTTTAAATACGTGTATCTTTGGTGTGTCATCACTAAGCGTGTTGGTATTGGTCTAATTTGAAAGCGACACATCTCATGACGTCAGGAAAATGTTGGTCAACCTTGAAAACGCGCGTAGGTCATCCCTACCTCTGGTTTTGTGTAGTTGGTTTTTACTGTTTTCTACCTAGAGCGCTGTTTCCATGAGTTCGATATTAATTTTGCTCGCGTTTTTTCGAATCCAGCTTTATTTTCTGAAATTATTTAAATCGAATAAATAAATTTAAATCGTGAATATCACTCTGTTAGTACGAACATTTTTTCACAGAACCTTATTATGTTTTTCGCGAAAATAATTTAAAACTGATAACATTCTTACTGTTTGTTGAATGTGTCGAAGTCTTGCAAAAGATGCTGTTAATACAGTAAACGTTACTGGAGTTGAAATAGAAGCAGCATTGAAAGTGTATTCCGATCATTTGCAATCTGCCAGCACTTAGCGAGAGTACTATTACGACTTGAGAACATTAGTCAAGTCTGATCCAAATGCCATGTACCCAGGTATTCCAGTGGAGGACTATCTAGTAATATCTATGGATTATGCTCAAAATGTTAGCTTTCCGTCGAGTCCCCAGCAAATAGGAACTGCATACTTTAAATCAGGTCGCAAAACAGCAATTTTCCGAATATCAAACGAACGTCAAAATGTTCAACACATCTTCTGTATTGACGAAAGCGATTCCATTGGAAAAGGTCCGAATTCAGTAATATCAATGCTTGACTACTACCTACGAGAAGTGCGTTCAACTGAAAAATTAGTGATATTCGCTGATAACTGTGTTTCACAAAATAAAAACAATGCGATTATACGATATTTACAACACCTTGTCGATACTTCCAGATCTGAGTCAGTTGAATTGAACCTTTTGTTAACCGGACATACAAAACTTTCACCTGATCGTTTATTCGGAGTTTTCAAATCAAAATAGACCAAAACTAATGTCAACTGCTTCATGGATATAGTTGATTGTGTTAGAAAATCATCTCGTAATGGATTTAATGTTCCTGTACCTATTCGACTTCCAAACTCAAGTGAGCCTGTTGTTGAGTGGAGAAAATGGAACGAATACTTCTCCACTAAATGTAAAACTTTAGTTGGAGTATCGAAGTATCATCACTTTGTATTTATTACTCAGTACAAAGTAGACTGTTTGCGAATTCAGCCAGCATAAATGAAAACATACATTTGAGTAACAATACCAGTTTCGATGACAAGCCAATTATAATTCCGTCATCAGGGTTATCGATGAAGCGTCAATGGTACTTGTATAAAGAGATCCGGGGTTTATGTTTTGACGATTAAAAAAAAAAAGATTCGGTTGCTCCTCTTCCTTTGGTCTCTCAAAATGGAAACGAAGAGGAGGATTCGGAGAAGTGGAGGCAGCAGACGTTAAGAAGAAATCGAAAAAAATAAAGGACCGATACTGCCAAGTTCTAAGGAATTAATTCGCAAGAACCGTCGATTAAAATGATTTTTCTATTTTTTTAAATTGTTCATAAGGAAAAAAATAAATTTTTTGTAGTTTTGTAAAATCAAGTTATTTTGTTAATTTAGTAGGGGAAAAAATTAAAATAAATAAATTTTACCGTTAAGTCCCTTTCTATTTGCGCTTAGAATCGTCGACTTTACTTTTATAAAACGCGCATATCTTTGGAAGGGAACACTTTTGGGGCATGGGATCGGTCCCATTTGTTGAATATGTTAAATATATAATAAACATTCACTTATTATTTATATACATATCTAGTAATCTAGCTTGTATTTTTCAGTTTTATTGATTATACATTTTAGTTTTTTATATAATAAAAAATTATTATACTTTTGTATTCTTTAAATATAAAAACGGTTCTCTGGCTTATAATTGTCAATAGGTTATTGGCCCAAGAAAAATTTATAAGGAAACGACATTAAGGATGGCGGATGCTAAACCCAAATTTTTAAAACTTAATAATGACAATTATGCAAACTGGAAATTTAAAATGGAGCTTTTATTGCGAAAGCATAATCTATGGAAGCATGTTGCAGAAGGATGTCGACCAGAGCCAAAATTAACTGCAGGTGTTATTACAAATCAAGACGAAATTGATTACTGGGAAAATAAAGATGATGAAGCTAGAGGAACTATTGGTTTACTTGTGATGGACGATCAGCTTTGTCATATACGTAACAAAAATACTGCTAAGGATACCTGGATGGCTTTAAAAGATTATCATGAAAAGAATACTTTAACAAATAGAGTATTTTTAATGCGGTCAATTTGCAGTTTAAAACTGGAAGAAGGCGGTAATGCTGTGGCACATATTAACTCTATGAATGACTTGTTCACTAAATTAAGTGATGTTGGTGAAGAAGCTTTGTCAGATAATTGGAGTGCAGCTATGCTTCTAAGTAGTTTACCCAAAGGCTATGATACACTTATAACTTCACTAGAGTCCCGAAAAGAGAATGAAATAACGTTTGCTTTTGTTCAACAAAGAGTAATTGCTAAATATGAAAGACGTTTGCATAATGGTTGTAATGGAGTAAATGATATGGTGTTGAAAGCTGTTTCTAAACCTTTATCTGCCTGTTATTTTTGTAAGAAGCCTGGTCATCAAAAGAAAAACTGTATTAAGTATAAAAATTGGAAGGCAAAACAGGTACTTGTAAAGAATAATGATAAAATTAATTTTGTTGAGGAAACTTCAAACTCAACTGAATTTCTTTTCAAATTTGGAGATAACAATAAATATAGTTGGTTGGTTGATTCAGGAGCAACTAAACATGCTGTAAATGATATCAATTTTTTTTCAAAAATAGATAACACTTATAAAAGTTCAATTGAGCTAGCAAATGGCGAAGTTGTTGCTATAGAAGGTATTGGTTCAGGTGAATTGTTACTGTGTAATGTTAATGGAAAGCAAAGCAAATATTTTGCTAAGGAAGTTTTGTATGCACCAAGTTTAGTTGGTAACATCATTTCTGTAAGACAGCTAACTAAATCTGGTTTTAATGTAAATTTTGATAAAGGTAATTGCTACATAAATTTCAATAAAGATAATGTTGGTATAGCAGATATTTCTGGAGATATGTACGTATTACGTACATCAGATAAAGTTAATACAATTTTGCAACATAATGAGAACTGCATTCATAAATGGCACAACAAATTAGGACATAGAGACCCAAAAGCAATTCAGAAAATGTTTGCAGAAAATTTGGTAGATGATTTAAAAATTGTTGATTGTGGAATTAAGGAAATGTGTGTATCGTGCGCCAAAGGAAAAATGACTCGAATACCATTTCCCAAAGTGTCTTTAAGTAAGTCAACTGAACCATTAGATTTAATTCACACAGATGTGTGTGGCCCAATGTCAACAACAACACCTTCAGGAAAAAGGTACGTGCTAACATTTATTGATGATTATTCAAATTTTACTGTTGTGCAATTATTGTCTCAAAAATCAGAAGTAGAACAAAGTATTAAAGATTTTGTAATGTTTTGTCAAACACATTTTGGTCGTATCCCAAAGACAATACGTTCTGATAGAGGGGGTGAATATACCGGAAAAAGTTTAAATACATATTTAAGGTCTCAAGGAATTGAAGTACAACTTACGGCTCCTTATTCCCCGCAACAAAACGGTAAAGCAGAAAGAAAAAATAGAACGTTATTGGAAATGGCAAGATGTTTGCTTATTGATGCTAATTTACCAAAAACATTTTGGGGAGAAGCTGTATCGACTGCAAATTATATTCAGAACCGGGTAATTACAAGATCAACTAATGCAATTCCATATGAAAAATTTTATGGTACTAAACCAAGTATGAAACAGTTTCATATTTTTGGTTCAAAGTGTTTCGTACACATTCCAGCAGAAATAAGGCGTAAATTAGATGACAAATCTTATGAAATGATATTCCTAGGTTATGACCATCATTCAAAAGCGTTTCGTTGCTATAATTCAGAAAACAAAAGAATAGTTATTTCTCGTGATGTTCGATTTACCGATATAGTTCCTATCAAGTTTCAGGAAGATGCTAATATTGAGTTATATAAAAATACATATAATAAAAAGAGATCATTATTGATTGAGGAGGAGAGTTCAGAACCTCAAAGTATTTCGGATATTACAATCAATAATTGTGATGACGATATAAATTGTAATTCTGGTAAAAAGAATAATGAGGTTCTTGAAAGTGTCAATGAACAAAATGATAGTACTGAATCTGAAAACACTGAACTAATAAAACCAGTAATAAGAGTTTCTGATAGAGCAAATAAAGGTATAAAACTTAAAAGATTAATAGAAGAAATATGGTCATCTAAAGAAATTAAGGAGCCTAAAACGTATCAGGAAGCTATAGATAGTGATGAGAAAGTGCAGTGGTTAGCTGCAATGCAAGATGAAATAGAATCAATTAAAAAAAATCATACTTGGGAGCTTGTAAAATTGCCTGAAAATAGATCGGCTATTGGAAGTAAATGGATCTACAAAGTAAAACGAAATGCTGATGGTGAAATTAGTCGTTTCAAAGCTCGTCTTGTTGCTCAAGGTTTTTCACAGAAATTTGGAATCGACTACGATGAAGTTTTTGCTCCTATAGTTTCTCAAACAACGTTTAGAATTTTACTGTCTGTTGCTGGTAGGAAACAAATGATTGTTAGTCATATCGATGCGAAAACTGCATTTTTAAATGGAAAATTAACTGAAACTGTTTATATGAAACAACCTCAAGGTTTCCAAAGTCAGAACGAGAAATTGGTATGTTTGTTAAAGAAAAGTATTTATGGATTGAAGCAGGCTGCGAGATCTTGGAATAATATTCTTCATGAAGTACTTTTAAAGGCGAAGTTTCTGCAAAGCATTAATGATTTGTGTTTATACGTTGGTAAAATTAATGGAATGATATGTTATATTATTGTTTATGTTGATGATTTAATTTTGGCTTGTCACACTAATGAACAAATTAAATATATTGAGAATAAATTATCTCATTATTTTGAAATAGAAAATTTAGGTGATATTAAGTATTACTTAGGAATTGAAATTTCAAAAGATCGTAATTTAAATTTCCAACTTTGTCAGTCTAATTACATAAATAAAATTGTGAAGGAGTATCAGTTACAAGAAGCAAAAATGATCAAAACTCCAATGGATTTGAGTTATGGAAAAGATGAAAATGTAACATATCTTGAAAACAATACTAAATATCGTAAACTTATTGGACATCTTTTATATATTTCGGTTAACACCAGACCAGATATTTCTGCTTCTGTAAGCATTTTAGCTCAAAAAGTTTCAAAACCAACAAATGAAGATTGGATTCAATGTAAACGTATATTAAAATATCTTAAATCTACCGCTGATTTTAAATTAAAATTAAGTAACAAAGGTCAGGAAGGAAAATTAATCGGCTATGCTGATGCAAATTGGGCGGAAGAAAGAATTGAAAGAAAATCTAATAGTGGACGAATATTTTTCTATAATGGAGGTACTATATCATGGTCCTGTCAAAAACAAACACTTGTCGCATTATCAACTTGTGAAGCAGAATATATCTCAGTATCAGAAGCTTCTAAAGAAACTAAATGGATAAGACAAATTTTAGAAGATACGCATTTGGCTGTAAATGAACCAACAATAATCTATAATGACAACCAAAGCACTTTACATCTTTTAAATGATGATAAATTCTCTTTTAGAACAAAGCATATTGATACCAAATATAAAATGACAAAGGATCTAGTGAAGAAAAATATCATAACGTGTATCTACTGTCCTACTGAGGAAATGATAGCTGATATATTAACAAAGCCATTAGCAGCAAACAAACATGTTTATTTTCGTGATAAATGTAATTTGAAGTGAATGAGGAGGAGTGTTGAATATGTTAAATATATAATAAACATTCACTTATTATTTATATACATATCTAGTAATCTAGCTTGTATTTTTCAGTTTTATTGATTATACATTTTAGTTTTTTATATAATAAAAAATTATTATACTTTTGTATTCTTTAAATATAAAAACGGTTCTCTGGCTTATAATTGTCAATACCATTCGATGCTCAGATGTTGTTCACATAAAAAAAAAACACTAATAATTAGTAAAATTGTTTTTTTTTACCCTTAGGTCCCTTTCTCTTTGCGC
Source organism: Phyto melanocephala (assembly GCA_941918925.1). Taxonomy (NCBI): domain Eukaryota; kingdom Metazoa; phylum Arthropoda; class Insecta; order Diptera; family Rhinophoridae; genus Phyto; species Phyto melanocephala. The sequence continues at coordinate 66,057,562 of OW799237.1, forward strand.
TGTCACATATGTTTTTAACATAGCAGTTTTGATTTTCTGGACAACTTTAATACTTCCAAAATCTTTAAGTCTACAGAAATTTTTGGAAAAATTTTTTTGGAAACAAATGGATGGATGGTAATCTAAGAACATTTTCAATTCTTTTTATCAGAACCCATTTATTTATTTTATTGCCTACTGGCCTGTGATCACTACCAGAGAAGCATGCCGTATCGACTGCTAGCCGCTTAGTCGATTTTTTTCGGTCCGCGTCTTCGCCGAAAAATTAGGCTAATCTGCAGCTCAGTTTTAAACCGACTAGAGCCTTCATTTACACAGGAAGGTACTATCTTGCAATTTCTGTGTACGTAATTTAAATAAAAACTGTAATGAAATAGAAGTTCTTGTTCGTGAAAATGCCATAAATAGTAAAAGTCGCAATAATTGCTATATACATATATGTAAATCTTGGATAAGCATATTTTAATTTTTAATTATGTTATTATTTTAATCTGTATATATATAAATCAATGTGTATTTGTATGTTTGTATGTTTGTTTCTGCTTTATACACGGTTAAACGGCTGAACGGATTTGCTTGAAATTTTCACAGAATCTTTCTGTATGTCTGGAAGGAACTATAGGCTATACTTTGGTTTGAAATTGTAAGCGGTCCGGGTGCCACGCCCTATTAAAGAATAAGTATTAAATATTATATATCACGAAAGTTAATGCAGCTAGAGTCTTAAAATTAAGTACGGTAAACTTTGACATCCACACGAACATTTGGGAAAAAAAATGGACGGACTTGCAATAGTAGGCGTGGCCACATGAATTAAATACTAAGTTTCGTATACTTGGAAAACGATATCGATTAGAGTACTAAAATTTTGCAAGAGCAACTTTGACACCCAAATAAACATATAGGCAAGAAATGGGTGCATTATCAATAGTGGGCGTGGCACCTACCATATAAATTAAATACTGAAATTCGTATATCTGGAAAACGATATCGATTAGAGTACTAAAATTTTGCAAAAGCAACTTTGATATTCAAATAAACATTTAAAAAAAAAATGGGTGCATTAACAATAGTGGGCGTGGCACCTGCCATATGAATTAAATACCAAAATTTGGGGTGGCGAAGCACACCGGGTATTAGCTAGTAATACATAAATTATTGTTTATGTTTATTTAAATATTAAATTTGTTTAAGCCGTCTTAGGCAACAGTGTTAACCTACTTGTCATTTTACTTTCTGAAAACGACAAATAATGTTTTTCTTAAAATATCCTCGAAATCTGAGTGGAAAGTGAAAACAGTGTGAGTGTCTTAATAAAGAAGTGCGAGTGTATTGAGTTTTTCAAACCGTTACAGTCACATTTTCACTCTCAGATAGCAAAAATTGCATGGGTGTCAATTAGGGGCACGTTTTGAATGTCAAAAAGATAAGTAGCGTTGCCACGCTAAAAGTTTTGCGAAATTTTCTGAATCCTTACTAAAGGCTTAATATTTTAGGTTCATTAAGGCTTATTTGACAAGAGTTGTTCAGAAATTTGTCAAATGAGCTTTCATCAAATCTAAAATAATTTTTATAATTACGGCAGTTAGTATTTTTTAGGTAAAATTATGATTTAAATTTTTCAAATGCACATTAAAAAATTAAATTAATTTGTTATGAGCAATATCATAAAAACTATAATAATACCAAGGCATATTTATTCATCAGGTCATCTTGATTCGTCAGCTGATTATTTTGTTCATCACTTATTTTAAATTTCAGCTGTCAAAATGCATAAATAAAAAACAATTTTCTCCCTTTTCTAATTTATTTCAAATGCCAAACTTCATTTTTAAAAAATATAAATAAAAAAATTCTCTCCGAACTGCAATTACCTGATGAATAAATATGCCTTGCATAATACTTAGCAGTTAATGAAAATGGTTTCCCGAAACATGTATCCATGTGATAAACTCGATAATTCTATTTTGTAAACAAAAAAACCTGAACATGAAATAAAATATTTTAAAATTGATTAGATTATATGGATTCCACACATATTTTTGGATATGATAATAAATTGAACCGTGTTAATGATTTGAAGAGCTAAAGATATGGGTGTGGCGGTGAAAATAACAAGACAAGCATTAATGTAAGAACTTTTACTCGCATATGAAAACAGAATTGCAAATTGCAAGAGAACTGACTTTTTGGAACAAGCTTTCGATGAAAGTACTTTCATGAGAGTACTCGCATGTGTAAAGGCATGGTAAATTTCTAAGCATAGACGGAATTTGGCAGGGCTCAAGGATTTTCTTTTCAAACAACGGCTTAAAGTTTACCTACATAGCCGGCCTTCATGCACTTTCGTAATTTTTTTTTTTCTAAAATTTGTAAAAACTGTATTGCCACCTAATAAGTTTAAGAAATTACCACAATTTTTCAGTATTCAGAAAGACTTAAAAGTTTCCAAACGATATTAATACTAGCAATATACATACGTATGTAAGAAATTAAATAGATTATCGTCTACATATACATACATATATAACATATAACATTTTAGAAGCCCAAAACTCGAAAACTATGCGATGCCGATACTTTTTCCATTCAATATTTTCTTATTTTTCAATATTATATTCTCCAATGTATGTTAATTACATTTAAGTCAACAATTTGCTTTATTATTTTTATCTCTAATATAAGATTTTAATATCCTGCTACTTCTGCCTCTTCAGGGGAAGCATTCTGCAAAACTCTGAAGATGGCACAGCCCACTTACTGTAAGCAGGATGTTATTTATACACGACAACAACCAATTAGTTTGAACCCATTTCGAAAAGTATATAAAAATAACAATTAATGAAAAAATTTTTAAAAATACATATGTATGTATATTTAGCTGTTCCCTGTAGGAAATGTCAATAGTAAATCAGTACTGACTCACTACTGACATTGTCACCAGTACTACTGACTTACTATACCTTTTACAATGTTGTGTGCTATAGAAATTTAACATGTGCGTGTCATTGAGAATGCACTAGTACTATAAGTACTATTGACTTACTAGTTCCCTTGGGGACATATGTAGACATTGGAACCAGATACTTACTATCGACACTAGTACTATTAACTCGTTAGTTCTTTTGGGGGCATATGCAGACTAATAGAAATATATTTTGTACAATTTTATTTAATTTAAAATACGAAAATTCTTTTTTAAACAAGAATATTTTGCTATTAAAAATATTACACAATTTTATTTTTTCTCACAAATAGGTTTTCACAAATTTTCATAGGTATATTTTTTACATATAACAAATGTAGCAAGAAAAAAACTTTTCGCAGGACACCTTGTAAATCAATACCTTTACCTTTAACTTACCTTACAAATTTAATTTATTAAATTATTTAAATTTTAAATTGCGCATTTCTATAATTTTACACTCACTTTCTTTTTCACTACAAAACGATACTGCAAAAAAAAAAAAAAAACAAAAAGAAGCATATTGTTGCAGTCACTGCACTAAAGAAAGTGTAGATGCTTTGTTGACAATGTCACCAAAATAGTTGACAAAAGTGGAGACTTGGGGACACTTGACCCCAGGCTTCCTACAGGGATTACATTGAAATTTCCCATAATAAAGACACCATAATATTAAAAACAAAAAAAAAAAAGCTGAGCCATATATATTTTCGGCTTCTAAGCCGCCGCCGAAATTTCTCATTCGTCTTTCTTCGCTACGCGCGTCTTAGCCTTTATGTAATAATTCAAAATCAATCTGTGTTGCAAATTTCATTTGAAACAATTTTTTTATAACCTTCACAGTGAGTGTAAGGGTATGTATAGGTTTGTTATTCCGTATGAAATTTCTAAAATTTACATTATCGACCCCATAAAGTAAGTTTAGTCAATTAACATTTGTCCGTCTGTCCGTGTGTATGTTGAAATCAACTTTTTGAAGCCACCAGAGACCCATGCAGGATACCAAAATATCAGAAATATTTGGGAGCAGATTGGTGTTGAAAACATCGCTCTATAAACAACTAAGATATGATGAAAAAACCTAGAACATCTCGTCTATTCACACCAAAACAAATCCCAGTTAAGACGAAAAAATATATTTTTTTGTTATTTATTTTTTTGCTTCTATTTTTTTTTTAATACATCCTACTAATATAATAAATGTGAATGTTTGTATGTTTGGATTTTTATTACTCAATCAGGCAAAAACGACTTAACGGAACTAAATGAAATTCGGCACATAGATAGATAGCAACCTAGATTAACACATTACTTACTACTTACTTTTTATCGCGATAATAACGCGAAGTCGTTGGCAAACTCATCATAACACATACTAAACGGGTTGTTTGTGTTGTAAATATTTTTATTTTTGTTGTTAATACTAAGTCTACCTTTTATCCCGATAACTACGCAGACGAAGTCACGGGCACAAGCTAGTACATACATAAACTCAATTTATAATTTTACAATGGGATGTTTTTAAGCGGATCAAGTGATTATAAAGATAATTAAACACATACATATGTACGTATGTACGTATTTCATATTAATCAGATAAATGGTCATACAAACTACTGTTATTGCATGACTACACGTTGTGAAGGGAAGATTCGACACGTCCGAATATAGAAGAGACTTAATTTTTCTATTTGTGATACTGGAAGAATAAACTGAAAAAGTAAGTTTTAACCCGACACCAGCCGAGTGGAATACATTTTCGAAAACATAGCATAAACATAGCTCATAGCACGCTGCAGCGATCTTATAGGTCGGTCAGTACCAACGATAAGTTGTGACAACGACAAAGCTTTCATTACCATCAGACTGATTGTTAAAAGGAAAAACAAATTTATAAAAGAAAAAAGTGATGATAAAATAGGTGAAGAATAACAAAAAAATTAAAAACATATTAAATCATATTAAGACTACAAGTCAATTTATGTATGACACTGTAGAAATATGTTAAGAATGCACTTAGTTTTGCATGCCAGTATATGAAAGGACATAAGAGCCGTTGAATCCCAATACTCGTTACATGCCTCTAAAATATTTCTCTTCATTGCATGAAATCCTTTTTGTAAAATGACAAAATGTATTTCTACTCGTACGTGTGAATATTCGAAGATATACTATGTATGACAAGACGCAGTGCCATCATGAATTAACAAATAAAAAAGAAGTGAATTTTGGAATTCACCACCTTATATCTGTGGCTTGGAGCTAAAAGGGCCAATGTCAAAATATTTAGTTTTGAGAAAATTGGAATTGAACTTTAACTTTTATAGGTGCTTTCATAGTGACATTGGCCAGCATTTTATTTATGAAGCTGTTCTGGGTTAAGTATGACTTTAGCTGTTTTACCATAATGAAATAGAGCAAGAAAACAAATCGAATGCAATGATTAACTCAAAAGAGCAAAAAAGTGTCATTGGCCCTTTTAGCTCCAAGCCACATATATATGTATGTACACATAGATTTACATACATATATTTTTAATTGCGCAATATTATTTACATTGCGTATTTTTCTTTTGGTCGTTTAAATACAATACAAAATACAATTATTATTATTATGAAATATACGAATATTTATCGAATGCGAATGTTTGTTTCATAACTGGTATGATTTGTATACATATATAGATTTGAAATACTTTTAAAAAATATCTATATAAATATATAAAAGTGAAACTCTGTGTGTGTGTGTGTGTGTTAGCTATAGACTCCGAAACTGTAAAACCGATCGGACTCAAACTTTGGCAAGTTGTTGGACACATACCAGGTAGTGTTTATGGGTGGAAAAAAGTGGGCGGGGCCACGCCCATAAAAATTAGTTATAAGTTTTAGCTACTTGCACTTTACCGATTTTTCTGAAACTTTGCACACATATCGAGCTGTCATGAATTAATAATTTCGTGATTAGAAAAGTGGGCAGTGCCACGCCCATAAAAAAAAGGTATCATTTTGAGGTACTTGTACTGGACCGATTATTCTGAAACTTTGCACACATATTGAGCTGTTATGACTTTACAATTTCGTGATTAGAAAAGTGGGCAATGCCACGCCCATAAAAAAAATTATAATTTTTAGGTTTTTGCACTTGATATTTAATTCAAATTCAGAATGCATTTCGATTCATTAAGGGGCGTAGCAACGCGCGCCGGGTTTTGCTAGTAACATAATAAAGAAAAACATATTTAATTCATGGAAAAAATACGCCTCTAGCCTCTCCAATGATTTAAAACTTGTGAAAATTAATAAAGTGGATCAAATGTTATCATCCTTTTTACCAAAAATGTATCTTCCCTAATAAAAATTGTTCTAAATTACTTACTTTGCTATTAATAATTACAAAAAAGAAATGTTCTAACAAAGTCACCTTTGCTTTATTTATTTTAAACAAAAAAAGTCTATCAAACGAAAAAATTTTGAACGAACATTTTTCAATTTCTTTAGCCAGAAACGGATGTGTCGCTCCTTAAATTCAATAAAAATTTTACTAATTTCTATGACAAATACATAAAAAAAATTTTAAACAATTAAGAAATTTAAAAGATAAAAATTATGTTTCGATAATCTGTGCAATTTTAATGTACCGGAGCGGTAAATGGAAAAATGCAAATAAACTGCAGAATATTAGAGGCCTGTCATTAGAAAAATCTAAGATTTTGTCTGATATTTTTCGTATGGAAAAAATAAAACAATTAATATCGTACTACGCGATTATTCATCTATGGAGGCTAGAATTTATGGATTTATTGGAAAATGACAGATAATTTTTTAAAAGTGGTTAATAGTGGAAAAAGCCTTATTCATGTCTTTGTTTTTGTCGAATTGCTGGTTCGATAAACATTTCTGAGAAACGTGAAAAAGGAATACAAAATTGTAAATTATGGAGGTATGTGTGATGTTCAATAAAAGTGACTGAAATCAAATAAAATTTTGTGCAAATTGTGACGCGAAACAAAGAACAATTTTGTTAAATACGGAGAGAGTAATAAAAGTTAGTATTAAAGCATTTATCTTTATAAGTAGAAGTGATTTTTGTTACGTTCCACTCTTGGTGAAATGTGCCTTGGTGCTATGCCTTTAAACCTTTTAAATTGAATAAAAAATTTTATTTCTGTACTAGCCTGTGGCCGAGACTTGGTCGGCGAAAGGTAGACTCTTTAAATAATTATTAAGATTGTTATCTATCTGCGCGGCAAATCTTTTTTAAGTCCGCTTAGAATTTTTTTGAGTGATTTAGTAAAAATGTCAAAAATAAAATTAAATATAATTGAATATGTAAATATTTAAGACAAAATGCTTTGTAAGACGACATTTGATGATTTATTTTTTTTCGCCAGAACGTGTACATATTGGACACTGAAAACCCTTTAACAACTGACTAATAAATTGCAAAAAATATTTATTGCATATTTCCGCGAATTTGCTTGATTATCGCGACAAAATGTAGCGTATATGTTAATCTAGATTGTTAACTAACTATGTACGAGGAAAGTTTTTTTTTAGTACCATTCAGCCGTTTTTGCGTGATTGAGAAACAACCCTGGAGATGATATTGGACTAAGTGGTCCTCTTTAGCTAAATGGAATACTTCCAACATGGTCCTATGTAATGCAGTCATAGACCATATCATTTTTAAACAAGAGATTTTAGTTAAACGAAAAGTGTTTATGTTTTAACGATTACATAAAAGACAAGATGTAGAGAAACTACTCCAATGGAATATATGGTCCAGCCCTAGGACATCGTAATGTTAAATCGACCACGTTTTCTCCATACATTTGGGTGATCTTTGGATTAGTCCTAGTCCATTATCTGCAAGGAAACATCTAACCATACATACAACCATTCAAATTTATTGTATTAGTAGGAAGTAGGGTATGATTGAAAGACAAATTTTCAAAGCTATTTTTATTCATAATTTCAATTAACTTATTTAATTCTTAGTGTTTTTTTTTTGGTTATAATTTCGAACGCTTCTTTAATCACATCTTATTACTTTAACCCTTTACTTTGCAATTGCCACAAATAACCCTAAAAAAATTAATTAAATTTCTATGTATGGTTGAAAATTTTAATTGAATTTTAATTTATTTAATTAATTGATTGATCACACTGTCTGAGCACTCGACCACATTTGTTTTATGCAACTAAATTCACATTGAATCTAACGAAATTTATTGAAATAATAGAAGCAAATGGTAAACTACTCAATAATTAAAGTTTTGTTTTTCTCAATTTATATTTTTTTAAATAAATTAAACTTTTAAAAGGGTCATAGCCCATAATCACATACATATGTACAAACATACACACACATACACACATTAATGCAACGGTAACGCAAACATTAGCAGTTGGCTGAGCCATATTGTCGAATCATCATTTATGCTTGTTTTCCGTTTGTTTTCTCTACCGTTATCACTGTCTACCAAATGGAAGGAGTATATGGAACTTTTATTTGTTTATTTCTCTGGTTGCCGTTTAACTTCAGTGAAAACTGCCACTCCAATATCAACTTTTTTTATTTTTTTAATTTAACAAACTTTTTCAATGCCATCTAAAAAGAGAAATACAGAAGTGAGTTGTTTTAAATAAATAATTGAAATTGGGTCTACACTTTTTACACTTGAAATTAATAATAGAAAAAATGCAAAACTTTGATAGTAAATGATAAATCGTAGTTTACTATAACATTTAAAAATAATATTTTAATTCAATGAGGTGAAGAGTGTTGACTAGATTTACTTAAATGAATTAGTGAATACGTAGTTCCAATGTTGCAATATGGCCCCATAAGAACTACCTAGTCAATAGTTATAATGTCCCAAGTGGATTTTCAATGACAATCACATGTAAAATGTCTATAACAAAAAACATTGTCTGGGGTATAATTGAGTAGTACTCGCACTGATGACAGGTTCAATAGTGAATCAGTACTGTTTTACTATAGACATTTCCTAGAGGGATCTTTATTACGCCGTTAAATAGTATTAACCACACTAATATCAAAACTTTGATAGAAACCCTGCCAGTTAAAGAGAGTATACGTAGTTATAAGTGATGTAACGATAATTTGCATTCGCAAAATTTGTAGCAGTCTTAGCTTACAAAAAAATTTATAATGTAAATAACAAAAGATAAATGAATTAAAATTTTTAAATTAAATTTTTAATAAAAATAAAACAAAAGAACCAAAACTGCTCTGCTCATCTTAAATAAAAATGATTTCGTGTAATAATTCCATCCCACTTAGATATTGAAACATAGGATTCCATTTCATTTTAAGATTTATCCACAGAGAAAATATGTATAGGAATTTCAAAAAATGCCTTACATGGGAGGCGGGCGCTAAGAAATTCACACTGACGAAATTTCAGTTTCGTGTATCTATTTTTGGCAGCCTTTAAATTATATTAATAGTAAATTATGTCAAATTTTAAAGGCGGCCGTTAAAATGGGCGTGTCATAGTAATTTCTGCTAATGTATTTAACTTAGATATTGACATATAGAGAGTCCTTTATTCTACCAAAAACTTTTTCCTTATACAGTTTATATTAATTTAAGAAATAAATCTTTATCCGTATAAGAATTATATAATTTTAAGAAAAAACGTTATATGAGATGCGCTTTAAAATAGGCGTTTCAAAATATTTTTTTTTAATTCTCAATTCAAAAATGTCAATATAGCAATTATATGAATTTAAGATAAAACGTTAAATGGGAGGCGTTAAAGTGGCCGTGTTAATGTAATTACTGCAACTTAAATTCTGCATTAAGTGGGCGTGTCACATTTATTGTCTGGTATGGTTTAACATTGATCAGAAAGCCGATATTGTTTTTATGATCTTTGTATCCAGCAATTTCTGTGGTTGCCATCTTGGATTTTGCGTCTTTTTTTATATCTAATAATATTGTTCTTATCCAGGGGGCAAATTACGGCATTCGAACGTGATCGAATTTCGAAAATTCTTATTAGAATCTCTATACCTAAAGCACAGCGAACTAGATTGTTCGAGTAATTTGGCACCAGTGGCCGAATTACGGCATTCGAACGTGATCGAAATTTGAAAATTCTTATTAGAATCTCTATACCTAAAGCACAGCGAACTCGATTGTTCGAGTAAAATTTCGATCGTGATCGAATGCCGTAAATTGGCACCTGGGGCCGAATTACGGCATTCGAACGTGATCGAATTTCGAAAATTCTTATTAGAATCTCTATACCTAAAGCACAGCAAACTCGATTGTTCGAGTAAAATTTCGATCGTGATCGAATGCCGTAAATTGGCACCTGGGGCCGAATTACGGCATTCGAACGTGATCGAATTTCGAAAATTCTTATTAGAATCTCTATACCTAAAGCACAGCAAACTCGATCGTTCGAGTAAAATTTCGTTCGATATCGAATGCCGTAATTCGGCCCCAGGTCTTTTATTTGATACCAATTGTGTGGGGGTTTAAAGAATAAATTTAAATTCGTTCGTAGTAGTCTTATGCATTCTACCAGTCAAGTCCATTAATTTGTTACCAATATTAAAGGGGGTATGTTTTTAATTTCTAGATTTCATCCATATATAAAATTTTGTAGTGACGGCCAGCATGGATTTAAAATGTTTTGTAGTTCGTTGTATTCTGCCAGTCGTTTTACTTGATATCCATGTTGAGTAGTTAAAGTGTATTAAAGCTAAAAGAAGTAGTTTTTCGTTTTATTTTGAAATATCAAAATATATTGCAGCAAATATCGGGTGACTCATCGTGAAGATTTATGTATAATGTAAAAAAGATAAATTTGTTTTTTAGTTTTTATTATAGCTTAAAATGACAGTTACTGACTTTTACTCTTTCAAAGTGGAATGATGTTAACTTTGGCCACGACTACATCCTGTGGTAGTCAATTTGGAAGGTCCAATTTTTGGCTACTCGTTCGAACATAGCGACTAGTATCTTACGAAAAAAACAAAAGTAATGTTGGCTTCCAAAGCGTCAATCGTAGCTGGCTTATTCCTGAAGACCTCAGACTTCACATAGTTTCTGAAAAAGTAGGCCAAAGGTGTGTTACCGCACGATATACATACATGACTAATTTACTGTAGCAAAACGTGAAATCAAGATTTCATCAAAATGATTTCTCATTAAGTCCATTGTTTCATAATGAACCTTTAAGATTTGTATTACTCGTAGCGCCGTCTTGATAAAATCAGAGTGAAGTTTAATTTTTCACAGAACATTGTTTTTCGTAAAGCACCTAACCAATTTGAAGATGATGATATGAGTTTTGTCACTTTGACTTAAAAAAACAATACTAAACAAAAATTATAAAACAGTTTGATGATGAGCCATGCGTGATCTGTTAAAAAAAGCCTATTTGAATTAAAAGCACTGACCCAGAAGACAGAAAATCGCATTTATTGCCAATCGAATGGTTCAGTTCCTGCAATCGAACTTTTCATTTCTGAATATAAGATTTCTATTGCAAGAATCATAATTTCTTAGTGCTGACTACATATTTATATTGCGAAACGAAATTCTGTAGATATAACCGTAATTTTCTACTATCACAACAAAACTATGGTAACAATTGCAGTACTCACAACCGATACTGTTTTCTCTGTGCACCCTGAATCATCCGATACTTAAATTGTTTGCAGATGTACGATGCCAACCATGAGCAAGAAATAAGCGCTAATTAATTGCAAGAAAGAAATTTACGAAATGGGAAAATTATGCCATTTTTTCGCTAGCAGGTAAGCACTAAGTAGCGCTATTTAGTAAAGAATTTTTTTTTTAACGGATTAAGCTTCAAAATGAAAAAAACAAGGTACATCTTGAATGGTAGGTCACACATCTAAATCAATTATTTCAAAGATACACAAATGTATATCGAATCAAGTAGCTTATGATAATCGATACAACGTTCGTTGACTGTTTGTAACAACCGCACCATGGTTCACCGAGTTAATGGAATGTTTTAGTCCTTGCGTATGTTTGTTTTAGTCCTTGATGCCAAAAATAAGTTCTTTTTTATTAGTTTCGCCCTCTTCAATTGTTGTTTTGCAATGGATTTTATTATGTACTTATTTTCCGTTAATGGTTTATTTTTTAACTTTACTTTTTTATATTTACATGCATATACACACACACACACACATACACATATACTAATAAATATTTATAAAATTTTACGACTTTTTACCCTGTGGCCAACAATCTATAAGCAGTTGAGATATAATCATATTGTTCATTTTACCTGTTAACTGAACCGAAACACAGAATATTGCCCCATAGTCAAATTTGCAGTCAACAAGGCAGGCAGGCAGGCAGGTAGAAAGACAGTAAGACAGATAGATAGCAACGATGCGAAGTTAGTCCGTAAGTCAACCAAGCGAAGAAGAACATTGTTTAAACTTCTTCTTAGTCTGCGTTAGGGGTGTAAAAGAGGGTGTTTCTTACTGAATGTGTAAAAGAAGTGTGCTACCCTCGTGCCATACATACACGAGCATACAGAGGTGGTAGTCCGTTATTGTGTTTGTAAGAAATAAAAAAAA